>WBMN01000016.1:180775-597545 GCA_010367425.1 Teratosphaeria destructans
GGGGGGGGGGGGAGCGGGTGCTGACGTCGCTGCAGATAAAGGGATCGTCATGTTCACGGGCTGCAGCCACGCGGGCGTCGTCAACGCGTCGAGACATGCTGTCGAGTTGGGCCAGGGCGCGCCGTTGTACGCCGTGATGGGCGGGTATCATCTTGCGGATGGAGAGTCCGAGTTGATCACCAAGTCCGTCGCGGATCTCAAGGCGCTGGATCCGAAGCTGTTGATCGCTGGTCATTGCACGGGGTGGCGCGCGAAATTTAGGATCCAGGAGGAGATGCCTGGACGGCTCGTGCCGAGTTTTGTCGGAAATAAACTTGTGCTTTAGTCTCGCTAATACATGTGCATTGCAGCCTTTACTGTGGCCTGCCAGGAAATCTCTCTTTCTACATGTCAATCGCAGCCACAGCTGAATTAATGGCGCCTCAGTTCCCCCCCGGCTGTCATCACGCGCCAGAACGCCTCGCTAACACGAACACACAGCATCACCTCCTCACTTCCATCACTCCTTCCCCCCACCAAGCTGAAGGCTCAGCCCCGTGGTGAACGTACTCTGCACCGGCAAATCTCTCGACGAGAAGCCCAGATACACCGTGAAATCCCCCGGCGGCATGACCCAATTCTGCCTCCCGACATCCCAATACGACAGATCTCGCCTGGTCAACTGCATCTTGATCGGCTGCCTCTTCGACTTGTTGTCGCTGCCCACGTGGATCTTGTCGAAGCCCCGGAGGACTCGGACGGGGAAGTCGATGGGCTCGCCGGTGCTGGGGGAGGTCACGTTGGAGGGGAAGGAGACGTACAGTTGTACCACGCAGTCGCCCGGCGCGGAGCCGAGGTTGGTGAGCGAGGCCTGCACATCGACCACGGGGGTGTAGAGGTCGGGGTTGCCGCCTTCGTCGCCGCCGGCGGGGGATAACGCGTGTGGGGTGTCGTAGCCGGCCGGGTATGGGTATTTCCCGGTGGGCTGTGCTTCGGCGACGCTGGAGATGTAGGGGTAGATGTACTTTTTCAGCTTCCTCAGGCCTGCAGGCCAGAGAGCGGTCTCGGCAGATGGGACGGTGTTGTCGGAAGCTGGGGGTGCGAGCTCGTCGGGCCGTGCCTTTGGTTCTGAGCCTGAGACGCCGAGAGAGTGCACGAAGAGTGAGCTGAGTGTGAAGGATGTGTAGGACAGACCATACCCGAATTCGTAGCGTGGGGTGATGTTGTGCTTGTCGAGATAGCGGTAGTCGATGTACAGACCTTCGGTAAAGTTCTGCTGAGGTACGATCGCATTTGGGAAGCGCAGGATCTTACTGTGTGGGCCAAAGTCGTCTTCGGACTTGGGGATAGTGTAAGGCAGGCGACCTGACGGGTTGCGGTCGCCAAACAAGACGTCTGCGAGCGCATTGCCCGACTCTTGTCCCGGCAAGTGAGCGATCAGGACAGACTTGACGCCAGGAAGGTCGATCCATTTCTCCAGGACCGTCGGGCCAACAGTGTGCAGCACGACGATCGTGTTACTCAGCGGCTTCCCAGTTTCCTTGTCTCGGCCGCCACAATTCGCTGCCACCTCTTGCACGAGCTCATCGCCACCCTTCTGAGGATACAAGTCGTTCCTGTCGCCTTTGACGTCTTCCCAGCTGAGGTAACCTTCACCCGCATCGGAATTGATGAAGACAAGGCACATGTCTTGCGCAGCCGCTGTACCACCAACATGCTCGACACCATTCGTCTTCCAGTCGGTAATCTCTACAGACTGTGAGTCGAAGCTGTCATGCAACGCCTCGGCAGGCGCAACGAGGTAAGGAAAGTCGACGGCACCAGAACCCCAACCCGAGGCCAGGGTTCCTTCGTTGCAGCCGCGGTCTGCACAGGCGTTGGGCCCCTTGGGATTTGGATAAGCATCTTCACCGAAAATGCCTACCCGAAGCTTGCCGTCCTGAAGGCGAGTGTTGGCGGCTGTACCGTTACGAGACAGTGGTAGGAGATCATCGTCGTTCTTGACAAGCACAATGCCTTCGGCGGCGACGTTCCGCGCCAGGTGATCATGGTCACCGCCTTCTTCTGTCACCCGCACACGGACAAACTTGTTGACGACGCCAGTATCTGTGCTATCTTCGCTGCCTGGGTGCAGATTGCCCACCTTATCATTCGTCCAGCTACTGAAGTTTGGTCCGCCACCGTCCGTCACGTTAGGCCATCGGGATTTGTCGTCTTGGCCAAGCTGATACCAAGCCGCAACGATGCGGAGGGTCATATCGTTCATCCGCTCCATTGGTACAGACTCGTTGAGCACTGCCTTGGTCAACTCGTTGCCCCACAAACTATTCCCGTCTTGCCAGCCTAGGCCGTCGCCAGGCATGGTCATGTCCAGACCTGCCAGTGCAGATGCTACACCCGATCGCTGAGCCAGCCAGTCGCTCTGCACGAAGCCTTGAAAGCCAAGCTCGTCCTTGAGGACGCCATTAAGAAGCTTGCTGTTCTGACAGGCGTAGCTGTTGTTGACTTGGTTGTACGAGCACATGACGCTGGCCACACCTGCTTTGACGCTGTCCATGAACGGCCAGGCGTACACCTCATGCAGCGTCCTGTCGTCGATGTTGGTCGAGATGGCGTTCGGCGTGGCCCACTCCCACGACTGTCGGAAGTGCTCCTGTTCGTTGCCTACGTAGTGCTTGGCAGTAGCCATGACACCCTCACTCTGGATGCCCAGAATGGTCTCGGCGGCTGCGATGCCCTGCAGCACAGGATCTGAACCAAACCCTTCCCAGTTCCGTCCACCAGCTGGTAATCGACCGAGCGGGCCCATGCCCGGACCGAGAATGACGTTGATGCCCTTCAGGCGCGCCTCCAAACCATGCGCCTTGCCGCGCTCGCGCATGAGCGTCTTGTTCCAGGTCGCACCGACCGTGATGCCCGCGGGCCAAGCCGTCGCGTTGTCCACAAACCGCAGACCCAACGGTCCGTCCTGCAAACACAGACTGGGGAAGCCCACGCGATCCACCGTCCCCGTCTGACCCACGCACATGTCCATGCTCCAGCCCGTGCCCGTCGTCACGTTGACCTTCTCCACCAGCGTCATCGTGTCCACCAGCTTCGACGCCTTCTCAAACGCATCCTGCCATTGCTTCACGGTGCCGCCTCGAGGGGCCGGATACCAGGGCTCACTGTCGCCATCTTCCGGTTTCCCGGCCTTGTAGACCCAGAGCCCACCGGCACTCAGCAGGAGGACCAGCGTCGCCAGGAAGATGAGGATGAGGCCGCAGCAGAATCGGCTGGGAATGCACAGTCGCTGCCAGGGCCCTTTGCGCCGTTGCGGGTCGAGCCATGCCGGGCCCGATTGCTTGTCGGCGCTGAAGACGCTTCGTAGGGGCTGTGATGCATCGTCGGTGTATTGGCGATCGGCCTTCTTCAGCGGGTCGAGGACGCCGACATCTGAAGCGTCCGACTCGAACGAGTGGCGGGGTGAAGGGGAGTCGTCGGGCCGATCGAGCTCGTAGGATTCTGGCGCCTTGAATGGCATCGTGAGGGGGTGTATACAAAGACAAGAAAGGAAGTGTACATAGGATGATGTACTTGGCCTCCTCGTCGGATCGGATGGTGAAACAGGCGCATGTGACAGCACAGTTCAAGCTTCGTGAAGCCAAGCCCCTGCCAAGCCATGCGTTCAATGACGCCACTTCTTTTCGCCGGATCACTATGACGCAAACCATTCAACACCTGAATGACAGAAACACTGTCTGATGATGAGACTCGATGGTCGGTACGTAGGCCTTGATCAAGGCATAAAGTCCACTGTCCACTGTCCGCTGTACACATTCCCAATCCTCCCCGCTAACGTCCCCCATGCTCGAAAGAGGTATAGCTCGAGCCTCAACCCCGCTCGGCGTCCTAGGAGATGGCGCCACCTCAGTAAGAATCACCCCTCCACAGCACACATGCCGCGCCTTGCCTCCCCAGACCGGCACAACACAGCTCATGGCAACACCCATCCCTCCACCGAGCTCATTGCCGACAAAGGCCGGATCACGTGGGCGCATACACGGTGTGGACCATCCACGAGCACCTGGTCGGGTCGGGTATGGTCCGGGGACTCTGGGCCCGCCAAGCATCAGCCCTGCGCCGACATCCATGTCCGCCATGTCCGTCAACGTCGTCTTGTTCGGGATGTCATCGGTCGTCTGCAACTGGCGAATTGGCGGACGACTGACCGACGAGAAATGACAATGGGGACCCCTTTCTCCAGTCTGCCCCTGAATCGGACTCATGTTGATGATGAGCCTGTTGACCTTTCCTTTGGGATCGGTGGTCCGGCTCGACGTCGTGAGCGACGTCCTGCGTCCCACCGCTGGGCCCACCGGAGAGGCACGCTTCCATTCCGGATGAATGTCATCGTTCTGAACCCAGTGACTGGCATACTCGCACACACGCGCGCGCGGAAACGGAAATGGAAACGGAAACGGAAAAATGGCAGCAAGCCTGCGAGACAACCACATCGTTCGCATTTCACCAACACAGCGTGTTGTCGCAAGTCTATCTTACACACCACAGGCATCGCTCTCGCGCATGCATACCATTGCAACGCAGAGCACCGCGGTGCACGACCGATCAAATGTAGAATCTGGGTATCACGTAGGCGTTACCGCTTTGGTCCCTTTCCTGATATCACAAAACAAAAAACAAAGGTCCCCCAAAAATATTTTGAACGCCATCGCTGTGCTTCGTTAAATGCCTTCACAGATGTTCTGAAAAAAAAATATGCTCTGCTTCCTTGCTATTCTCGTGCTTCGTTCGTTGTTGCTTCGGGCGACTCGGTCGTGTACGTTGCAGTCGTGTACATCTCTCGCACCCGATCGTATACATTCGTTTGCTCGGCGCCTTTTCTTGGCACTTGTTCGTCAAGTTGGGCTCGACGCGCATCATGGTCCGTTGCCAAAGTGCCCGCTAAAGGTGCTGTACGTCGTGTTGTTCTGGCCAGCATGGTACCACGAACTCCATTGCGCCTGCTCCTGAGCTGTCGTGGTAGGCGGCGCCAAGTTGTCGAACATGGCCTGCTCGGGCACGTCGACAGACATGTTCGTGGGTATAGATGTTGGAGCGCTATTGTATAGGTCCATCAGATTGTGATTCCCGTCAGTAGACTGCAGATTCACCTGTCCGTATTGTTCCGGCAAAGACAGGTTGGCAGCCGGCAGCTCTAAACTCTCCGTTACAGCCTGTGCCGATTGCAACGGAGTTGGGTAGCTCGTTGCGGCCGTCACGAAGTTTTGGTCGTACGGCGGCGGCTGATCCTGCATGGGCCAGGGAGAGCTGGTGAATGCGGGTGAGATTGTACCCATACTCGTGTTCTGCTGCACGGGATACCGGAAAGGCTCATTGTACACGTCTCGGTACGCTGGTCCGTCATCGGTTTGAAACGTCGCTGGTGACGGACCAGGCGGTATTCGCAGCGGGACGCTCGAAGCTGTCTCATAAGACAATGGCCTCTTGGGCGGTGCTTCTTGCGGTGCCGACTCTTGAAGGCGGTGATCTGGTGGTGATGTGAAGTAGGTGTTGGTGGCGTGGTTATAGCCGTTCGCGAGGGTCATCATCTGTTGACTCTCGGCAGGTGCTTGGCTCTGGTAGACCGGTGCCGGATCGGTGGATGCGTTGCTCGCGGTGTTTGTGAAAGATGTTGGCGGTGGCGGCTCCTCAATCTTTTGAGGGCGACTCCGTGACCCAGCACTACTGCTGGTCGCTTCTGGTAATCGCGCAGCGAATAGCTCTTCAAGAAACGCTTTTCTGCGCCGGAGCCTCAGCAAATCCCCTGGGTCCAGTTCGTGGTCTAAGATGCCGAATTCAAGCTCTCGACAGGCCCTGTGTAGCCTGTCAAAGTCCCATCGTGCGTTTCGCCAGGCACCCGGACTTCCTATCATCCTCCGGCTGGTGTCTTGGAGGTATTCTCGGTCCAATTCCTTCTCCAGTAGATTGCGCAGCTTCGTGTGCCAGCTCAGACGTGGTCGCTGGTCGAACGGCTTCCCACAGAGTTCGAGGAGATGTTCCACATACAGCTGCTGAGACTCGAAAACCAGCGACTGTGCGAATTCCGAGCTGTAGAACTTCTTGGGCCCAGGCTTCACATTCGTCCAGCCAACCATCTTCGACGAACATTGCGCCGCATGCTTCCGAGCATCCGGTACCGTGTTCGACTTGTGATGGCACTCATTGCACTGCAAGTATTTCTTCGCCACATGCATCTCCTCCAAATGACGCTTGCAGGTTCCCTTGGAGCTGTACGTCTTGTCATTCTTCTCACAAAAGACGCAACTGTACTCTGCCGAAGACGAGGAAGACGCGGTCGCTTCTGGCTCGACTTTCGTCTTGACCTGGCCACCCTTTCCAGACGAGTTGAAGGTGAAGAAACCTCGCTTCTCATCCACCGCATCCAACTGACCATTTCTGCTCTCCGGTCTGGCCTTTTGGGGTGGCACATCGTCCTTGTCCAGAAAGCCATGCGCAATCAAGTTACGAACATACTCCGGGTGCTCACCGGCGGATGCGTTTGTGTCGATGCTCGCATTGTGTTGGTGCTCCGGTAGCGGTGGTCCCGCAGACCGGTCGAGAGCAGTGCCTGGTCTGAAGTGCTTTCGCCAGCTGTTGCCATCCGTAGCCGATGCCGAGTTCAGGTCTGCAGATGGCTTGTCTCTGTCGCCCTTGCGTCCGAATCGAAGACTGAGCTTGGAACCCTTTGGCCGTACAGAGGCTGATAGAGGCGGAGCGATCTCTTCCGCAGGAGCCGAGAGAGGATGATTGGCACTTGTGCTACAGGGCGGTGGTGCAGCAGCGCCTTGGGCCGCATGCCGGAAAAGCGACTTGACCGGGTTGTCGTGGCGATGGTACGCAATCTGGACCAGCGCATCTGCGACCTCTCGCGCCGAAGTACTGCTCGACCTTAGATAGATGGCGAGACATTCCTCTACCTGTCTCTGAAGGTCCGGCGGCGGCAGGCGGTGCTCCATACCATGGCGGATGCGCGGTGGCAGCGTCACCGGGGACTACGCTGCACGCTGCCGCACAATCGGTCGATCAATGAGCGTGCAGTAACGGCAGAATGCAGTGCCCAAGGTCGCCGAGCGTCAGAGGCATGAATGGATGGATTCGATTCAGGATGGGAGATCCAGCAGGATGTGTGGGACGTCGTCCGGGCAGAGGCCGGGTTTGGGATTCGAAGGAAGAGGTAAGAGGTACGAGGCGGGCCTTAGTCAACGATCGTCAAAGATACAAAGCTTCGACGCCACTCTGGAGGAGCTGCAGGCGCAGATCGCAGCTGCGCTGGTGTTGGGGGGGGCGCGTGGTGAGGTTTCGGAGGAGTAGTAGTGTGGGCGCGCGCCGACGATCTGTTGCCGTTAGGAGAGGGCGTGTGGGCGGGCTGGTGCGTGCGCAAGCCGCCGAGGTTGGATGACAGGGGGGGTCCCGTTCGTCAGGTCACGTCAGGGATGGCCATGCGACAGATCCTGTATCCTGTATCTACCTACTCCCACGATCGGTCTCATCATCATGTTGCCTGCATGGTCGTCGTAGGACACGGTCGTGGTAGGCGGGGGGACATGCCCATCTCGAGCATCCATCAGGGAGATACATCCTCGCCCTCCGACCCAGTGCCCATCCTCATCATCACAGGTGAATGTCATCTGCCGGCGTGTGTCTATCAGGGCTGCGAGCCGCCCGCCAGCCGTGGAAGCTTTGGTCCATTGCATCTCCATTTCACGCTAGAAGAAGTTTGGAGGAGCCAGAGGTCGGGATGGCCACGTTTGATTGCGGCCTCGCACGTTGTTCTCACGAGGACCGTTCACCACCACGTTGCCCCTGAGCGCTGTCATTGTTCATAAGGCAGCACCCGCTGCATCAGCCAAGTATCGCATGGACGACCTATGTACCCAGGTAGCCATGGGACATCGCCAGGACTTGACATGCTTATTCTTACTCGGGACAGTATCACTCTCACACACACCTGCTCGTCCGGAAGCCATCTCCATCAAGCGTCTCCCGTCTCCACGTAGATCGCCGAATCACCAGCGCTGCGTCGCCGGATTCCATGCGCTGGACTCTACCTATACAGTAGATAGATAGATCCATGACTCGATAGTTGTAAACTTGGGTCTTCGTCGTATGCAGACACCCGCTGCTTATCACACGCCAAGCACCGTGGAAGCTCTGCATGGAAGAAGTCCCGTGCAATCCGAGTCTTGGGGCTGCTGGCCTTATAGGTGGGTGCGAACAACCACGAACTCACGATGAGCTGCCGGGTGGCGTGAGCCACGGCGGTGAAACATGCTTCTTCCATCCGGTTGCCGAGAAGTCGTGTGGAAACCCCTTCCATCATCACGACCTATACACTGATTGCGATGCCTGCAAGATGGAGAGCGCGTGAGCAACGACAGGTCCGCTCGCGCAACCGATCCAGATTTCCGGGGGAGTGACGAGGGCCTCCACAGGTACTGCATGGGGACTCCCACAAGCAAAGAATGCCGTTGGGGCCCTCCACGACCGCCCATCTGGAAGTCGGCTACAACAGTCGACAGTCTCCCACGAAGCCGTTCGCCTGAATCGACCAATGCAGCACGCGCTCGATGGAGGTCATGTAGAGACACGGTTCATGTCACATCACCATGTCCGCAATCTCGAATGCAACGGACGGCCACGAGGTGGTCTGAGACAGCCCAAGCTCGCTGCTCGGTATAATCTATGTAGGGCTCAACGTTCATGGGGTCGTCGTGATTCGTGAAGACTTCACCTACAACATCTCACTCCATAGTGGAAGCGTTGGCCAGAAGCATTACCGTAGGAACGTATATCGCCCCGGTAATCACATTTGCCATGCGCTCGACTAGTTTCAGCTACAGAATGGCGCACATGATTGCAATCAGCAACAACGCATGCTTCGCTCTCCGTGATCATCATAGGGACGAGGCTCTCCGCTGGAGTGTGTGGCTGCTCGCATTACATTCGATCGTCTTCCGTCTTTCTCGTCTCATGAGTAGAGCACGCATAGTGCAAAAGGAAACAAAGCAGACTTGTTGCTCCTCAGGAGGTACATAGCGCTACTGATGTGGGAGAATACACGTATGCCTCGAGCTGCTCACGCCTCCGCTCCTCACATCGAGATCACCAATGATGAAAAAGCAGTCTTGTTCAGAGTTCCACGTGGCACATATACGGCTCGTCTGCCGAGACATGATTATTCCTCTCCACGTGCACAACTCTTGTTACCTCCCACACCAAGATGTGCTTCCTTGCGCAGCGTCCCATGTGCAGACTGCCATGGCCCATGTGCCGTCCGCTTGTCGGCAACCAAATAGGTTCGAGGGATGCCTGTGAAGGGCCACATCGTTGGGGACCCCCAAAATGCCGCCCTCAGGACCGGTGGTTCGTTTTGTGTATTTCCTTGATTGGTCGGGATTCAGGAATATCGCGAGCTACCCAGCTCCAGATCCGAGCCAGCCAATACTCCATGGATGCAGGTCATGGAGGAGGTATTGAGCAGGACGAGTGGACGTGGAAGAAGCCTGAGGTGACATGGCTCGATACCTCATGCTGCATCATCTCACCCATCATCACAGTACAGGTATTTCATGTTGTACCTGAAAACCCCTCGATTGTACAGACGGCATGTACTGCTTGGAGTCAAAAAGCTCGTCATCATCAGACCTGTTGGCGCACGGTAAGGCTGAGTGATGAGACCCTCCATCATCAGGGAACATCTGGCAAGGTCCGCCATGTCGCTCTAAGCTTCTGCCAATGCTGTCTGTAAGCGGAGGAAGCATGCTGCATCCGTGATCAATCATACCTATACCTGTAGGAGGATCGAGAAAAGCGACTTGATGAACCGTTGACGCATCGTGGAGGCGGGTGATGAGGAGAAGACGAGGCGAAGATCGGAATGCTCATGTGAACGCAGTCGTGATGAGATATGAGAAGTAAGGTAGGTACGCGAGTCGTGCATCACAAATTATCACTGTATCTTTCTTACCTGATACCATCAAGGTGCATAAGACGCAATCCTGCTCGACTCCATCGTCCACGACATCTCCCCCCCTCGCACTCGCAACTCAAGCAATGGCCCAGACCGTGGTATTGGAGACCTCCATGGGCGCAATCGTCTGCGAGCTCTACACCAACCACGCTCCCAAGACATGCCAGAACTTTTCCCAGCTCGCCGCGCGGAATTACTACAACGACACCATCTTCCATCGCATCATCCCCGACTTCATGATTCAAGGCGGCGACCCCACCGGCACCGGCCGCGGAGGGAGCTCCATCTTCGGCGACAAGTTCGAGGACGAGATCAGGTCGGACTTGAAGCACACAGGCGCTGGCATCCTGAGCATGGCCAACTCTGGTCCACACACCAACGGCAGCCAATTCTTCATTACGCTGGCGCCGACGCCGTGGTTGGATGGGAAACACACCATTTTCGGAAGAGTGAAGAGTGGGATGAAAGTCGTGCAGCGGATGGGTCTGGTGAAGACGGGAGCAGAGGACAGGCCGGTCGAGGAGGTCAAAATTGTCAAGGCCAGGATAGTGGAGGGTGACGACGCGTGATTTGTGTCAATCCTAACCATTGATTCTTGTTGCACAGTCATCAAGGACGAAGGCCTGCCAAGGGACCTCGACGAGTCTTGAATACGACGCAAACACATCTTCACCCGCCCAGCACTCTGCCGCTATCCGGCTCATCTCGTGCCTTATGGCCCTACAGCGACATCTTCCAGTCTAGGTGCTTGGCACTGAGCTTAGGGCTGTAGCGCAAGTGCGACATGTCTGGCCTACAATGGACCGTTCGGACGAAGCAGCACCTTGGTATACCCGTCGACCCGACGGTCGAACTTATCGTACGCATCCACCTAGAAATGACAGGGACGAGATCAGTACGAGGCGATTTCTCCAAGTAGGAATCCTCTCATTGCTTTGCTTACCGCGTCGTCCAGGCTCACACTGTTCGACACTACGAAACTTGGCTTCGCCCTTCCTGAAATGATGAGGTCCCTCAAGTACCTGTTGTATGCTTTGACGTTGCATTGGCCGGTACCAAGTGACAGGCCCTTCTCGAACAGCTTGCCGAAGCTGAATCATCCGAGAGTCAGCTACATTCTCAGGGCGCACGTGTTGATCATCGACTCACCTCAGCAGTATCTGACCCTTCCCAGATTGTTCATCTGGCGCCCCAGGATCCGATGGTACGTAGAGACCGGGAATCCCAAGACCTCCGCACGCGCGAGTCACCATTATCAGCTGGTCAAGCACAATGTTGGGCTGCTCCTTCTTGCCGCCTTTGTCGACTGCCTGGTAGCCCACAGCGTCGACAGCACGATCGACCATATCTCCATTAGCTTTGATGATCTGCTCCACAGGGTCGCCCTTGGTGAAGTCGATGGGTATGCAGCCGATTCTCTTCGCCGCTTCCAGGCGTTCTGGTACTTGATCGACCACGAACACCTTGCTTGCACCACGAATGATGCCGGAATACGCCGCCATGAGACCCACTGGTCCAGCACCGAACACTGCGACACTCTCGCCTGGTTTGAACCCTGAGAGCACGAGTCCGTGCCAGCCAGTTGGGAAGATGTCAGCGAGTCTGAGGGATTGTGCAAAGTCAAGGTCAGCAAGCGATCCTGACCACTTGTACTGTTCTCTGGATGAAGAACGCTTACAGTGCAAAGTCGTCCTCGTGGTCTGTGCCTGGAGGCAGCTTTAGGGCGTTAAAATCGGCGTATGGGACTCGTAAATACTGCGCTTGCCCCCCTTGAAAATTACCCATCGATACGTAACCATACGCACCGCCTGCAAAGCCTGGGTTAACTCCGGTACAAAATGCCGTCTTGCCCTCCTCGCAGTTGCGACATCTTCCATCAGCGACGTTGAAGGGAAGCACGATGCGATCGCCTGTCTTGAGGAGAGTTACTCCAGGGCCGACCTCTGTAATGATGCCTAGACCCCGCCGTCAGCTTTTATCGGACCTCCTGTACGGAACTTGTAAGCATACCCATATTCTCATGGCCAAAGACCAGACCGCTCTCCGCCGCTGTCCGTCCTTGGTACATGTGCAGGTCAGAACCACCTGCAAGGTGATGGATCACAGGTCAGTAACGGTCTTATGTTGCTCGCCTCTTCATCGAGACCGTACAAATGCAAGATGTGGTCACTTTGATAATCGCGTCGTCCGGATGCTGGATCTCTGGGAGTGGGATCTCCCTGACGGATACCTTGAATGGACCGTCGTAGTGGAGAGCCTTCATTGTGGTCTTCGTCGCCATTGTTGCGGTCGTAAGTCCTCCTTCTCTTGTTTCTGCTTCTGCTCGATCGACAGGCCCTTGCTATTTCTCGGGTCTTGGTGATGATCAATAATACACAAACCCCATTTCAATCTCAAGTTCTGGCATGTCTTGCTGTCGGATCTAACAAACATCGATGTCATGCGGGGCGAGCTTCCCTATCCCCGCAGCGCGCGCAGACGCATACAAACCAATGAAGAGTGGGGTTCGCCGGGTACGAGACCCTTCCTGGACCATCAGATCTTGCCTGGCAAGCGGCAGACGTACTCGAAGCTTGATCGACCTTGCCGAGGAGACGCACGTCGCTGCAAAGGACACAGTGTGCTTGTAATAAGATGGACAGAAGCACGTAGTAAGCTTCAGCGGCGAATATGGCCCGTCAACGACTAGCAACACCGTTATTAGGGTCCGCGTTCGCATGTCGACGTTCGCCGCGATAATCAGCAGGACGCCCCGTGCTGGACTGTCTACGGCGGACGCGGTGCCCTATGCCCCCCAGAGTCCCAACTCAAAGGCAGTCAACCCATCTCGACGTCAACGGATTCCCGTCCTGTGAACTGGACCAAGTCCTCCCCGTCACGAAAGTCAACAACCGATCACCCGATCTCTTCTCGCCAGAGAAAAAGGAGCCCAGGGTGATGCGCTCCTCGCCAGGCAACTCACGTCGCTACAATCTGCCCCCTTCTCTCCCCAACAACCCCGCCAAGCTAAGACACATGACGAACTCACCGAGCTCAGCCCAGCTGGAACACCGGGTCCCGCCTCGAACCTCGCACATGACCACAACCCAGGGGTCCTAGCAAGGGCGCACCGCCGTCGTCTCATCGGCGGAGCGACTTTGCGCCCTGCGGCCTCCGCGTCGGCTCGCCACCGGAACCCAAGCGTGTTCGGCATGCCCGGGGCATGCCTTTCCGTCGTGGGAGCCGCGTGACGGCCGGAAGAGGCGGTCGGTCTTGCGTGTTTTGGCCGAGAAGATTGATGCGGCTACGGCGGAGCGGTGGGGGGGCAGCATTCGTGAGTTTCAGAGAGTGGTGGGATTGGGGTCCCGCAGGCTGTTAGGAGCCAGGAGACGTCGATGCGGGAGTGGGAAGGCGTGGGGTCGTTCAGGCCGGTATCGATGGGAGCCGAAGGAGTTCATGGGACGTGTTTTTTTTTTCTTTTTTCGTAGATAGGAAAAGAGAATTGAATGAGACCGGTTTTGTGTGTGATGAAGCCATCCATGTTCATGGATCTCGAGACGACAAAATCCTACATGTATATAGACAGCGGGTACAAATCCCGGGCGGCCCTGTCATTGATGCAGAAAACTGATCCCTTTCGCAGCATCGCTGGGCAATCCACACATCTTCCCAAAATCGCCCGCGACCACCGCGCGGGCCTTGGTCATCTCCCCAAACTGCGCCAGGGGGCAACTCCACCCGGGGCCACTGTGACACCGGGGGAGCGGGACGACGCCGTCGTTGATGTGGATCCGCACAAAGTACTCCTCGGCCGGGTCGTCGCAGTACACGTGGTTCGGGTAGCCGTACTCGCGGCGGTCCCAGCAGAAGGTCTTGGGGCAGGCCAGGCGCTCCAGGACGAGGCGACCGCCCATCGGGACGACGTCGGAGGTGCGCCAGGTGCGGTCCGCGGGGGGGTGATCGGTCGGGAGGGGGACGCGCTGCGGGAAGAGGTCGAGGGCGGCGAGGACGGGGAGGATGTCGCCGTCGTGGACGAAGGAGAGGAAGAGCGGGCCGGCGGCGGCGGGGCCCCGGTGGAGCAGGTTCGCGGTCGCGTTCAGCCAGGGCAGGCCCAGGGTCGTGCTGAAGGGGTTGCCCGGGCCGGAGCGGTAGTAGTGCAGGAGGTCGCGGGCGTAGGCGAAGTGCTCCCATTCTTCGTGGGTGAAGACGTCGCACCAGGGACTGCGGCCCGCGGCGAGCGTCTCGAAGCCGCAGAGTTCTTGCATGCTGTACACTTCGCTCTCGGACCAGGTCACGTGGGGGTTCTGCAGCTTGAGGCGGTCGATGATGGGGGGCAGGTAGTGACGGCGCCACTGGTAGAGCATCCGCGCGCCATAGTCGCGGCCGTACGGATCGAGCTTGGAGCGGTACCGGCGACACGTCTTGCCAGGCGTCAGGGTGTCGCCGGCCAGGTCGGTGGTCTCGGGGACGACGTGCAGAGTCGACCGGTCCGCCCAATCGATCCCGAAGAAGCCCGCGACGAAGTTCTTGGCCGTCTCGACCACCCGTCCTGAGTCGCTGGCCCAGAATGAAGTCTGGTTGGCGGCCACCGCCTGATCCACGAGGTGCTCGTACCTCGTGCGCAGCTTGACCCCCGTCGTGAAGGCCTCGAGAGTGCCCGCATAAGGCCCGACGGCCACCAGCTTCTCCAAGCGCTGCTCCGGGTCGCTCATGAAGAACGCCCACTCGTTCGCGAAGGCCAGATCCCCTCCCAACGTGACATTCACCAGATGGTCGTAGAACTCGAGCATTTCTGTCCCCCCAAGTCAGATCATGACCAAAATGGGAGAAGCGGCGCTGAACAATCCATCTACTCACTGATCCCCGAATGGACAGTCGGATAGCGCTCAGCATGGCGCGACAGCTGTACCCATCATTAACATCGCTTCCACACGGCTTCTTGATTCCCCAGACCATCCCTACCATATGAACCTGATCCACCGAGCAGCCCCCCGGCGGCGCCACCCCGCCCTCGATCGTCCCATTCACCTTCGGCACCCACGGCCCATTCCCACCCAGATGATACCGGACGTCCCACCCGTCGCCATCATCCTCATCGCCCCCCGCCGCCACCACCAGCCGCCGCTCGTCGTCGATCCGCCACGCCGCCGCCTCGGCCTCCGGGAAGTTCTGCTCGAGGCCCGTGACGGTGAGGAGGGAATGCCGCAGGCCCAGGAGGAAGGCGAGGACGGCGGCGGCGAGAGAGGCCCCCATGAGTCGCCACGCCATGCGATCGATGGATTGCAATTGGATGGTTGAAATGGGATGTTGTGGAGAAGCTCTACGGCGACGCTGATGCTGCTGCTGCTGCTGCTGCTGCTGCTGCGCTCTCCCGGCGCTTCTGCCGTGACCGTATCATTTCTACACGACTGCCGTGACGACGTGCCTCACTACGTACGTGTGTATCGAGAAGGAGGCGGGACCTGGGAATTCGCTGAGCAGTGTTGACGGGGGGAGAATGAAGGTCGAATATTCGAAGGTGGCTGATGAGGACTAGCCCCCCGCTAGACCTAATCAGTAATAAAGTAGGTCGTGTTATTATAGAAAAACACACCTCATTTCACGACCGTAATAAATAGCAAACACGTTTAGAACTTGGCAACTTATAAGCTCCCTACTAAAAACCCCCTCCGATCCTATCTCTCTCTATATATAACATAATATAAATAAAGTAGTAGAACTAAAAATCAAAAAACGGGAATTCTATAGCATCACCCTAAAACCTAAACCCCTACTACCCCCCTAGGTCGTATCATAGAAAAACACCTCTACGACCTATATATACTTAATAGCCAAAACATCTACAACTTAGTAATTATATCCAACCTCACTCAACTAGCAAAAAAAAAAAAAAAAACCAAAAGACCTACTTCTATCCTATACCTCTACATAAATAATATACCTAACATAGGTAAGCAGCAGAAAACAAAAACAAAATAAAAAAGGGGGGATAATTCTACGACATCCCCCCCCCCCTCCTTCCCCTCTAAGAAACAAACAAACAAACACAACAAACAAATCACGCACCCGAGGAGAAGAAAAAGAGAGATTCCCAAACTGTCGCTTTGATTTCCTTCTCCTCCCTACCTACCCTCCTCGCCCCCTAGACTCATCACGCTCAAATACATAACCATGCCCCAGCTCTGAAATCGCCCGTGCCCAACAAGAAGAGCCTGCCTTACATAGTCATAGCCATACGGAAAATGCCCCCCCACCCCATATCTCTCTAGGACTTTGCCCTGTCGTCACAAGAAAAAAAAAAGCTCGTAAGAAGAAGAAGAAGAAGAAGAAACACCTCTCAACTGTCGCTATGAATTATGATTATGATCTGGGGAGAAAAAAAAAGGGGGGGTCTTGTTTTCTCTTTTCCCAAACGTCACTGCAGGGGGGGGGGGTCCTCTTCAGCCCCTTAAAGCACATGCGCTCCGCCCTCTGTTTGCGAAATGAACTACTTGCGTCGCTGGACCGATCTGCCGCCCGCCGCACCACCCCGTTCCACCTTCTGCACGCCGCGCGGTCCGCCGCCCGCCCCGGACGGGCTCCCGCCGTGCGGATGGCTGCCGTGGCCGGGATGGTGGTGGTGCGAGCTGTGGGTGCGTCGGGGGGCACGGAGCTGTGCCAGCGTCTCCAGTTGCTGCTGGGACGTCGATCGTTGGACCTGTGGTGATGGCGGCGGCGGCGGCACTCCCGGTCCATGCTGTGGAGGACCCTGCTGCTGCTGCTGTTGCTGTCGAAACAGCGCTGGATTGACGGGTGTAAAGGCTGGAGGGACGCCGGGGCCCGGTGGTTGGTGGAGGTATTCGTGCTCCGACGGTGGCGGGGCCGGCGGCTGAGCCGGAGCCGGAGCCGGAGCCGGAGCATGTCGTGAGACATGGGACGCGGGGCGTCGGGGATGATGGAGATTGGGCATCCTCGGTTGCAGACCCAGCGCGTAGGGAGAGTTGGTGACGGGGATGGTGGTGGAGAGGAAGGGCGGGGTCATGACGGGGAAGGGCGCCGCCGTCACTTGGCTGACCGGCACCACGGGCGAGGGCACGCCCGGCGTGGGCGGGTCGCTGGGGTTGGACGGGTGCGCGCTGCCGGCCATGTTCCAGGCGAGGGGCTGGAAGGCTTGCGGCGCCGAGGACTGCAGGCCTGGATCCTCCAGCAGATACATGCCCGTGTTGCCCATGACGCTGTCGCTGGACCAGTCCATCATCGACGACGTGTCGATCGCCAGGGCGAGGGGGGGCGGGGCGTCGGGCCCCTGCGTGATCGCGGCGGTCCGCTCGGCCTTCCGATTGCCGAGCTGGAGCAGCCCATCCGAGATGCGACGGACCGCGAGCGCGGCCAGCTTGTGCACGCCGTCGCGTCCCAGCTCGACGAAGATGCCATACGCCTCGTTCACCAGCCATTGGTTGTGTTCATTCCCGGTCTCCCACTCTTCGAGGATCAGGATCATACAGGCGTTGAAGGCTTGTTGGCCCATGGACCAGCAGACCAAGACGGCCGGCTGTCGTCGATGGAAGAAGATGAAGGTCGACAGGATCTGACAGGACGACTGGATCACCAGGTCTCGCCCTCGCAATGGGGCCCGGTGAGTCGGCGGCTCCCCGAGATACGCCGAGGGATGGATCGAGGCCCGGGGATGCTGCGGTCGAGGGGGGGCCATCAGGCCGGCGGGCGGCGAGGCGTCTCCCTGCGTGTTGTGCTGCGTCCGCTCGATGCGTGGCCGGTTGAGCAAGATGAGGAAGGATTGCACCTTCGCGAACAGCGTGGCGGACATGACCTCGAGGGGCCAGTCCGGCAAGGCTTGGTCCGGCTGTAACCAGCTCTCGTTGAACTGCAGGGCCTCGGGCATGGTGTCCCAGAGCCCGACGAACTTGTCGGTGAAGTCGTCGATCTTGGCGACGCTCATCAGACCATCACTGCTCAAGATCTGTCGCGCCAGGATGGTGAAGTGGTCGACGAACTCCCCGAGCCGGAGGATGGTCGGGTCGGTGGTCAGGGGCTCGGGGGGGGGGCAGTCGCCAATGCCGGAGATGCCCAAGGGCCGGCCCAGGGTGACGGAATACTGCTGGTCCATGTGGAGGATCCACCACCACAGCGTCTGCCGGAGCATGCACTCCCGGAGGGGCGGGGCCGGATTGAGGTGTCGGGGGTGACGGTGCAGACCGATGGAGTGCGCCATGCGGATCGTCGTCCCGAACAAGGTCCACGCGTCCAAGAAGCGGCCGGTGTTGGTCAGATAGGGTCCGATCATGACGAGGGTCTGGACCGCCAGCAGCGTCGGCTGGTTCATGAACGACGCCATCCGGAGTGCTTGCATGCTGGCGGCGACTACCACCCGGTCAGCCTCGTCGCCCCCCCCCCCGCCCCCCGCGCGGGCGTCCGACCACACTTACGATACACGTCGGCCCGCTGCGTCGCCTCGGCCATGCCATCGCGGACCCAGCGGCCCCCACTCCGATCCCACTCCCCCATCTGCACGCCCGTGGCGAGCGTGATGAAGATCAAGGCCAGCATGTCCGGGTAGAGCTGACCGTTCCTCTCCTTGTCCGCGAGGAAGCGCTCGACCTCTTGGCGGGTCACCTCATCCGGGGTGTGCGGGAAGGAACAGGCTTGGGCGCGTCTCTGAAAGGATGCGAGGATGCCGACGATCTCTTCGCGGTCCGGCAGGGTGTGGACGAGGTTGGCCGAGGCCTCGGTGCCGGTCCATTCGCTGAAGACGGGGAACGGGTAGAGCGAGCCCTCGGAGGTGTACATGTCGAGCGGTCTCGGCATGGGGATGGGATGGGTGAGCGAATGATTGCCCACTTGCAGGTTCGCGAACTGTGAGGCCACGGTCAGTCAAGGATGGAGAGACATGGCGGAACAGGGACCCGGGCGACGACGGCTCACATCATGCACCATGTTGGCCAACCCGGGGGTCCCAAAGTACAGATTGTCGACGCGGTCGCCCGTCTTGAATCGGCGCTGCCGGGCGACGCTGGCCCGGGTGGTCTTGGAGGAGCCCGTGGCCGCGGCCGCGTCGCCCTCGTCGTCCTCATCGCCGGAGTGGGAGAGCTTCGCGGCGACCAGACGCTCCTTGAGTCGTTGGTTCTCGGCGCGCAGTTTCCGGATCTCGTAGGATTGTTGGATGGGGCTGTAATCGTTGCCCTCGCCGACGATGAACTCGCACTCCTTGGGATGCCCCCTCGCACAGCACGCGGAACAGGGTTTGGTTCTATCACACTAATCCGACGATCAGTCCACCCACTCGCCCCCGGATGTGTCGTCCGTGACCGGCACCCACCTTGACCTTTCTCTCCCGGCACTTGGTGCAGGACAAGAGCTGCCTCGACTGTGGTTTCTTGGGTCGATCGCCGCCGGACGCGCTGCGTGGCATGGCGTGACCCGATGCTTGGGACGGTGCGGGCGGGCCATAGGCGGCCCATGAGGAGGAGGAGGAGGAGGAGGACATGGTCGACGGAGCAGTCGCGAGGCCGACGGCCGTCTCGTCGCGCGTTCAGTGGGAACGGAGTCGCGCGAGGACCGGATCAGCGACGGCGACACGGCATGGGATCCGAGCCAGATCCATGGGTCCCATCGGATCGATATAGCCCGTCCAGACCGTGGCCGTGGCGTCGGTGAGGTCCCATGCAATGCTCCCAACGGAGATGCGCCTCGCAGGTCGGTGTCGAGTGGGGATGAGGTCACACGAGGAGAGAGTGAGGCGGCCAGCTAGGGCGGGTGTGACGACGTGTCGGCGGGAGGGGATGCCAGGAGCCTGTCCTGATGAGGATGATGATGAGGAGGAGGAGGAGGAGGAGGAGGAGGAGGATGGTGATGATGATGATGGAAGGGAATGATGCGGCCCTGGTCAGTGTCGTCGGCGTGGCGTCGTTGAAGCCCAATGCACGCCTCGGGGTCGCGCCATGGGGAGCATCGGGAAGCGGGTATGTCTCGAGCGGGAGGTGGCGAATGAGGTGCAGGAGGGCGTCAACCTGGCCCCCGTCGGGGGAGGGGGGGGGCTGGCTGGAATGGGAGATGCTTGCTCGGGGGAGGAGGAGTGGCCTGGGAGTCGGGAGGGCGAGAGAGTGGTCGACGGACGATGATTGCACGCGAGTCACCTGGGGGGGAGAAAGAGAGAGAGAGAGAGAGAGGGAGGGAGAGAGAGAGAGAGGAGGATTTGAGATATGTGCAGCGGTTCCCGGGGCGCCCTGACCAGGATGGTGGGATCGAGCCCTCCTGCAAGCCCTGCGCTGGGGGGATTCTTGGCGAGGGCGAGGGGGGTCATTCCCAAGGCGGTGGGTCGCATCAGAATCATCATCAATCATCAATCATCCATCAACCATCATCAATCATCAATCATCAATCATCAATCATCAATCATCAATCATCCATCATCAATCATCAATCATCAATCATCAATCATCCATCAACCATCATCAATCATCAATCATCATCAATCATATCATCAATCATCAATCATCAATCATCCATCATCCATCATCCATCATCCATCATCCATCATCCATCATCCATCATCCATCAACCATCATCAATCATCCATCATCAATCATCACGTACGGACGTACCACATGTAGTTGAGTCCATTGACAGACACATATAGATCATAATGATTCTATAGCTAGATGCTCGATAAGAATCCGACAATAGTACTTCTTTATGATTATTATCATCATCAATCATCCGAGAGTCACAAGGAGGGAAAAGTTCATGGGGTGTGCCACTCTGATGCGGCGAGGGTGCTGGGACTGATGCAAGCTTCGAGGGTGCGGCTGTAGGGCTCGTTTACTGGAAAGGGTCTGGGTCTCTCTCTCTCTCCATGTATCCAGGCGCAGTCTGTCCAGAGTCGCACCAGAATCCCACTCCGGATGCGATTCCAAATCAAATCTCGGCCCACCAAAAAGCCACGAGGGAGCCATGTTCATGTCATGTCATTATGGATGGGTGGATGGAGGGATGATGTCGCATCCCTCATGACCTACCCTTCACCCGTGTTATGAGAGGATGATGACCTACCCTTCACCCTGATCATGAGAGGATGATCACCTACCCTTCACCCTGATCATGAGAGGATCACACACCGACCATGTCCATCCACTCCATACACCCATCCGTCCCCTCTACCTGAGGCAGAGAGCCGCGAACCCTGCGCGAGAGTGGAAGACGGAAGGCGCAGTGGGACCCGGTGGAACAGGGATGGAAGGCGCGGTGGAACCCGGTGGAACAGGGAAGGAAGGCGCAGTGGACCCAGTGGACAGGGAAGGACAGCCACACCGGTCGCCGATCCAGATCATCGCCTTCGTCTGTCGGGCGGACGCGGCCATTGGTCGATCGTGGCGCATCTCGTTTTTTTTTTCGCCTCTGAAATTACCTTATGCACGATGCACCATGCACCATGCACCATGCACCATGCACCATGCACCATGCACCATGCACCATGGACAATTGCGCATTTTTGGTTTGTGAAATGCCCTGCAGCCGGCGGGCGCGACGGGCAGGTGGCGACTCTCACCTCATCGTCAATCAAGGAAGGGACCATGGGCGTGGGTCGAGCGATGATGTCCTGATTGGTCCACCACCTTTTTCCTCATCATTTCCTGGATACCTGAGGTTTCAGGTGGGCGTAGTGAGGCTTCATCATCATTATCATCATCATCATCATCATCCTAACAGGAACGTCCCACCGAGGCTGCACGGGATCAACACTCCCGCCTTCTGATTGATCATGATTGAGGTGGATTGATGGCTGAGATCGACATGTGGGATAATTATAATACTCATACTGGCGGAGGTACTGACTGTACATGTCCCATTGAAGCTTTAGTCAAGTCGAGCCGCCGAGATCTCTCACCCGCCCGGCTGGACCTGCCTGGGATATAAATAGTCCCGGCTGAATCAGATCGATGGGGAGGTACTGTACATGTACCTTTGACTGTTGCCTGTCAGGATGTGATTATTACCGGTGGACTGCTCGATGACACCTCAGGCAAGACACCATGACAGCCAAGACATCAATGACAGCCAAGACATCAATGACAGCGGGATGACCCCGTGGACGGCTCAAGTATGACCGTCCATCAGTCGTGATTGATGACGCTCCATCAATAGTTGATGGATGACGGTCCATCAATAGTTGATGGATGACGGCCATCAATAGTTATAGTGTGATGGATCAGTATTGATGGATCAGTATTGATTCAGTAGTGATGGATGACGGATGACAGCAGTGATTGACCATGACACCCCATACCCCGCCGGCCGATCCCGCTCCAGCAGCCTCACCGCCCCCTCCAGCCTCTCCGCCAGCGTCGCCCCACCCCGCCATCCGTCGCCGGCCGTCTCCCCACCCCCGTCCCCCAGGCTCCGGCCCTGCCACCCGGTGCCCACGAACCGCGGGACCCCCGGCCGCCGCCGCCGGCTGTCCTCGATCCACCCCCCGACCGTCGCGAGGATCTCGTCGGCGTGCGCGGTAAAGTGCCGCTGCGCGACGTCACGCCAGATCGCGGTGGCGTTGACACCTACCGGAGGGAAGAACCCCATCAGTCAGTCACATGACACAAGACCCAGAACCACGAACGTGACGTGAGATGTGCTCCCCCCACGTGAAAAAAAAAAAAAAAAAAAAAATTTCACCATCCTTGTTGAGCTTCCGGCCCTGCACGCTGCGGTGCTCCATCCACTCCATCATGCCGTGCCGGACGACCGTCGCGTACAGGTCGCGATTGTACGCGCGGCTCGCCTCGCTGCCCCGCGCCCCGTCGCGCCCCGGCTCGTTGCAGTACGGCTCGTCGACGAAGATCATGGCCTGCACGCTCACCAGCACCTGCAGGAGCGTGCTCTGCCCCGGTCGCCACGGCTCGCCCGACCACGTGCCCAACAGCGAGAGGCAGACCGTGCCCTCGGCGTACAGGTTCGGGTTGATGCGGTGCGTGCCGCCGCCCGTGGTGCGGAAGAAGAGGGTCGGGGGCTCGTCGGGGTAGGCGGCCGGGCAGGCGAGGTCGGACTCGAAGAGCGCGTGCGCGTACGGGGTGTCGCGGGGGCCGACGATGAGGACCTTCATGATGTCGGGGCGTGAAGGTTGCTCATGCAGACGAGGAGCGATCGGGTGGGTGAGAGCGCCGCGTGGTCTCTGAGAGTCGGCTCGTCGAACGAGAGTTTCAGGACGTTGCCTGGCGGCTCTGAAACCGTACGCTGGCCCGTGACGACCGTGATGTCCGTCACAGAGCCTTGTGCCAACACGCCGACGAAGCCGAGCACACTCTCATACAGGCCCATGCGGCTCGCCACATCAAAGATCTCGTCGTTCTGGAGAAGATGTGCCGTGTGATCGAGGAGAGAGCTGCAGAGAAGCATGGAGGCGAAACGTTGAGTGCCGGTGTGATCGAATGGCGCCGGGCTGGGGCGCTCGTCGTTGGGCAGGAGCAAGCTGAGCAGGCTCACGACTTGTGTGGTGAGGAGGTCATCCGGCCGTGTGTCTTCAGCACGCTGATTCCTGTCAAAAGTCGTCAGATACCACCTGTCCATGCCCAGCGGCAACGAATCAATAGAGACATGACATGACACGCGTGACTCACCTCTCGTCATACCCAGACGGTCGCCGCGAGCGGGGCGCGCCCATCATGCGGTGAACATCGAGGTCCTCGTCGAAGCGACGCTCGTCCCCAATCTCATCATACTCGTCCTCGTCTTCCTCGCTATCCCCTCCATAGCCCGTGCCGGCTTTCTTCCCGCTGGACTTCCTCGGAAAGACAAAGTCTCGGTTAAGCTGGCCATCATCATCGTACGGATGAGAGTCCGGCGCTCCAGCGAGTGTCTGCCCCCTGCCAACAAAAGCGCCGGTCTTGGACAGTCCGACGAACGAAGAGAGCGGGCCTGCGGCTTTGAGTTCCGGGACGCGTGCATCGATGTCAGAAAATCCGTGTATGTTCGAAGCCGGGCCCGCAGCCGGCGCTGCAGTCGTTGGTCCGGAGCGTGGCGCGGGTTTGGGTTCGTGAGTGGCGCCCAGGATGGGCAACAATTTGTAGGGAGGCATATAGCCGTCGAAAGAACCCCCGAATCCTGTGCCCTTCTTCGGGGCCCTGTGGACCTTCCCGTCGTGATCACCGCGGGCGTGTCTGTCAGAAGAAGAGGCGACGGGCCGCCGCTTCTTCGCGTCAAAGCCGCACAAGAGCACCCACAAGATCGTCAGGCGCTCGTCGTCGCAGTGCCACGAGATCCTGAGCCCGTCCCGCGCCGTGCTGGATCGCGGCGTCGACGCGGTCATCGCCGTGCCGCAGCCGAAGCAGAGCTTGCCGGAGCAGCGCGCGCAACGGAGGTGGATGTCGACGCCGTTGAGCAGCTCGTCGGGGGGCTCCACCGCCGGCAGGGCATCGGGCTTCCTGGTCGAACCGGGGATGATGGCGTCGAATCTCTCGAGGACGTCGGACTCCGTGATCGGGATCGTGGTCCCGCAGACGCACGGCAGGTTCTTGATGTTCGCGAGATGCTGTCTCACTTGTTTCGCGGCGTCCGAGGGGTCCAGGTGGAGGAGGAGCTCGTCACCGCCGGGGACTGCGGTGCCGGATTCCAGTGGTGCCGTGGAGGCCCCTGGCGTCTTGGGCGAAGCTGGTGCCTCGTCCGTGGTCTTGAGACGCTTGCGGCGGATGTCTCTCCAATCTTCTTCCATCGTTGGGGCGATCCTGTGGGAGCGAAGATGCGGTGGTGTAGGTAGTCAAATGCGGTGATGTCGGCTGTGAACTTCCAGACCTCGTGGACGCAGTGACCTTGTTATGATTGTTGGCGAGACGATCCCGGGCGCGCTAGAACCGTCCGCGAGTCGCAACAGGAAGGAGCGAGACCCCAGCCATCAGGTCGCCAGATAACGCCTGGGTCTGGTAGAAGATTCTGTCTTTCACGAGCGAAGATCCATGATGGCGCTCGGCGGGTTTGCATGTTTCGCCTGGCGCTGAACAGCTCGAGCGAATCATGACTTAAGTCAACCTGTAGGTCTGAATCTAAAGATGGGAATGCAGAAATCGAGACGGCGTAAGGCTGCAGGCCATTCTCACGTAGGAGCCGCCAGCCGCTGACAATGACCTTGATCTCACCAGGACTTACCGAAATCTTAGGTGGACGACTATCATGGCATGAGACGGAAGAGAGGACAGAAGATCCAACTGTGCGACGATCAGCCAAAGTCCTGTCGAACGATCAATGACGAGTTCAAACTCACCCAGGGCATGGATCCTCGCTGTGGGACTGTAGGTAGACAACCTCGCGCAAGATCGTACGCTATGAGCAGGGCGCGAAGATCGGAGACAATCAAACTCCATACTACCCATCTATACCACTCAAGACTCCAGATCCAACCATATGCGCCTCCAGATCATCCATCCATCAATCTCAAGCCCATCGCCGTTTGCCACCGACCTCGCCCTGAGGTGTGCATCGAATCTCGGTCTCCGCGGCAATGACTGCTGATCGCCAACACCTACCTACCCCACGGAGTCAGGTTCAGCGCAAATCTTCGCCTTCGCCGGATGCACTTGGCGCCATGGAGCCTCACGCAGGAGTGACTCCTCGCGTCTGATTCATCTCAACAAAAGGAAACCCTCCGACGATGGATGCTTCGCGCTCGATCCGTGTTGGTACGTCTGTCTCTCGTGCGTCTGCGGCAGTCTGATCTCGCCTCCACTGAATTGAACATCAAGATCACGGCGACCTTGGCGAATGCGGTCCCTCGTCCGCGCTCCGAGGCTCGTAAGCAGGCGGAGGTGTCCTGGCCCTCACGGCACTCTCATACGTCGGTGGTGCTTCCATGATCATATCCGTGACCGCTCTCCGGTGCACCGGCCGTCTCGCACTAAATGACTCCGTAGCATCCTCACTGTCATCCCAAGCCCTTGCAAAAATGCTCACGAGTGGTGTCCGGCTCCTTTGCGACGAAGAAGATGATGCTGTTGGCGGCGGCGGTGGCGAAGGGATCGGAGATGGATGGGCCTGTCTGGCCTCTTGTGCCTCCAGCCGCGCCTCCTCGGCCTTATCGTACTCAGTCTGCCTGTCAGGGCTACTGCTGGAGTTGCTCCCGTCACTGTTTCTCCTCCGTCGTAGAAA
Organism: Teratosphaeria destructans; assembly: GCA_010367425.1. NCBI lineage: Eukaryota > Fungi > Ascomycota > Dothideomycetes > Mycosphaerellales > Teratosphaeriaceae > Teratosphaeria > Teratosphaeria destructans. Next base: position 206,868 of record WBMN01000016.1, read on the forward strand.
GCTTGTCATCCACCTCTCCCGCTCGTGCTCAGGCATGACCAAGAAGCGAACCCATTCGCTGGAGGAGAGCTCATCGGGCTCAATGTCGCGCATACGCAGCGTCGAAGCCGCCAAATGTCGTCGTGCGATCGAGAGAGGCCGGTTCGTCATCGCCTCGACTTGTAAGGCACCGAAGCCGCCATTGCGGATGTGGGGTGTGTTGTACATCGCTGGCCTTCTAGGGCGTTGGGATGGCATCGTGATGATGCTGATGAGTGTATTCCGGTCCTCAATCGTGGTGATGAAGCCTGATGAATCCAGAACTGCAAGCTTCGAGGCGGTACCTTGTCGATGAAGCCAGACTAATCGCTGTGTGCTGCCGCGGTAATACACATTCAGTCGAGAGATAGATGAATGTTCTAGCCGCAAGGACGTGGCTTCCGAGTTGCAGGGCCCTTGTCACGTTCACGAGCACGCCACTCAGCCTCGCCGCAAGCAATCCGGTGGGTCCAGGACCTGCAGGTACCGCTCAATCTATTGCTGGGAGAGTGAACCGATAGGAGGAACGACCCCGCTCAGGTGTGCTCGCTTGCGAACAGCGGGAGGCCAAGAATCTAGAGCTGAGGTCGCGGCGGTACGACCGACCCGTCGCCGGTGGGTGTTGGCCCGGGTATCAGGTAGTCGTGCTATAGTGATGGTCAATGTGCTCGCAATGGCCGGGAGAGCACAGGAGATTTGAATAAGAAGGCTGGTGAAGGTGAGAAAAACAAAGAGGGAGACTCAGCGGGCCCTAGTCTCAGATTGTGTGCACACATCATAACATGACATGTCGCGATCGACACACGACGTTGATGAGCTTCATGTTTGGTCCAGGAAACCTGCGGAGAAGAAGCAGGCCCGCATGTGGTGAGGTGGTGCGAAGTGGGGAGCTGAGTGCCATAGCGGGGGACTGGCCGCCAGATCCATGACGGAAAGGGAGAGGTGTGAGTGGATCTCGAGTCCCGAACGCAGGCCAAGACTTCCCACGATAATAAGTCGTTTGATCATCACTAGACGGCCCGAGGTGTTTTGATACCTCCTACTATGTACTCCTCAGGACATGTTTTGAACGTCGGGTGGAGCATCGACCTCTCATCAATGCCGCGTGCTCAGAGGAGCGTCCAGTACATGTCTCTTGTGGCTCTGATCAACCGCCATGATCGCAGGGGATAAGTTGAACGGGTTCATGGTCGTAGAACCAGACATTGCCCTCGAGCTAACGTGCGTCGCTCATTCTTGATGCCTGAAACCTCAACCCGGCCATGCAGCCCGGCTTGGTGCGGTAACGCAGGCCACCTTATTAGGCTGAACGCAAAACAGTGGAAACGATGAGACGGGATAGCAAGCGCGTTGGAAGCCTCAATCAATTGTCGTCCACTCATGTGAACGTGAGATCAACGCCATCGGCTTCACCAATACCTACGCTCAGCACCCTTCCCTTTCTGATCACGATCAAATCGTACTCACAATGATGAAGAGACCCGCTCTACAGCTGCGCGACAACAGTGAAGCCAGCAGAGAGACAAACACGCACTCGATCAGAGTCTCGCCAGAGGCCCGTCGGATCTCACGACTCCCAAGCAAGCTTTGGTGATGTCCTTCACGCTGACACATCCGGCCAGCTGCATACACCGCTTGAACTCATTGTAGAACGTCTCAAGCATCACATCCACCCCCTTCTGACCATCATACTACCACCAGTCAGCACGCATCTCAGCATAGAAAAGCCGCCAGACTCCCCTACCGCGAGGCCCCAGATCGCCGGCCGACCGACCCAGACATGCTCGGCGCCCAACGCCAAAGCTTTGAACATGTCCGTCCCAGACCGGATCCCTCCATCGACATGCACCCTGATCCGCCCAGCAGCAGCTTCGACGCACTCGGGCAATGCATCCACAGTCGCAGGCACGCCGTCAAGCTGCCTGCCGCCGTGGTTGGACACAATGATACCATCACAGCCCATCTCAATCGCCTTCAACGTATCCTCGGCAGTCAACACGCCCTTGATCCAGATCTCCATGTGGGTGTTCTGCCTCAGCCAAGGGATCTCTCGGGCCCAGTTATGCCCATCATCGTTGAACGACGTGAAGGAAGTGTCGTGCGTGACGCTCTGAAGGCGCTCGGATTCCAGGCCAATAATGGGATAGCCCAAGCCTGCGGGTGTCCGGAAGTCGTTCCGCCATTCCTTGTATCGCACCCCAAGGACAGGGGAGTCGGCGGTCAAGAACACGGCAGTGCAGCCGTTGCGCTCTGCTTCTTGGACGATCTCGAGTTCTAGGCTCCGGTCTTTCATGGTATACAGCTGCATAGCATGTTTGATAGGCCCGATCGCGAGTCCGGCGTCTCGTATCTGCTTGATTGAGTAATTCGCGAACGATGATATAGCCATGTTGACGCCACGTCTTGCGCAGGCTCGGGCAGTGGCCAATTCACCTTCTGCGTGCGCCATGGCTTGTAGGCCAGCAGGCGAGACACCCAGCGGGAAGGACACTCTTTGGCCGAAACATGTCGTCGAAGGATCGCATTTGGAGACATCCACGAGCACCCGTGGCCTGACGCGATATTTGCGGTAGGCTGAAGTGTTTTCGAATATGCTGATCTGGTCCGTCGATCCTGAGTTGTAAAAGTCTCGTGCACTTTCTGGTAGCTTTTTAGAAGCAGCTACACGAAGGTCGTCTATACATAGGATCTTGTCCTTTGGATCAGCATCGACAGGCGCGGGATTGCCTGCCATGGTCGAGTTTTCGTGTAGGGCAGAGAAGCGGTGGCACTCGTTGGTGAGCTATGGCATTCTTGTATCCAATAATGCTATGTGGTAGATAAGGGTGCAGAAGACTACCAGTCTGCAGGGATTGAGCCACTGTTAGTAATGGTCTGCGGGGCAGAAAGCTGGTGACTGACCTCAAGCCGATAAAGCAACTCTTGCCGCAAGCTCACATCGTCTGCCGAGAACTGAAAAGGACACCCCCTGTTGGTCACATATCCACACGAAGCTTCCCAAGCCCTACCCAAAACATCTTGCGTTCTGGCTGTGCCGAACACGCGCCTGGACTCTTTTTGAAGATTCGCGACCTCAACCCATCGACTCATATCTCGCCTGCGAGGTATAAAGAGGGCGCCAAAATCGAATGAATGCAGCTAGCATCTCGACCACTCATCATGAGCCCTCAAATGCGGCGGCATGTGATCCATGGCTGACGGGTGCTCATAGCGACCCTCTTCGTACTTCCCCAATATCGTATATCTCCAAAACGATGAACAGCGGACTCGACCAACTGCCCCACTTCGTCAACCTGGTCATTGTCGATGTTGTTGCCATTCGCGAGGTGCAGCATTGGCTTCCTAGGCTAAAGTCTGACTCCTCTGGATGTCTCCAGGGATGGATTCCCGGTTGTGAGCGACAATCGCGCCTAGTCCAGTGCCACCATACGGGCTGTCGACCGCAGCCTCGGCGTCTGCATCGCCGTCATCATCGATCTCAATGGACTTGTCGGCCGAACCATTCTGCTGGTGGTTATTTTGCTCAAGACCCTCCTCCTCGCCCATGCCATCGACATCTGGCCAGATTCCGCCCCAGAGATAGATGACTTGCTTGAACACGCGCTCACATGCTTGCATTTCCGCTCTGCCATTGCCGCTGGTCTGCGAGTTGGCACTCTCATCGACGATCGACTTGCATGCGCCTACAAATCGTGCGAAGTTCGGCGAGCTCCAATTCGGTATAAAAGCATCGTGGAGGGCAGTTATGTGCGTATTATCGGAGGCATTGCCTGTTGAAGTGGCGTAAGGGTTGCCCGACTGGCCAGGAGTCAGGTAGGACGGCAGCGAATATGAAGTCGAAGAGGCGGGCATCTGTGAGACGAAGCTCGCGGCATATTGGAAGGATGTGCAGAACAACTAGAACTCGTCAGCGCAGTCATGGCGATCTGACTGGATGGTACTTACATGCTCAGTGGCATACAGAACCACAAGCCCTTCAAGGAGGCTGCTTTGGGGTGAAGAGGCACTGACGAGAAGATCGACGAACCCTCGCGTGGCGGGTTTGGGCTCCTCGGGCGCCACTTGCATATCGTACTTGGTCTTCGTATTCTCAAGAAACTCGAGCTCCTTCTTCATGTTGCTTGCAGCAGAGACAAGCAGGTCTAGGGCGCGGAAGGTAGGATCCTGTTGCAGTTCTGACGTTTCGGGGATGCGGATCTTGCCAACGAGTGAGCCGACGAAGGGTATCAGCGCACGCGAGATGTGGATTTCTTGTGCAAGCCATTGCTTCAGAGCATGGGCTGAGAGCGTCCCACATCCAGCGTGCGAAAGGAATGACTTGCGAGTTGCATCCGTCAGAGAGTCCGCGACCCGGTTCAGCAAGTGTGTCGCGAGCGACGGCTTGGGCGCGACGGGACGAGAAGGAGTGTACGGATTGCTCATGCTCGAGCGCGGGTTCTTCTGTGGTCCTCGACGATTGATCATGCCTTGCAAATTCGGATTGGGAGCACCTCCGCGCCAGATGTCGCCATTGGCATCAGTGTGCTGGGGTACGAGATCGCCATTGGCGAGAGCTTGTTGACCCTCACTCGAGTTCAGAAAGTCGCGGCAGGTCGACAGGTGTTCAACTTGCCTTGTGGTGTTCTTTGCACGGACGAAACCACAATGTCGGCAGCGAACGCGCATGCACTGTCATCAAGATCAGTTCTGCTTCGCTACGGGATGGATTGAACGAAACGCCACCTTTTGTGTTGCAGAGTCATCCCAGAATTCGTCAAAGGATTTCGAGATATCTACGTCTGTTGGTCAGCAAATCCAACAGGTTCCATCATGTGCGCATACCATAGTTTCGATTGCGATGCATGGTCGGCGTATGGCTTGGCCCAACGCTTGGATCAGAATATCCGTATCCGCCGTATGGTGAGCCGTAAGGCCTGTCAAGGCAAATTATCAGTAGGGGTTGTGTAAGCTCCACAGCGACGACGCGTCTAGCGTTCGGAACGCGACGATTCGGCTGTGACCGCGCTGCTGCGAATTAAGTACATGTACATAAAAAGTCAGGGTCAGCTCACTCTTCGCCAAATGCGCCGGCGCTGTCTTTCTTCTGGTATGCATTTGGTGGCGCCTGAGAGCGTCAATCACACATGTCAGCTGGACTTTCGTCCTGGAAACGCGGTGAAGGCACCTTGAGTGGAAGTACCAGGTCTTGGCCATTTCCTGCAGCGCGCCAGGCTTGATACTGCGGACACTTGAGCAGATGCTCCTTCTTCCGATTCAGAGTCTTGACGTTGCCAGTCCAGGTCTTGCAATGGTTGCATTGCACGGTCTCGCCTTTGTGTTCCGAGTCGACCGTCGTGAACTGATTGTGCGTGTACAGGTCCTGACGCATGAGTTAGTCTTCGGCCACATTCAGGCGACGAGGCGCAATAGTCAGGTAGGTATGTAGTGAGTGAGTACCGGTGGGCGAGGCATCTCGGCCAAACCCAATCGCGTCGCGACGGTTGTGTCGTCGAAACGGTCCTACGCGACTCCACGTGAATCAAGTGGATGTCGCCACTGTGGTGGCCAGGTGATGATGATGATAACGCTGTCGATTTCGGTGAGTGTGTAATGGAGCAGAATTGCAAAGGAGGAAAACGCGAATCGTGACGGCGTGACCTGCGTCTCTAACCGCTTTTGAACATGGTCTGAGCTTGAATTCTGCTGACCTCATCATCCTTCAATTACCTGGGTACCTTACACTACCTTTACTGGTAAACACGTGTCTAGTCATCTTCATCAATACATGTAGATCTATTACTCGTGCCACGATCAGGCATTCCCTCTTGAGCCAACTTCCACGACGGCTACTCATCATCACCTGGGAATCAGGTCCACCTGTTGTCATCCGTCATGTCAACACCACCTGGACAGCGCTTTCCGGGTTCTACCACCGAAAGTATGCGTCGATCATGACATCCGCCAGCACTATGAGCATCCCAAGCTCAAGTCGTACGTACCTTATAGCATGAGCCGGTGCTCGATCTGCCACTTCCCACATGTGGCGATCGAGCTGAGATGATACGGCTACGACTTGACCTAGACAATGCTAGCGGAAGAATCATGCTCCCGTGACCGTGCCATCGATTGCTGCAGCACTGACATCTACAGGTAACATCAATGTCAGTCCCAAGGATCCAGAGAAAGGAGGCGCGGATTTGGCACCACTTGAATCAACTATGTCGGCGAATGACGACGGGTTGAGCACAGGTTGGAAGGGCCATGTCAAGACGCTCGAGCGGACTTTGACCAAGTTCAATCTCGAAGCGCGAGGCATTCAGCGAGTCATGCCAGAAGACCGCCATGACCTGCGTCGGCTAGGCTTCCTGCAGATCTTCCTGCTCTGGATCTCAATCAATTTCGCCGCCAATAATCTCACATTGGGCATGCTGTGAGTGTGGAGAACACCGGAATGATCTGGAAGCCTCCAGATGCTGACATCGCTTAGCGGACCGGCTGTTTACTATCTGCCATTCCTGGACAGCAGTCTCTGTGCAGTGCTTGGAGCGATCCTCGGGAGCATACCTGTGGCCTATATCGCGACCTTTGGGCCACTGTCTGGGAATCGGACGATGGTATTCACGAGATATGTGATGGGCTGGTGGCCGGCCAAGATCATCGTCATCCTCAACCTGATCGTCTTGCTCGGGTATTGCATTATCGACGCTGTGGTTGCTGGCCAGATTTTGAGCGCAGTCAGTCCAAATGGAATGCTGTCTGTCATCGTTGGCATTGTGATCGTGGCACTCATCACCTGGGCCGTGTCGACTTTCGGCTACAGCACATTTCACTACTACGAGCGATACGCCTGGCTTCCCCAGCTCATCGTCCTCTGCGTTCTGGCTGGCGTTGCAGGTCCCAAGTTCGACCTATATGGTAACCCATCCGAAGGGCTCAGTGAGCGCACGATAGTCGGCAATAGGCTCAGCTTTTTCAGTCTGTGCTTCTCATCAGCTATCACCTATTCTGGTACCGGCGCCGACTTCTTCGTCTACTATCCCGTCAGGACGCCACGATGGAAAGTGTTCTCGGTCACTTTAGCTGGCTTGGTCATCTCCTTCGCTCCAATGTTCGTACTCGGGATTGGACTCACATCTGGTTTGGCATCACATGCGGATTGGTCCGCCGCTTACAATAGATCCCAGGGTGCATTGGTTGTCGAGGCCTTCCGACCATTGGGTGGCTTTGGCTCCTTCCTGTCGGTTGTCCTGGCTCTGGGGCTGATTGCAAATATGATCGCGCCGACTTATGCCGGTGGTATCGACTTCCAAGTCCTTGGCCGCTTATTCGAAAAGATACCGCGCATCATCTGGAACACTGTTGGCGTCATCATCTATGCCGTTTGCGCCATTGCAGGCCGCGAGCATCTCGCCGCAATCTTCACCAATTTCTTGGCTCTCATGGGTTACTGGGTTTCTATCTGGATCGCCATTGTTCTCGAGGAGCACTTGATCTTCCGTCGATGGCGCAAGCTCGGCTGGAATTGGGCAGCTTGGGATGACCGCAGCAATCTCCCTGTAGGCGTTGCGGCACTGGTCGCGTTCCTGATCGGCTGGGCAGGTGCGATCCTCTGTATGGCTCAAGTGTGGTATATCGGGCCTCTTGCCAGGCTCGTGGGTGAATATGGAGGTGATGTAGGTCCACGTCATGGATTGGTACAGCTGCTCGACCAATGCTGACACCACAGATAGATGGGCAACTATGTTGGCTTCTCGTGGGCAGCGCTTGTGTATCCGCCGCTGCGTTGGCTTGAGCTGCGAAGGTTGAAAAGATGATGGATGCAGGCTCGTCCACCGTGCGACCATGTTGATCTCGCTCGCTGACCGATTCGCGCTAATTGGAAGCGGTATGCATGCCAGCAGTGGGTGCGTGATCTGCCATATGAATATTTGAACAATCAGGCCGTTTCGGAGTTCTGAACTTATTTTGAGGCCATTGACCGCATTTATCGCTGGAAATGTAGACGTCGTCTGTACGGCCATGCTTGGAGCAGTCATTCCTATTGTGCTTCTAGGGTTGTGCGCCGTGATATGTCCAACACCATTCTACCGGGCAGCATTGTCGCCTAGAGACCGGGAGCCAAGTTTGCCTCAGAGATTCTCGCAAAGATTCTCGGCCCAATCGCAGCGCCAAATCTCGCGACCATTATTGTGTGGACTGCTCGCAAGGATTCTCGACAAGATTCTCGCAAAGATTTCGTGACCGATGCCCTCCTACAGAAAGGGCCACACTACCTGGCATCGACGCTCTGCGTTGTTGGCCCGCCCCGCACGCGGAGGGCACATGAGGTAAGGTAACATTGAAGGTATGGACATATCACGGCGTTTCGTGATCTGGAACACCAGCTACCTACTTTTCAAGGCGCATTTTGAGTCTCCCGGACATGTATGAGAAAGTCGTCCTTTCCCACGCCTCAGGCTTGGTTATCACGAGTATCTGCTACCAACTCTTACCTCCTCGCCCACTTCACTTCCTCATCCGGAGCACCGTGACCGTAGGCGGCCCCGCCGATGTCGTTGCTGCAAGCCGCAACGAAGTCTACAAGGCTCTCAGCAACAACGTCAATAGCAAATGGACCCGGGATTCAGGACCCAGGCGCTTGAACAAAGGTATCGCTACTATGTTTGCCTCTGCTGCGGCCAATGAATATGAGTGACCCCTCATCAACGGCCTATTGACCGATTCCAAGACTCAATGACAACTTAGGGACCATCAGCTCAAGTCTCCCGGGCGTCACGCTTGCTGGCGTCAGCTTGGGCGGACTGCCGTCATTCATTCCAGCGTCCTACGTGAGCGACTACATGGGTCGTCGATTCACTGTAGCACTGGGTTCCTGCATCATGTTTGCGGCGGCCGGCATCAATCTTGCTTTGCAGTCCTGGAACGCAGGTTTGGCCTTCCTTGGTGCGCTTGCCGCAGAACGGTACGGCCGGCGACCCTTGTGGCTGCTTTCAGTTTCCGGCATGCTAGTGTCTTTCATCATTGTCACCGCACTTAGCGCTTCCTTTATCGAAAAGGGCATCAAGGCTGCTGGAGGTGCAACAGTGGCCTGCCTGTTCATGTTCTTCGGCTTCTATGACATTGCCTTTACGCCACTGTCGATAGCGTATCCGGTCGAGATCCTTCCGTTCCACCCTCGAGCGAAGGGTCTGTCTGTCAATCTGACGACTGTGTTTGGTGCCGGATTCTTCAATTAATACGTCAGCCCAATCGCTTTGGATGCGATCGAATGGAAGTTCTATTTCGTGTACATCGCGAACTTGGCGGCGATGATACCGATCATCTACTTACCATTCCAGGTCACCAAGGGTCGCACACTGGAGGAGATTGCAAGCGTCTTTGATGTTGAGGCAGCCGAGACTGATGCTTTCCGACGTGCTTCGGTGGCGGCAGGGAAGAGTAGCTTCATCAACGTCAACTGCGAAGCTGTCCATTACCTTCGCCATGATTGATTGTGGATATCTGGCCTGTACTGCTGGAACTTGGGTCTCCAGAGCATGCTGTGCTCGAGACTAGTGACTCAGGCATCGCTATGCGGGACCTGCCTCCGTGATGCTAGATGGCCATACAAACATCTTTAGCAACAATGAGTTAACATCGATCCTCTGTTCTCTGTCGCCAGTGGCCGTACGTGATGACAAAGCGAGAACATGTACAATATATCCTGGAATTTGTCCTGCTTCATGTACGGCACACTGGCCTACAAAGACTCTGGAGCGCCTCCATGCATCACCCTTAGGACTGCAATGATGGCTCCGAGGCGGGTATGTTTCAGGATGTTACAGTTGATCTCGTGACCGCAACAGAGATGTATTCATGTAGTATCCCTGACTTAGAGCTAATCACTGGAACGTGATTGAACACGCCACAGGGCACACCAGACTTTCCCTTATCCGCCGCCTCTCACCAAGACTTAGCTGACACAAGACGCTGTGCTAGTCTACCACTACGCCAGAATGATCCTCTGGGCAGCATAATGTTCATTTGTCAGTCTTGGGGTGATATCGATTGCGCTCGTCCCTGGGGCTGTATTTTGTAAGGATGTACTCAGCTCATACTGATTGTTGCTGTCGCCGGTACAAATCCGCGCAGCATCGTCGAGGTCGGCATTTCTGGTGGACGGCGCGGAGGAGCTTTGACATCCGTGACAATCCGGGCGGTAGTTGGCGGAACCAGATACACCTGAGAGATAGGAATCAGTCAACTACCAAGATGTCAAGATTGAGGCGTAGTAGCTTGGCTTCAGGCAGCTTTTCGCCGCAGATTGGCTGGCTTGTATAGGCTTTAACGGAAGACTGTTCTTGGCTGCTAAGAAGGGGAGTAGCAAGCAGCCAGGTGTCTCAGTATACCATGCTGCGAAGCCGCCAGAAAGAGCTTAGAGCTACGGCGACGAGCGCTCATTGCTGTATACTTAACTGGGCGGAGGCATTCAGCTACAGCTCGTCGATTTTATGTGGCAACTTCACAACCGCCGCGTGAACTTTTCGAGCAATAACGACGACTGACGCTTGGGGTCTGCCTATTACCGTCCACCTTCAAGCGTTGCCCACTATCGCGCAGAGTCAACAAACCTCTGAGACCCCACTGCATTCATCCCTGGTAACATTATCCACACTTCAAACAATGTCGATCAAGCTCCAAGCTCTATTCCTCCTTGGACTTCTTGTCTCGCCGTCCTTGCAAGCCGATCAAACTCTGTGCACAAAGCAGGAGAAGAAAGACCATCCCCATGGTCAACTTGTAAGTCTTAGAAATGATAACAGGGAGAACAGACGGGATGAGACGACTGACGAAAATACATAGTTCTGTCTCGGGGCTCGCTACATCGTAAGCTTGTTGCTGCTACATCTTGCTAATGCGCAGATATCGTATGAAATCCTCGTCATCATCTAACATCTATCCCGTCCGATAGGTGTTCTGCGAGAAGAAATCCTCCATACGCCGACACAATTTTGACTGTTTCAAGGATCCGAAGGAAGCTAAACAGGGTTGTAAATGTGATTACCGCGACTACAAAGGAATAGGCTGTTACATACCAGGAAGCGACGACTTATGTGGGGGACAGGCGTGATCTAGTGGACCGGCGAGCCCGAGTAATCGTGGAATTGTCAGGCCTTTGGACGCGTAGTAGTGTCTTGCGAATGAATGCAATCGATCGGGTACTTCAGACGGAAAAATGGTCAATCGAGTGTCTGCGAGCTTGTCGTAAGGAGTCGGAGATTGATGCTTATAGCAAATAAAGGGGGCTTCGGCGGTGTCCTTGTTGTTAGGGCTCATACGAAAGTTAAGGATCATGGAGGCGAGCATTCAAATTCCCGGTCCTATTCATGTCATTCGCGTCAATCTCAGTGGATGCAACGATGTGCTCGTATAGCGATTCCATATCAACTCGGTGGGCCGCAACGCTGTATGCTGCGCAGCCATGAATCACGAAAATTCGAGGCTCTGTTGACTCATTACCTTAAGGAACATGAATATTTGTTCGACTATAAGGAGATTATTGGAAGAAGAAGCTCGATCCCGAGCCAACACAGTGCCGCTCCGTGCGCCAGCCTTGGACATGCTCACATGGAATTGGACGGCTGAGATGGACAAGACCAGATTTCGTGGACAGTCGTCATCAACATGGCATCACCACGAGGAGCGAAGGCATCCGCAGGCGGTCAACAAACGATCTTGCTACTGCCTTGGCAGTCGCCAGCGCCATTGGTCGAGTCGATGACGTCCTCACCCAGCATCTGGCAAATGTCCGTGGCGGCAGTGATTCGCGCTCTTGGAGGAGTCCAAGCCGCCCCAGCGATCCCCTCGCCCGAGACCACAAGCTGTCTCTGAAGCTGGGAACCGCGCAAAATGCATTCCCTCCCCATCCTCAAGACCCCTGAACGCCACAACCTTCGCACATCCTTGGCCTCTCCTCCTCCTCCCACCGCCGCCAAGGCACCTACAGCACCTGTATGCAGGATAAGTTTTCACCCAATGGTATCGAGCTAGCGGTGCTGGAGCGGAATGGTGCTACTGCGATGAAGTGTTCCGCCGGTAGAGCAGCAGCAACATGGGCCCAGGGGACAGAAGCAGAGATCTGCGGGTAGACGGCCAGGCGACGTCGGTAAAGATTGCAGATGTGCCGCGTTAGGGTGTGGGATGGGGAGGAGGTTGACGGACAAGACGTTTGCTCCAAGTTGTAATCATCCGCAGGGAGGGCGCAGGAACGCCGGACGTATCCCAGTCTAAGATTGCTTTACCTCGTCAGCGCGATATTTGATCAGCACCAAGATCTCGTGCAATCATGATCACCGCTAAGAAGAGTACAACGACTATGCTGACGTGGGAGAACATACTCGATTGAGCGATTTTTCGGGCAAGTGCGAAACCATGTCCTTCTCGATGGGCAGCAACGGCAAAGATACTTAGGCACGCTATGTGCACCTTACAAACATGATCATCATGGGAAACATTGAAAACGCGTTCATGGCCGTCATTGATCCGTCCAGATGCAGCGACGGACCACGTCTTGAGCTACACCTCAGAACCCCGCCGCTCGATACCCTCCATAACCTTCGGGCCCTTCGCCAACTGTGAGTCTCTCACACTGAGGCTCAGCAGCCACTGTGCCGCGCGATAGTCAGCAGCATGGTGCTTTGCACGGGGACCGACACCACGATCAGACGTGTCACGCACGTTCTTGCTGCTAGTACCGGTGGCAGCGATATTATCGCCGCGGGCGCGCTTTTTGGCGGCTGGTGACAAGACAGCGTCATCGCCACTCTCGCTGGAGTCATTGTGAGAGACGTCGGCAGAGTAGCTGGTGTCCTCACCGTTGCTGAGGGTTGCTGAGATACGACGCTTATTGCCTGGGCGGCGATCAGTATTGACACTCTTCGGCAAGGCAGGAGTGGATTGACCAGGGCTGGAGACAGCAGGATCAAGTGCGCGCCATGACGTGGTCGGCAGGACGGATGACTCGGCCGGGAGAAGTCTCTGCCTTGGGCTGACCGCGGCGTTGCTGGGCAACGGAGGCGTGGGCTCGTGATGGTTGATGCATGTCCAACCTGGGCTGCTGTAGGCCGTGTGCGAGGTTTTGGGTGACAGTCCTGGAGAGTCGTATGCATCAGCATCATAAGCAATATCAGACGCAGAAGCTTCAGACGCCGACGCAAAAGGTGAGCCGAGCTTGAAGCCTGTCTTGGGCGTGCGCGGGCGGAGAGGCTTGTGCGTGACAGGAGGAGGAGGGACGCTTCGTGGGATCTCTGGATTGACGCCGGATGTGTAGTCGTAGCCATTCATCGGTGTTCCGTCTCTGCTGCCATCGTCTGAACGCATGCCATCAGCTTCGAGACGGGCGTTATAGATGACCTCGGCCGGTATCTTGAAGCGCCCAAAGTTGCCATTCTCGGGGCGAAGACACTCCTTGATGAAGCTTGGCCCGAAGATTGGGGTCAGTGCCCAGCGGATAGGGTAACAAAACGTGAGGCAGACGGCACGGGCGCATGAGTATGGCATCCAATAGCCCTGGGCAGCAAGAGCACCGCCCGTAATCGAGTGCGAGAGATCTTTGAGCCCTGGATTGCAATTCAAAGCCTTGGCTGGTGTAGTCTGCTCACGTCGATCAGTGTCCGTCGGGTCATAAGGTCGATCAATGCTTACCTTGGAGTACTTCAATGCTTTGAAGAACGGGGTGATGCGGACAAGTCCGACCTGATAGTCCCACATCACGACGTACTCACGGTTATCGGGATCATCAGGAATCCGAAACGTGTACTGGAACACTATCGGGTGAGATCAGCTTTGAGCATCCACAACAGAGCACGACAGCGATCGACGAACCTTCAAACGCATCCCTATTGGTCTTGCCATAGAAGGTTTTCTTTTCGCTTGCGTACGGGATGTGACGTTGATAGTCGCTTATGAAGCCTTGATCACCACGACCACTCGGGAAGATGGCGAAACGCTCATGTTGTACCGATAGCTCATCTTTCTCCCGGTCCGACAGGCAGACCGAATCCTCTGTGCACTCAAATGGAAGATACTTGACTGGTTCTTTCGGAACCCCACGGACGAAGATGGCGTTGTCCTTGACCAACTTCTGTCGCCCCGGCGAAGGAGTGAAGGCAGTTCGCGATGCAGGTGTCGACAAAGCAGACGCCGATTGAGCGAAGGCTGGCGTAGGAGGTGGACTGTCGGCCGGATGGTAGGCGCTATTATGTGCAGCCATGGGAGGGTTCAGCAAGGAGTCGATCTTGAGCATCTTACTGGTTGGCTCGTTGGAACTCTGATCCATAGGTATGCTGTCCTCGCGCTCGCGCTTGATCGGAGAGTATGGCGAGGGCATTTGAAAGAGGGAAGAAGGCATTGTTCGAAGTATGCTGCAAGTTATCGATGCCAAGTGGTGATACGGACCTGATCGACTTTGGTGAAGGAGCGGTGTGGACGAGGTCGATGCCTTATACTGCAGGAACCAGGCCAGTCATCCAGTTGTCGAATTGATCTTTGATAACGGAATGGCAATCACGCAGCAACATGCAGTAGCCAAAGAACGTGAACGTCGTGACCCGCATGTCTTGCCCCTGCTTGCACGTCAAAGCTGCATTGGCGCAGAGCATGAGCAACCGTTCCTCAGCCCGTTTGCACCCATTGACGAACCAGTTCGGTTGACGCAGAACGTATTTGCGCCAAGCGGGTTCCACAGATCTGGACAGAAGTTTGCGGTGTGGGACAAAGCAGCTGTCTCAGGGAGTGCCGTGCATTGACTCAATTTGACCGGCATGCCGATCTGCGGACGTAGGCACTGTCGTTGACGGATGGATGCCTGGAGACAGAGGCTCGCAGCATTCTGGAAGTCCGCGTCATGAGAGTGCATGACTTGGCGACAGAGCTGCATCCAGCAGCTGTCGAAGCCAGCGGTCAGTGCCATCATTGCAGGTGCTGCTTGAGAGCAAACGGCATAGGTCCATGGCTAACTGGATGGTTGGAAAGACATCAAACATCGATGCTCTACCAAAGGGCCGTTGGTCTGCCGCTCTTGGTCGAAGCAGGGCACTGATCAGCCAGTACAAACCTTGCTGGCCCGTTGGCAAGCAACTGATCCGTGACAGTTGATCCGGCCATGGTTTCCGATGGCTTCATACCAAGCCGACATGAAGTGCTGTAGCGCATGGCTGGAAGTGGGGCCCATCAGCGAACATCATCGCTGCATGGACACTACCCAGGCTACTGGGGCAGCTGGCTACACTGAAGAGATCGCCTATCGCGAAGCAGTATTGGCAAACAAGTTCTGCTCCCTTGTACCCACGTCTGTCTCACGCTCGTCATACCCAACATGCGACGTCTTTTGCAGACCGATCCTCTTCTCCTCAATTGAGAGGTGGACGAGTCGAGCTTCGAGGGCACATTGGCTCTATGATCGTCGTTCGTCCCGAATCCAGGAACATATACAGTTCTGGGTAGAGCCACGCGGGCCCGCGACGGGTGTTTGCATAACGTATGCAGGCTGCCACATGCCGAGCCATCCGTGAAGCAGCCTAGCCACAAGTGTCTACAGTTAGCCAATGATTAAATATGGCGGGCGGAAGGCAGCGGGTGTGTCCAGGTCGACAAGATTATATTCCAACGGATTCGAGGCAGAGTCGATGATGATGCAAAGTCCGATTGGAGATTGTAGCACATAAGAAGACACCTGATGTCCTATCGGTGGCCCTTCGAAGCTGGCTGTGCCTGAACAGGCGCGCCTGGCTAAATCCCTAATGCTTCAACTCATGCATGATGATAACCTGGGCGTCGGATAGCGGTCACCGCTGCGGTATCGGTCTTCCAACTGTTTGACGCCGTCAGGATACCCTGCATGTTGACAAAGAAACTGTCTAGACGCTAGCATGTATAAGTGGATATAGTAAGAAGGATTCACAGACCGCAAGAGCCTGCTGGCTTGGTGTCCTGTTTCACGCATACCGCTTCATAGTAATAGCCGCCCGTAGCAGCCGTCGGCAAGGCCATCCGCTCTCGAGCGTGAGTATCGAGCGAGCCGCTGCCCACATGAGGTCTCAGACACCGGCGCAGTGTCACATGTCTTGCATGCCCCAGTACGACAGACCTGTCAACTCATGCAGTGCTCGTGTCCTTCACCAGGCTCAAGCTAAGTACTGTGGGGGAGAAGTAGCAGAGCACCGTGCAGAGGACCGTTAGAGATGATCTGGGATCAGATGTCCTCGTGCTTATGATGACTCTGGACATGTGTGGGCGTTTGTCCGTTCGAGAGGTGGTCCCTCAAGTCGTGGAGCGAGCATCTCACCATGTGGACCTCATCAAGTACTCAGTGGTCAGACTACTGGCCGCTGCTGGTGTTGGCGCCAGGGATAGATCCATTTTGCGCCTTCATGGATTATGGATATCTTGAGTGATAGGACCCTGGAAAGCCGGCGGATAGTGTACGCGGTGACGCGGCCGTGTCGAGATATGTAGGCCGAGGATTCGACTACATACCTGTATGTGTGTATCGACTGTCGTTCGAAGGGACATGGACATGCACGATTTATTGTGCGTGGAATTCCCTTTCGGGGCTGAAGGTGCGAGTGATCGCAGGGCGTCTCCAGCCTGCTTCCACGTCTTCGCCTCGTGCTCTTACCACTGCCTACATGTAGCAACTCACCTGTGCAAGAGTGAGCCCCTGTATATGTCCGCAGTCGTTTGACCCAATGTTTGACGATTGATCTCATGATCTCTGCACGAAGCAATGTAGTATTCATCCGAGGGCGAGCCAATCGCAGAGAAGTCTGTGTCGATTGGCGACCTCTCAGGAGGTCATCAACATGCACCTAGCACAAACTCCAAGCAACGCTCTCCCACCAGCAGTGTCGAAACCATCTCTCCCTCCCTGATAGAAATATTACTTGGAGACGTGGGCGCAAGCGAACGCACAAAGTTCTTCGCCGCCGTGAAGAGCGGAAAAGACATTCCAAGGCCGTATCGAGTCGCACGACTTGCAATCACCAGTATTCCACTTGACTCGAGCACACCTTTGCGTCCTACCTGCTTGCATGACATCCTTTCCGAACATGCCCGCCAGGACGTCAAACTCCTGAACGTTCTCAAGGACGTGGCCGCCCTCGGATCCATGAAAACATCAGCAGAAAGCTTTTGGCGATCTATGATGTCCATGCCGAGACAGCTGTGCGAGAGTTCTGTCAGACTCGAAAAGGGAGCAAAAGGCGTCCGATCTATAGGCCTGCAATGGGACTGGCTCTACCTTCACTGGACTGGTCCAAATGGCCATCGTCTCACGATCCTGTTTGCATTTCTACATTCTGTCTATGCTGCTATGGTCGGACGGGGCGGAATTGGTCGATTGTGCGGGCTGCTGTGGCGCAATCGGCACACTGGCCTGAGGCGATGAATGTAGACGACGTGCTCGTGTCGCTGGCACAGCGCTTCCAGTCTGATGACGCATTTGCGGCAGACGTCCGAGCTATCGTGCAGGACACGGCTACGAGTGCGCACGTGGTGAGATTTGAGGCGAGCATCTCCAAAGAGCTGCAAGAAAGAGGCTCCAAGGGCCAGGAAACGCGGGATTCCACCACCAGTGAATACTTCAACTTGCAAAACCGTTGGATGGCCGAGCAGGCGCTGCAGCTATGGTCGAATCGTACATATCCACCGCAGGGACCTACAGTCTGGCTTACAAGCCTGGCACTTCGAGTGAAGGGAGACGTGCCGTTTCGGAAGCTCCTTAGGCGCGTGGCCAAGGGCAAAGCAAGCCCAGATCAGGAACTATTGTTTACTGTTCTGAATCTGAAAATTGGGCAGGAGGCCGGTGACAAGCAAGTTCGCAAGGCGTTTTGGAGGCTTCTGAGATGTAAGTGGTCGCAACCACTCGAGAGTCAAGAGCAAGGATTTGGAGATCAATTAGATATGAATAGAGATGTAGCCTCAGCTAATTAATCCTTTTGGGAGGAACGTACACATTCCGGACTCCCAATACCATAATCAGTCGACCGAACAGTCTTGCGACTCCAACATTCCTTCTGGCGAGCCGTACATGCAGATCTACAGCTTACATTTGGTCAATGCAATCCCGAAATCGCACTTGTCCGTCCTCTTGCAACCCGAGTAATTCCTGCACACCGCCCAGCAGGTCTCGCCACCGCGCCCACAGTTCGATTCGCATTTGAATTCTTTGCAGCAGTCACAGCAGGTGTCGTCGCCCGTTGGTGGGGGTTGATCGTAAATAACGCAGCGGGTTGAGTTTTGCGTGCTGTCGGTGGGAGGCGCAATGTCTGTGTGGAGAACAGAAATCAATGGTTGAGCATGATTGCCCAAGATGGGAGACGAACCTTGTAAGGGCGGCATTACCGTTCCGGCCACATATGGGACCACGAAAACGAAGAAGCAGGTAACAGTGGCGAAAAGCTCCATCTTCCCTTCGATAGTCAAGTGAAATGTTCTCAAGTGGCGATTGGATTGCTGCGCGTCTGCTGTTGGATACTACTGCGTATTAATAGGACTGGTTCTTCTATCGCGCTCGAAGGTGAAACGCACCGTCTAGACCTGAAGCATCGTATAAATATTGCAAAATGTAATGTCGGGTTGGAACGGCCTTGGTACAGTGTCTCACTCATCATTGACTGCCGGCTGCCAATCAGAATCCGGCGGAAGATGCTTCATGTACTTCCTGCGAGTGGGCCCCAGAGAGAGCATCCCATTCTGACTTGAAAAACAAAATAGCCCAGTCATTTACTCAGAACTGCCAAGACCGTATCATATGGCTAGGTCGGGGTGGTCCCTACCGAGAATCGGATTGGTTCGTACGATTAGGGTATTTCCTGGCAATCCTCCGAAGGAAAACGTCCGACTTGCTACGTGCAGCGTGGTACGGTTGAAAGGGGGTTTGAGTGTTGGTGATTTAAGGGCCTTTTCTCCTTGCTAGTGATGCCCTACGTTTATTGCACGAACGCGTCGATGCAGCCTCCAGACGAAGCTTCGCATGTCCTCGAGCACCTGTGGAGCCGAATCTTCTGTCATATCTGCCTAAAAGTTGGCAGGTTTTTGGTCCGGCAGTCGATTCTAGGCTTTGCCGTGAAACTGCATCGTCGTGAGATGCGAGCGCGCTCTCAGAAAGAGACACCCTTCCGCGCCTTGCATTTTTATGAGTCGCTTTCAGGCGCAGTTGTAATTCGTCGGTGTCATCAATTTCTTGAGCCTTGAAGCCATGAGGAGGCGTCGAGCGCGTCTCCTGACTTCTGCATTGATTGGACCATTCTCC
This sequence comes from Teratosphaeria destructans, assembly GCA_010367425.1. Lineage (NCBI taxonomy): Eukaryota > Fungi > Ascomycota > Dothideomycetes > Mycosphaerellales > Teratosphaeriaceae > Teratosphaeria > Teratosphaeria destructans. The sequence continues at coordinate 226,156 of WBMN01000016.1, forward strand.
TTGAATCGCTATGCTGCCGACGCTGCGTGAGCGATGTACATCAAGTCTAATCGCCCTGACTCCGTCTAAATGGATGTTCTGAAAGAATTCGAACCACTGTCGCCGCGAGTCAGGAACCAAGCCAGGCAGAACCTCGGGCAATCTACCATCTGCAGGCATTCACTACCTACCTTAGGCACTTGAATTCGATCCATTTGCAAATCGGATTGTGCTCACAACATCAATCATGGCAGATCGCAAAACAGGCGCATATGGCACTAAGGATGGCGGTGATACAGGCTTCCGTCGCACATGGGATCGCGACGAGTACGCAGCCAAAGCCGCCGAGCGCGATGCGAAAGTAAAGGAAGAAGGCAAGGCTCGCTATGAGGCTGCGCTAGCAGGCAAGAAATACATTCGTCGAGCGTCTACTCCGCCAGATGCAAGAGAAACCGAAGCTCGGAAAGCGCGGTTGAATGTTGCCGATCAGGTCGGCAAGACCACAATCGTTGTAGCTGGTGCAGGCCAAGGCAAGCGAGGCAAGAGCGCTGGCTTCTACTGTGATGCTTGTGACTTGACCTACAAAGATAACTTGCAATTCGTGGAGCATTTGAATAGCAAGCAGCACCTTGTCGCGACTGGAGAAAGTGGGGAGGTGAGGCGGGCGACCTTGGACGAAGTGAAAGAGAGATTTGAATATTTGAAGAGGAAGCGGGAGGAGGAGAAGGCTAGGAAAGTCGTTGACTTGGGGACGAGGATTGAGGTTACGCGGGAGTTGCAGGAGAAAGAGAGGGAGGAGAAGAGGCGGAAAAGGAATGAGAAGAGGAGGAAGACGAAGGACGGGCTTGGTCATCAGGAGATCAAGGTTGAGAACGATGGCATCATCTGCTAGCTGTCGAACACAACATCGTACACTCCAAAAGATCTCGACATTTGAGCTCTTTGGATTGGTCAGTGGGAGCCGCTATGCTCTTCATGCAGTCCTGTGAGTCTTATATTCCTCGACATTCGGCTGCCCAATGCCTCTGGAAAGAGGGAGATCGTAGTCGTTGAGGACGACCACGAGAGCTTGCAGCGGGGCATGCGGTCAACAATGGCAGACCCTCGGGGGATTTTGGCTGTCAATCTTAGCATGGCGTTGGTGGTGATGCTGATTTTCCGGAAGTGTGAAGACTGTCTAAAGATAGTTCTCATGGTTTGAGAGCTGCCTCTGTGACTCAGGTACCTTCGAAGCCTGCGTTTGCGGCAGTTATCCAATTAGTTAGGTGCCTAGATATTTCTTGAGCATCACTTCTCTCGAGGTCTCCCATTACTCCCTGAGGTCTGAGCCTGCTCGCGCTAAAGCGAATTGTGGATCAACACCATTCATTCAGCAGAACGTCGTACAGCATTCCAATTTACCTGCTGAAGTCATACTTTGCACGTGTACACGCACAGGCACTTTACCAGTTAGGAAAGTGCGCGGACCCTGCCATCTTGACGCGCTATCGGCTTCACCCGGAGCAGCGCGAAGCTAACTCCGCGTCTTCGACTCCGCTGTAAACAGAAACAAAACAATCGAGACCACTTCTTGACAACAGCGCCAGGCACGGCGAATGGTCTTGCGTTCACTTCTTCAACAGCGCACAATCGCTCCCCGATGACTTATCAGCTGATTCTCGCGCTTTGTTCCCCAGACTAACAGCAGCATACACGGGTCGACGCGCCCATCATGGACTCGGACGTCTCTGCGTACGATGTTGACGCAAGCAGTGACTTCGAGCCTGCGCCGAAAGCTGTTCGTACCAATATGGTCACGTTTTGTTTGCGATCGCTTACTGACGACCCCAGCAGAAGGCCAAGGCACCAGCAAAAGCCACCGCAGGCAAAGCCGCTCCGAAAAAGACAGCTGCGCCTAAATCCAAAAACACGAAGCAAACCACGCTCACCGTGACGAAGACAGCGCCAAAATCGAGAAAGCGCGCGAAAGCAGACTCCGACGATGAGAATTCGGAGATCGATATGGACGATGCCTCACTGAACGACGAGTCGCTGCTTTCGAACACGCCGCCACAAGCCAAGAAGCAGAAGAAGGCGCCGGCGCCGAAGAAGAACGGCAAGCCGCTCCTTGAGATCGAGAATGAGAGTTTCGCGATGGATGGGGCGGCAGACGAGCCTGCGCCCACGAAAGCACTTGCGCAGAAGAAGAAGGGCACTTCGAGTGAACAGTACCAGAAGTTGACTCAGTTGGAGCATATCTTGAAGCGCCCGGACTCGTACATTGGATCGGTTGAGATGACCACTGAGCAGATGTGGGTCTACAACTCGGAGACCAATATGATGGAGAACAGGAAGGTCACTTTTGTGCCCGGCCTTTACAAGATCTTCGACGAAATCCTGGTGAACGCGGCGGATAACAAGCAGCGAGATAAGAACATGGACGAGCTACGCGTTTGGGTAGACCGAGAGCAGGGAGTCATCGCGGTGAAGAACAACGGTCGCGGTATTCCTGTTGAGATGCACGAGAAGGAGGGCATATATATCCCAGAGATGATTTTTGGCCATCTACTTACGTCGTCCAACTACGATGACGAGGAGGCGAAAGTCACCGGTGGTCGCAACGGTTACGGAGCCAAGCTCACCAACATTTACAGTACTCAATTCTCTCTGGAGACGGTCGACTCCAAGACGAAGCAGAAGTACAAGCAGACCTGGAGGCAAAACATGAGTGTAATGGGCGCTGCTAAAATCACGCCGTGCAAAGGTCAAGATGATTACACCTTGATCACCTTCCAGCCCGATTTTGCGAAGTTCAAGATGGACAAGATGGACGACGATTTCGAGGCGCTTGTCAAGCGTCGTGTCTATGATATGGCGGGTACTTGCAAAGGCGTCAAGGTCTGGCTGAACAACGAACGCATCAAGATCACCAAGTTCAAGCAGTACATGGAGATGTACACGAAGGCGATCAAGACCGAAAACCTGACCAACAATGGCACCGCCCCCGAGCAAGTCATTTTGACGGACAGTCCTCACGAACGGTGGGAAATTGGCTTCGCCGTTAGCGACGGCTCGTTCCAGCAGGTATCATTTGTGAACTCGATTGCCACGACGTCAGGAGGATCGCACGTCAACTTTATCGCCGACCAAATCTGCGACAAGCTGGAAGAGATTGTGAACAAGAAGAACAAGGGAGGCGTCAAGCTGAAGAAGGCACAGATTCGAAACCACATTTTCTTGTTTGTCAACTGCTTGATCGTCAATCCGGCCTTTGCCTCACAGACGAAGGAGCAGCTGACAACGAAACCGAGCGCCTTCGGTAGTAAGCCGCAGGTCGGCGAGAAGTTCCTCAAGGACATTGCCAAGACAGAAGCTGTCAACAACATCTTGCATTTTGCGCAGCAGAAAGCAGACAAGGTCTTGGCCAAGTCTGACGGCAACCGTCGGACTCGCATGAACAACAGCAAGCTTACGGACGCCAACAAGGCTGGCACCAAGGATGGGTATAAATGTACTCTGGTGCTGACTGAAGGTGACTCTGCCGCCTCGCTCGCTCTGGCTGGACGCGCCGTCATTGATCCCGATCTCTTCGGTGTCTTTCCACTGCGTGGTAAAATGCTGAACGTTCGTGATGCCTCCATCGACCAAATCGCCAAAAATGCCGAAATCCAGAACATCAAGAAGTTCATGGGTCTGCAGCACAAGAAAGAGTACACAGACACCAAGTCGCTTCGATATGGCCACTTGATGATCATGACTGATCAGGATCACGATGGTTCTCACATCAAGGGACTGTTGATCAACTTCCTCCAAGTCCAGTTTCCGTCGTTGCTAAAGATACCGGGATTTCTGCTGGAATTCATCACACCAATTGTCAAGGTCTGGAAGGGTGACCCGAAGAACCCAAAGGCCAAGCGTGACTTCTTCACCATGCCAGAATATGAGGCGTGGAAGCAACTTCCGGGCAACCAGAAAGGATGGGACCACAAGTACTTCAAGGGTCTGGGCACCTCGGACACTCGCGACGCCCAGATCTACTTCTCGGATCTTGACAAGCATCTGAAGAGGTTCCATCGCATGCAAGAAGGCGAGCCGGAACAGCTGGAATTGGCTTTCAGCAAGAAAAAAGCAGATGCGCGTAAGACTTGGCTTCAAGAATTTGTGCCTGGCACGTATCTGGACATGTCTGGCACCGATGAGATCACCTATCACGACTTCATCAACAAGGAGCTCATCCTGTTTTCGATGGCCGACAACATGCGTTCCATTCCAAGCGTCATCGATGGCCTCAAGCCTGGACAGCGCAAGGTCATGTACACATGCTTCCGCCGCAACCTGAAGAAGGACATCAAGGTCGTCGAATTGGCTGGTTCAGTCTCCGGCCTCACAGCATATGCTCACGGTGAAGTCCCGCTTCAGCAAACCATTGTTGGTCTGGCGCAGACCTTCTGTGGGTCGAACAATATCAACGCGCTTGAACCAAGTGGCAATTTTGGTTCTCGCCTACAGGGTGGGCAAGATGCGGCCAGCGCTCGTTACATCTACACTAGGCTGTCTCCGTTCGCTCGCAAGGTGTTCCACCAGGCAGACGAGCCGCTCTTCACTTACAACACCGATGACGGCAAGACTATTGAGCCAGAGACCTACGCGCCAATTGTTCCGATGATATTGATCAATGGCGCCGATGGTATCGGCACCGGGTGGAGCACTTCCATTCCAAACTACAACCCAGTCGATGTGATCGAGAACCTCAAACGCCGTATGGATGGTGGTGGTATGGATGCAATGCTGCCTATGACCCCGTGGTTTCGTGGCTGGACTGGCGAGACTGAGAAGACTCGCGAAGACCAATTCAAGTTTAATGGCACTCTCACGATTACTGGCGAGAACACGATTGAGATCACCGAGCTACCTGTACGTGTCTGGACCCAAGACTTCAAGGACAAACTTGAAGATATCATCAAGGCCGAGAAAGCGCCGTCCTTCATCAAGGATTACACCGAGTACAACACTCCAGAAAAGGTCCACTTTGTCATCAAGATGGAGGAGAAGCACATGCAGCAAGACGAGGCGAAGCTGATGGATCTCTTCAAGCTGAGCAAGCCGATGGCAACCTCAAATCTTGTCGCCTTCGATGCACAAGGGCGTCTGCACAAGTACGCGTCTCCCCTAGACATCATGGAGGAGTTCTACCGCGAGCGGTTGTCGATGTACCAAAGGCGCAGGAAGCACATGCTTGATGTCATGCAGAACGATCTCGAGAAGCTCACGAATCAAGCGCGCTTCGTGCAGATGATCATCGACGGCAAGCTGGTTGTCAGTAAGAAGAAGAAGGCCGTCCTTGTCGCTGAGCTCGACAAGCACAATTTCAAGAGAATTCCAAAAGTCGCAGACGCCAAGAAGGAGGGCGAGTTTGAGGAGGTTGTGCATGATGACGCTGAAGATGACTCTGAGGATGCCACCACCGCTGCAGGTGCAAATGACTTCGACTACCTGCTCGGCATGGCCATTTGGTCCCTCACGCAAGAGAGAGTCGAGAGGCTCAAGAAGCAGATTGGCGACAAAGAGATGGAGATTACTGTTCTGTCAAGCAAGAGGCCGACCGATCTTTGGAAGGCTGATCTCGACGAGCTACTGCAGGAGTGGCAGAATCAACTTGACGAGGAAGCGAGGCGTGAGAAGAAGATTCGTGCGAAGGGCCGTCGTGCTTCTGCTAAGCTTGGCTATGGCGCCAAAGGTGGTAAGAAGAGGAAGAGCGACGATTCCGACTTCAGCGATTCGGACTTTTCGGCACCGAAAAAGGCAAAGGCGGCTGCTGCTCCCAAGCCGCGCACTGGACTGCTCGGCAAAGTCGAGAGCAAGCCGGCGGGAGTTTACCCCAAGGTAAACGGCATCGAGCAGAAGCCGGTCGTGAAGCCTGCCGATGCTGGTCAGATGACCCTTGACGGCGCGTTCGACAAGCCAGCAGCCCCAACAACCAAAGCCGCTGCGCTTAAGAACTTGGATGTCAAGCAGAAGCCTGCTGTGACAAAGCCTGCACTGAAGAAGTCCAAGAAGGTCATCTCTGATGATGAGGACGACGACGTTGAGATGCATGATGCTGATGGCGGCGACGATGATGACGAAGACGTATTCGCCGCTGTTGCCAAGGAAGCGTCCCGAAAGCCTGCCGCTACCACTTCTCGCACAGGCCGTGCGGCTGCATCCAAGCCAAAGAAGTATACTGTCGATTCGGACGAGGATATGGACTCGGACGTGGGCAACGACTACCTCGAGGACGTCAGCGCCATGGTGAAGGGCATTGGCAAGGCCGACAATGAGGGACCCACTCGCCTGTTCCATCCTGCATCTGTTCAGCGGCCTACGAGTAGCAATGGCCTGGCCGTGTCCAAGCCTACAAGCAAGAGACCGACGCCAGACGAGTCGGATGACATTTCTGAGGACGAGACCAACTGGGCAGCTCTTACGCAGAACTCGCCGCAGAAGGCTGCTCTTCATCGTGTTGCTAGTTACGATGACAATGACGATGACGAGCTGCTGAGTCCCGAGAAGCCCGCCCCCAAGCCTGCTGCCAAGGTCGCTGCGAAGCCCAAGGCGGCGGCGAAGGCCAAGGAACCCGTTGCCACCCTGAAGCCGAAGAAGGCGCCGGCTTCGGCCGCTCCTGTCCCTGCTCCTAAGCAGTCTCCCGCAGCCAAGGCATACGCCAAGAGGCTGGAAAGAGAGAAGAGTGTCCAGACAAAGGTCGGTGCTGCTTCAAAGCCTGCTGCGAAGGGCGCCGCGAAGAAGAACGTAGTCGAGTCGGACGAGGAGGATGAGGATGTGGATGCGATTGCCAACGACATCCTCAGTGACGAAGACGAAGACGATGACAGCCCGGTGAAGCCCGCTCGTGCAGGATCTGCTGCGGGTGGTAGGCCAGCCAGGAGGGCAGCGGCGGCACCGAAGTCGAAGTATGTGATGGACGACAGCTTCGATCAGGATGAAGAGGAAGAGTCTGAAGCAGATTTTGACGAGAATGATGAGGAGTGAGGGGTGTCGGGTTGTTTCGTATTTCGTAGCCCTGCGTTATGCTCGGGATTGCTAGAGGGTATTGTGCCATAGCTTGATCAAGGTGCAATAAAATAGAATACGCCAAAGTCTCCACTGATCGAGCACTTGTACATGGTAAGTCATCGCCGGCGGAAATTCCTCGGCTTTGAGTGAGCTCAAGATTACATGTCTTGTAGCCATATAGGCGTTGAATGTCCTTGATGATGAACGCATGCGATACACAACCACCGCGTCGTCGCTTACACAGGTGCGCTGCGAACGTCATGCACAGGTAAGGCGAAAGGTGGAAGGGGCATTCCTCACAGTAACGTCACTACACCATCACTTGTGCTCAATATAAATGCCTACCAGCCAACGCCATCAGCACGATGAAGATTTTTACTACATTGATCAAACATTGCAGCATTGGAATCCTACCGACAGGACTACCACTGCGGGCTTTCTCCACCGCACACAACGAAGCCATGAAGATCGCAATCACTGGCGCCCGAGGCACAGTCGGCAAGGAAGTCGTGAAGCTCTGCGCTGAGAAAGGTCACCACACGATCCAGATTGACCGTACGGAGAACACAGAGAAGGACGAGACGCCTAACACCGAACATCGTGCGTGCCGTCCATCCACCATCCCGAGACAAACCCATGCTGACATATCCCAGGCACAGCAGACGCGGCAGCCGACTACGACGCCCTCCTCGACGCCTTCAAGGGCGCCGACGCCATCATCCACCTGGCGGCCATCCCGGACCCGGTTGACAAAGCAGACCACGTGGTGCACAGCAACAACGTCAACGCGGCCTTCAACGGCTTCCACGCCGCGGGCGACCTCGGCATCAAGAAGATCTGCTACGCCTCCTCGGTCAACGCCATCGGCCTCGCGTACGCCAACCAGCCCCTCACCCACTTCGACTACTTTCCCCTCGACGAAGAGTCCCGGGCCAACCCCACGGACGCGTACGCGGTGGCCAAGAACGAGGCGGAGCTGCAGGCGCGATGCTTCGCCAACTGGTTCCCGGGCACCACGATCGCGCTGCTCCGCATCCACGAGGTCGCGCCGCGGCGGGAGGTGGCGCAGGAGCACGCGGAGAACTGGGACGAGGCGGGCGTGAAGCAGCTGTGGGGGTGGGTGCACCCGAGGGCGACGGCGCGGGCGTGTCTGTTGGCGGTGGAGCGGTCAGAGCGTTTCGAGGGGGCGCAGGTGTTTAACGTGTGTGCGCCGACGACGGCGCAGGAGACGAGCTCGCGCGAGTTGGCGCGGAAGTATTATCCTGGGACGGAGGTTCGGGGGGAGTGGGGCAAGGGGAATGATAGTTTTTGGACGATTGGGAAGGCGGAGAGGGTGTTGGGGTGGAGGCACGAGGAGGTTGAGTGATGGACGGGGGCCCGGGGGGCGTCCATCATGACGGCGTCTTCCGTCTCAGCCTGATGGGTCCTTTGATGTCGTCCATAGACAGTGCATCCACGACGTGTCCCTGCTGCACGACTTCGCAGAGCCCTTGGTCCCGCAGCTGCGCGGCCAGGTGGCGGATGTCGTCCATCGCGTCTCGCCACTCCGCATAGCCCATGGCCCCCAACTCGTCTCTCGTCCACGCTCGGGCAACTTCCGAAGGACAGAAGGTCTTGGGAGGTTCGCGCTTCGCCAAGAAATGATTGAATTTCTCCCTCAACATGTCGACACGATCATGCTCGGTATTACTACCTCCTGACAGAGCCATGGCTGGTAATGATAATAATAATAATTGATGATGATAATAAAGTGGCAGAGGTCATGCATGCTACAAGACGGTAAGGGACTCTCTTTGGGAAAGTGTCTGATGACACGGCATCCGACCATTGTTTGACCCACATGTCGCCGCATGTGCATCCATTGTGAGCCGCGCCGCCGCGGTGCTGCACGTGTCACGGCGGGCTAACAGCGGGTGCATTCATGAAGAATTAGCTAATGGCATCATTCATCATCAACTAATCGTTCCATCAATGTTGGGGCGGTGGGACGCGGGGAGCTGAGGGAAGCTTTGGGTCGGGGGCTGTTTGACGCTAGTGCACGCCTGAAACGATGGCTAGAACTGGTCAGTATGACTACTTTCATAAAATGATAACGATAAGTCGGCGGTTCGAGGATGGAGAATCGTGGACATCGAAGGTGTTGGTGGTTGGGGATGTGATGGCCTTTTGTTCCTGGGACATTTTGATGGAGGGTTAATCGAATGGGTGGTTGATGTATTGATGGTAGTTGGTTTAGGTATTTAGTGGTTGGAATATCCAGCTGCGCCAGGTGGAGTGCCGTTGAGAGACGCCAGAAATCTATTTTGGGCGTCGTGCTAACTAGTATAAACTACACCAGCCAGCAACGACGACTCGGGTGTGCGCGACGCAAAGGAAGCTGGTGTGTGTGTGTGTGTGTGTGTTTTGGGGCGCGGGTCAATTATTGTTATCATTCTTCTTCTTTTATTCTCCTGCCGATTCTCGCTCCCTTCTCTACACATACATACTGAAACTACTATTGAGCAACACAGCGACGATGCCGCGTGCGGAGGCTGCCAGTCGGTGAGCCATCGATCGCATGTTCATCCCCATCTACACCACATACAAGTACATCATGGCCGAGGTCTTGTCGCCGCCGCCCCACCCCTCCCCCGCCTCCACAGCCACCACCGCCTCGACGACGTCGCCCCAGCCCCCGCCACCGCCGCGCATCGATTCTCCTGATTCCACGCGCTCGCGGTTGTCGCAATCGCGATGGCGGCACTCTCGCGACCGTGTGCCCTCGCGAACGCCCACCAGGTTGTCGCACTACTCGCAGCAATCCCGACGCTCGTCGCGGTCCCGGCCTCGGTCGTCGAATTTGACGACCTTGCCCGCCTTCCAATCCAGTCTGAGCTATGCGCTGGTGCGAGACTTTGCCTACGACGTCTTCCATCCCATGCACTACGGCGCCCCGCCCGAGCTGGAGTCCGAGACGAGCACGCCCGGCAGTGAGTGGTATGCGGGGAGGAGGATGAGCGATTCGATGGAGTCGGGCTCGGGAGGTAGTGGAGGGGCGTGGAGTGCAGGGCCGTGGGGAGGCGATGGCAGTATGTACGCCGATCCCAGTGGGGAGGAAGGCATAGAGGCACTGCCAAGCACGAGCTTTGGCGACGACGGGGAGAGTGTGAGCGAGAAGAGTGACGGCAGAGGGAAGAAGCACAGGAAGAGCAAGAGTTATGCAGATATCACCGACTACGAGCGCGGCCGCCGACGTGAGAGCACAGGATACCGAAGGAGCAGACAAGGCGCCGACGAGATGTTTCTCTTCTCCGGCCAGCAGACCGATCCGGCGGGCCGAGACAGTCTACGGCAGAGCCGCAGCTACGGACAGCCTCCCTCCACCGTCGAGAACGGTCACACCCGGAGGGACTCGCATTTCCAGACCATGCTGCCGAGTCGAAGCTTTGGCCATTCGCAGCAGAACCCACAGCCGATCGGCCCCGTCGACCCGGACTCGGACCTGCCTCTCGACCGCGAGATCCCGACGAGTCCCAACCACAGTCCCAACCAGCGCCAGTCCATCGGTCCCGACGACGAAGACCTGTATGCCGGACAGAGTCTGGCGCTCTACACCTTCGAGCCCGAAAACGCGAACGAGCTGCGGCTGACCGAGGGCCAAGTCATCATGGTGAGCTACCGGCACGGGCAAGGGTGGCTGGTGGCGGAGGACCCGCGGACGGGCGAGCAGGGCTTGGTGCCGGAGGCATACGTGCGGTTGCTGAGTGACCTGCCGCATTATGATCCCGAGACGGGCACGTTTCAGGATCTGGAGGACGGCGAGGAGGGGACGCAGAGATTTGAGGATGCGGAGGAGGATGTGACGGGGGAGAGTTTTGGTTCGGGTGGCGGTGAAGGGGAAAAGGACGGGAGGGTGGATGAGGTGCGGGAAGAGTCGGATGATCGGTAGCACGAGGCGGAGTGTATGGTCATGATTTCTTTTTTTTTTGCTTTTGCGCATCAAGCGGACGAACTGTGGAAGGAAGGGACAAGCGAGGCGCCGTCTTGGGTGTGCTCGCTTGTCAACGGGCGTCCCTCGAGATTCGAGAGGAAGCCCTCCGACATGGGAGCGTGTGAACCAAGTCACAGCTTTTTTTTTGACCTTTTGGCGATATGGACGACCGACCGACCGACCGACCGGGAGAATGGGATGACTGGGGTGGGGTTGGGTTGGTTGGGGTGAAGACAAATGTATCTCGACAGATTTCAGACAGATACCACGTGTGTGCATGCATAGCTTCCTCTTACCACCACCACCACCATCATCATCATCTAATCCTTTCCGTCGATGCATTCGTCTACGTTGGCTTCCTATCAGTATTCACGGTACATCGCCCGCCCGTCACATCGGCCATGAGTCAGTCCCCTGCGGATTTAGCGGCAGGAGATGTGAAAGTGCTCAGGTTGGGTGTTCCAGAAGGAGAGGGTGGTGGTGGTGGGGGTGGGGGTGTCTTGGGGCGTGGTTGGTGGTGATGACATTGTGGGCTCTGGCTACCTAGAGTTTTGTTGTGGCGGACTGGGAGGATCCTGGGAGTCGGGTGTAGCGTGTGGGACTGGGTTGCTTGCTGGGTCTGAGCGCCTTTGAATACCAGATTGGTGTGATGATGTGGGGTTCTTGGTTTTGATGGGCTTGTTCTTTATTATTATATAAGATGTTGTGGACTCCTATGAGGTATACCGTCTTGATGGCGGTGGTGGACGTGGCATGAGTCATGGTAATTGTTTCATAAATATGATCCTACAGGACCCACTACTGTACTTGATGCCGCCAAGCGCGACTGGACAGCCTCACCGTTATTGCCGTTTCTGGGCAGGCGAGGCGCCTTGAGTTTGACTGGAAGTAAGGACATGATACTGTCTGTACAGTGAATGCTTCGGATAGCTACATGTACTGAGATGAAATGGTGTCATAGTGTGGACAGATTCACATGTCATAGTGTATGCACCGACTCACCATCATCATCTCGTATAATAATATATACAGTAGACCAGAAGATCGTCATGATCGGACCCGGGAAATGGGAAGATTGGATCCCGCCACGTGATAGCAAGCCTCAAGCCGTTTTTGATTTGGTGCAGGTCGACGCGACGGGAAAAGGAGGCGCCGAGGCGCGTGCGGACGACCAATCACGGACTCCGCATCGATAGGTACCTCAGAGTACTGCTACAGGTAGGTACACTGTACTACTCCTGAATGCGAGACATGGACTGCAGCCCTTTTACTTTCCTCTGTCATCACCCACGCGACACACTCATTTATTGGAGAATTTCTGGAGATCGACTCGTGGGGCGAGTATTCTACGTACAGTACGTTCTTTACGGGTGGGATTTGTCGTTTATCTACCTACCAACTTGATTTCGTGGTCTGCGGTGTATTGTTAGGAGCGGCGGAGACGGCAGTCACGACTGTGCAAAATCAATTTGCAGAGCGAGCAGGAAGGCAGTGGAGCAGCTTGGAGCGTGTCGTTCTTTACGAAGAAGACATCACGGAGATACAGCATTGCGCCGCGTCACCCACGCCTGGGCCTTCGAGTGCAGAGATCGTGAGCCAGACCAGACACCGCCATGAGCATCAGCAGACCGCCTCCGCCGGGCACGGCCTCAGGCCCCATGTCGCCGATGAGCGACTCCTATCCCTTGCGCTATGGCAGCATGGGCAGTGCGCCTGGCGAGCCGCCCTTTTCTGCTGCACCTGGACCCTACGGCGCACCGCGACTCCCGCAGAATGCCTCACCGCCCGGCTCCAACCATCCCAGCACCAGCACCGACAGCTCTCGGCCGTCGGCCAGTGGCAGCAGCATCGCCGGGAGACCGCCGTCGAGCGCGAGTTCCATCGGGATGGGCAGTAACTTTGGTGGACGCGCCAGGAGCAGAACGGTCGACGAGGACCGGCTGCAGCGGCATTATCACGTGCTGAAAGGGTATCTGGGTGCCTCGTTGCGGGACGAGAAGGGCAACATCAAGCCGAATAAGGCACGGGACAAGCTGTTGCGGCTGTCGGTCACGCAGTTTATGGAGCTGAGTACCGACGTGTACGACGAGCTGGTGCGCCGCGAGGATCAGCGCATGCAACGCGTGGCGAACGTCCCGCCCTCGTTGCCTCCCAAGCGCGACTTTCACCCGAAGCGGAATCAAGCCCGGCAGAAGCTGTCCACTTTGCCCACCGACAGGTTTCGGCAGCTGGCGACCGATGTCTATTACGAGTTGGAGCGGCGGATACCGCGATTCGCTGGCAGCGAGATGGATCGACGGATCAGCGATGCGAGCGTCAGAAGCATGGGCATGCGACCGCCTCCGGGCCATCGAGGTCCACCTCCAGGTCCCGGAGGCAGAGTGCCGATGGTGCCGAACGGCATGCCGCCACCCAACGGCATGTATCCGCCAGGCGGCGTGACGCCACCAAACGCCATGTCTCCGACGAACGGCATGTCTCCGCCAATTGCGCCGTATCAAAATTTCCGACCTCACAGTCCTGGTCCTGGCGGGCCGGCACGACCACCTACCGGCAGCAGTGACGGCTCCAATTTCAACCGACCACTGCCCAAGACATTCCAGAGCAATACCATCGTACCGAACAAGAGCACGATGGTCGAGGACGACGATGACGAGGAGGACGAAGAAGACGCCTTCAACCTCGAGAAGCAATCGCCTGACCTTGGAGAAGACGGTCTGGGCAGTGCAGGGGATCGGGAAAGGATCAGAGATCAGGAAGTCGAGATTGCAGAGCTGAAGGAGAAGATTGAGTCTCTGGAGGGCAAGTATCTGGACAAAGAGCAGGAATTTGGGACGCTCAAAGCTTCGCTCACCGAGAAGGATCTTGAACTGGAGAAAATCAGGTCTTCGGGACAGGATCGGGAAGCAGGACTGAGTACGGAAAGAAGCGAATGGTACAGCCTTCGCGAAGAGCTGGAGCAGAAGCACATCGACGCGCAGCATCTCAATAGCAATTTACAACGGGAGCTGGATCTTCTGAAGGAGAGCAACAAGCAGCAGGCGGCAAACCTGCGCGCTCACCACGATCAGGAGCTGGAAGACGTTCAATCAGAGCTCGCTACGAGCCATCAGCGGACCATTGGCGACTTACGAGCGCAGCTTGGTGATGTGACTAATGAGACTGGCGATCTGCAGCGACAGCTTCAGACACATCGGAACGAAAATGAGATCCTCAAACGGCAACTCCAGAGTGCACAACAGCGCCTCGGCGACGGCGATCACGAGCGCCGGATCGGGGAGCTTGAGGCCGAACTGGCAGTCCATCAGAAGAGCACCGCGGACGTACAGGAACAGGCCATGCTCTACTTGCAGGAGATGCGCGATCTGAGCCGGCAAAACGATCAGGCAATCGAGCGAGAAGAGAAACTAGAAGCCCGCGTGTCGCAACTCGAAAGTGAGATTGAGACCTGGCGACGACGTTACGCGAAAGTCAAGGCGCAGTACAAGCATTTGCGGGCCTCGACTATGGGTCTGGGCCTGCAGACCAGTTTCGATTCGGGATCTCTGGTACGGAAGGAAGGCTTGCTTTCGCAATCTGGCTTGGTGAGAGACATCGACGTGACTCAATTCCAGCTCAACGTGGATGAGCTCCTCAAGGTAGCAAGGCAGGCGAAGACGGAGCCGATGTTGGAGGGTCTGAAGAATGTGGTCCTCTCTGTGCAATCGATCACGAGCGCAGTCGGCACTGATGGCTATCCTACTCCTAGCCCGAGCCCGTTGGGACCAGACAGCACGAGGCAGCCTATTGACAGCGTCGCGAGGTTGAAAGCTAGAGTGACTGGAACAGCGAACAGTCTGATCACGGCTACGAAGCAGCACGCTACAGCTTCAGGCCTGAGCCCTGTCGCACTCCTGGATGCGGCAGCAAGCAACCTCACCGCATCTGTCGTTGAACTTATTAAAGCCGTCGGCATCAGACCCACGCCTAAGGAGGACCTGCACTCGGACGTCGAGTTGGACGTCTCGTCTTACCTCTCCGACGAAGACAACCACGATCAGCACTCGTTTTATGATGATCGACTGTCTCTAGAAGACTCCAACACCACCACCACGACGGATAAGTCGGCGCCAGTGGCTGTCGAAGTCTCCAGTCCGGCGCCTTCGGACGCAAAGCCCTCGCCGCTGAGTTTCGGGCTCGCGAGGAGTAACACGTATAAAAAGGCGAATGCGTGGTTTGGGGGTTGGGGCAAGAAGACAAGTGTGGATGAGACGCCGGTGCCGCAGACGCCGGGATTGGCGAACGGGCATCCGCAGACGGATGAGTATGATCCTTATCGGTAGTGACGGTGAGGTGTGGAACCTAGGGTATGCGTACAGGGAGGGTTGCGGGGTTTGTCCGACGAATAGGTGATTTTGGAGAGGCTTGATGAGCGTCTTGGAAAAGATTGCTGCATGGGGTTTGGGATTCATTGGACGACGAGCGGGCGTTTGATGACTTGGGGGGTTTTTTGGGCGATGGCACGTGTGCGCTTCGAGACGCCGTTGGGTAGGGAGGGTCTTGGATCTCGTTTCTGGCCATTGGGAGGTCCTGGTATCGAGCTCACGAGCTGGTTTGGCAGACCATTGACCAGTTGTTGTGCCGTTGGTTCAATGTAATGTAGATATGCGTCTTATTCCCATCTACGCTGATATATCGTTTCGAGAGAGAGACAAGCGCCGCTTGCGAGGGGATGGGAGACGAGGATAGTTGTGGTCAACCTGAACTCTTTGATCTGCCGGGCAATAAAATGCTGCTGGAACCCATGGCTATGTTATCGCGCCTGCATATTATTCCTGAAAAGGTAAGTAGGGCATCCGACCACCCTCTCGTTCATCTATGAAAGGACCACAACTGTAACGGAACGTGCTTGGAATAGGTCTTATATCTTATATCCCGTCTCTCCACTTTGATCCGGAACACCGCTTTTGATCTCATGCCACCACCACCACCACCACCACCACCACCACTAGCACTCTGCCATCCCCTTACCTGGACCCCTCGACAAAGCCAGCTCACCCCACACCGCAACCTCCAGGACAGGAACCTGCACCCACCAAACCGGGCACGATCCGCTTCACATACGGCCCCGACGGGCGTGGAAGGCGCGACCCGATACCTCCTCTGTGGCGACCCAACCAACCCCTCCGCTTATCGGCCTCTCTGGCGGTTCCCGGCGCAGGCCACGAATCCTACATCCTCCCCCATCTCGCTCCACGACGTCCCGGGTGCCGATGTAACGACCAGACCCATTGATGACCAAAAAAGGACAAGAGAGAAAAAAAGTGTATATAGCCCGATTCCCCTCCCAACCCCCCAAGCACACAAGGCCTAATCCCGACACATAGACGTCGAGGCTCTTCATCACCCCCCAGGCAGAGACACCCAGCCTACCTTAGATATTCATCGCCAAGCCGTAGAACTCAAATGCCGGGGCTTTCTCAGCTCTCCGTTCGAGATTTGCGCCGAGACAGCGTTCGAGATGGCGGGGATACATGGCGCGCGGGGAGTATGCGTGACGGACGTGACGGAGACGTGGGATCGGATTGGTTGCATGGGCGTCTGGTGTAGGACTGCACTGCTGCGCTGCGGAGGTCATGGAGTCGTACACCGCACGGCCGAGTCGGGATGGGATCGATTAGCTTTTTTGGTCGCATGTCCATCACATTCACAAGAGAGAAATCGTAGCCATGCATGTGAGTCAGGGCTAGAGTAGACTTTGTAGCCCGGAAGGACATGAGAAGCTTATGATCAGTAACAACGCCCGCGATTCGCTTTTCCTATAACCTTAACAATCTACCGCTTGGCTTTCTGCGCGGGACCCTCGCTAGCAAAGACAGGATACTGCGCGTTGCAGACCATGGAAGGGACCGACTACATGCTTACAGGCAAGACTTGTTACCGATGCCCGTTCGAAATTTCAGCCTCACTCCTGGAACCCATTCATGACTCCGAACTCCTCATCATTTTCATCATCATCCCCCTCATTGTCATCCTCACCATTATACTCGCTAGCAGTCTCCCATTCCTCCCCACCCTCCTCACTCTCACCCTCACTTCCATCCCCGTACACCACCTGCCTCCACACCGCCGCGCCACCGATCCAGCCCGCCACATTCGCCACAAACCGGCCAGGCCGATCCATATTCGAAAACATCCGCGTCTCGGGCCGCACAGTCTCTCCGTACAACAATGGCGCCACGATCCTACCTCTCGGTGGGAGCTGCAAGACCTCAAATTCCACACCGTAGTCTCGCAGCGCGGTGCCCGTCGCCATGAGGCTGCGGCCGATGATGCTGATGAGATGGCGTGTCTCGGGCCTGAGGTCGATTCTGTCGAAGGTGAACTTGAGCGTTTTGAGGCTCGGGAGAGTGGTAGGGGTTTGGAGGGCAAGACGCCGGATGGGGAGGTTCTGTCCAACGTCTTCCGTGAGTGATGGGTCGAAGATGAGCTCGTCGAAGCCGGAGGTGATGTGGAGGGATTGGAGATTGGGGGGTGCGTGGTCTGGGGTGCGGAAGAAGAGCTGGTGGATTGAGGAGAGGGAGAGGTAGCTGTGGATGGTGGTTTGTTCGAGTCTGAGGAAGGGGGACAGACCGGGGCCGGAGAGGCGGAGGTTTGGTCTGTGGTCGAAGTCGAGCTGGGTGATGGCGGGGATGTATGTCAGGGTTTTGAGGGTGGATGCGTGTTGGCTCAGGATGTCGAGGAATTCATCGGGATTGCGGTCGATCAAAGTATTGTATTCTTGACCGGGTGGATAGTCTGCTTGGTCGGGAGAATTGACGTTTTCGCCCAGGTAGAGGTGCTCGAGGGCACGTGGCATGGCGAGGATGGTACGTAGGCCTTTCATGCTGATGTTGGCTTCATCTAGTTTGAGCCTTTTCAGCTTGGTCCTGCGAGCTTTGAAATGGCAGGCTGTCGTGTCAATGATATTGACGGACGACAGATGGAGCTCTTCGAGGTTCTCAAGGGCAAAGACGTCGGCGTATTGATCGCTTGCTGTCCAGAATTCTCGCTCCACTCCATTCAGATGCAACGTGAGCTTCTTTAAGGACTGCAGCGATTGGATGGCGGATGACATGTGGGCGGCCATGGTGATGGGTTTGAACCAGGCGCGCAAGGTCCGGCCCCAAGTAGCATCATTCGTGGGCTCCCACATGGGGATGCTGTCGACGACATTGCAATAGGGGCTTTCCAGGGTCAGCTCGCGCACATTCACGGTCTTTACGAGGACATCCGAGACGAGTTCGAAATTGGTGCTGCCGTCTTTCACTCTGCGACGGAAGCAAAACAGGTCAAACTCGGCGGCGTCGAGCTGACATGGCAGATCGATGCTCTGGACGGCGGTGGCGCGGCTGGGTCGGAGGCTGATGGCGGCGTGGAGACGCTGCAGCTCGACGTCCCGGCGGAAGAAGATATGGCGATACAGTCGTTCCTCGGCGAGCGCCTGGAACTGGGCATTGACTTGGGCGAGCTGGCGTAGGGTGGGGAGGTGATGGTTGAGACAGTCGACGATGCAGACGATCAGCTCATCGGGCAGCTTCAGCAGGTGGCACGACATGTTGTTGCCGACACTGGGTGTTGGAGGATGGGATCAGCGGTAAATATAACAATGATACAACATGTAATAATGCATTTGCCGTTGGGGGGTGTTCAGAGGTGTGCGGATATCCCAAGTCTACGTCATAATATTCCATTGGAAGCTACGAGATGCTGTTCATGGATGTTTACATAAATAAAACGCGTCATTGGCTGCCAGCCTGAGGCAGCCCGGTATAGATCTATACCGTCAACCCTGATCCTCGCCATGGTAAGGTATACATGTATTTCAGTTGATCAAACACCGCGAGAAGAATGCGTCACTCATGCGCCTTTCCAGCCTCCTCCTCTCCCTCGCCCGCTTCCTCCTCCCGCCCGCCGTGATCGCCTCCATCTACCTCTACTGCTTCCCCCTTATCGTCCAGTGCGCCTTCCCGCCCGCCCAGCCCGCCGCGCCCACGTGCTACACCGATGGCGGAGGAGGGGTGTACCGCGCGGCGGAGGTTGCGCCGTTCCGGCTGCTGGCGATCGGCGATCCACAGTTGGAAGGCGACACTGCCTTGTACGGCTTGACTGGAAAGATGCTGCCGGATTGGGAAAGCCTGAGGAGCGGCGAGTGGGTGACGAGCCACGTGCCACGCTGGCTGCAGCGCGTGCGAAAGCGCGTCGACTTGTGGGGGAACGACTTGTATCTGGCCCACGTGTACCGCACCGTTAGCTGGTGGACACAGCCGACGCACACGGTGGTGTTGGGCGATTTGCTGGGCAGTCAGTGGATCGACGATGACGAGTTTGCGAGGCGGACCGAGCGGTTTTGGGGGAAGGTGTTTCGCGGCGGGGAGAAGGTGCCACATAGTGTGACGGGTGTGAGTGGGCGGAAGGAGGTGTTGGGCCAGGATCCGAGCTGGAAGCACAGGATCATGGCGGTTGCCGGCAATCACGATATCGGTTATGCTGGAGACATTGACGAGCACCGTATCGAGCGATTCGAGGCCATGTACGGCAATGTCAACTGGGACATCTGCTTCACCCTCAACGACTCTTCAGCACATCCACCCGACACAACTCCATCACCATTCTCCTCTGCTCTAGGCATATCCCCACCGGAGCTCTGCCTCGTCATCCTCAACTCCATGAACCTCGACTCTCCCGCCCAATCCTCCGACCTCCGCCAACAATCCCTCGACTTCCTCAGCACCCACCTCTCCAACCCCAGACCCTCCAACTCCGCCACCATCCTCCTCACCCACATCCCTCTGCACAAAGAAGAAGGCATCTGCGTCGACGCCCCGTTCTTCTCACACTTCCCAGACGGCAGCATCAAAGAACAGAACCACCTCAGCAAGGCCACCAGCACTTCCATCCTCGACGGCCTCAACCCCGGCAAAGCCATCATCCTCAACGGCCACGACCACGAAGGCTGCGACACCTACCACCACCTCCTCTCCTCTTCATCCTCCGCCTACGCCACGGTCCACGACTACATCTCCGAGCACCCGGACCACACACCCTCCAACCTCACCTGGACAGCCACCCACTACGACCGCTTCATCTCCTCCACCCAACGCATCGACGCTCACACCCCAGGTCTACGCGAAATCACCGTCCGCGCCATGATGGGCAACTACGGCGGGAACATGGGTTTGTTGAGCGCGTGGTTCGATGACGAGGCCAGGGAGTGGAAGTTTGACTACGATACGTGTATGTTGGGCGTGCAGCATATCTGGTGGGGCGTGCATGTGCTGGATGTGGTGGTGTTGGGGATGGGTGTGGTGGGGTTCGCGTGTTTGGTGTGGGAGGAGGTGGAGGAGGAGAGGAGGAACAAGAAGGGGGCCGTGGTTGATGGGGTCTATAGGAAGACTGCTTAGCGTGTCTCTTGAATGGAGTGATGGTTGAGGGTGAGAGAGTGACGAAGTGTAAGCGCGGTTGTGTTTTGATTTTGCTGACAGCTAGAATGCGTAGCATACACGTCGATGCCTACCTAGAGAGAAAAGTGAAGATGCAACATATTACTCTCACAAGATCAAACACTCAATATTGAATTCATCGAAACAGGAAAGCGTGGACTATGGGAAGAAATAGCCGATTGACTAGTCAGGTCAAGCCTAAGTAGTAGCGACTGCCACAGACACTCCAGAACCTCGAATCCTGTGCGACAGTCACTTCCGTTAAAAATGCTATCTGCGACTATTGCAGGTAATCACCCTTGGTCTCCCTGTGCACCACATCAAACAAAGGTTTAGCACTGAACCAGCCTGCCTGAGGCGAGCCGACGGTCCGATACGTGTACGCCGCCTCTTCGTCGCCGATCTTGATGGGCTTCTCGCCCCGTGCGCCTGCCGCCGCTTCGGCCATGAGCTGCGAGTGGCAGCACTTCTCCAACGACACGAACCAAAAGACAGCCTAAGCACGTGTCTGTGGTCAGTACCTATCAAAGGAAGACCCCAACAAATCTCACAAAAAAACGCAACATCGGTAAAGACCTACCTCCTCGATCGTCTTGCCGACAGTCAACAACCCGTGATTTTGCAACAACGCAGCCTTCTTGTTCCCCAACGCCTGCGCGATATTCTTGCCTTCCTTCTCGGCCAGCACCACGCCGTTAAAGCTATCGTACACGACATGGTCGTTGTGGAACGCGCACGCGTCCTGCGTCAGACTATCGATCGTCCGGCCGAGCGCGCACCACGTCCGGCCGTAGATGGAGTGGCTGTGCGCCGCACACATCACGTCGGGCCGGGCAGTGTGGATGGCGGCGTGGATCATGTAGGCGGCGGTGTTGAGCAGGCGGCAGGCGCCGCCGTCGACGACGCGGCCGCCGTGGTCCACGAGGATGAGGTCGGATTTGGTCATGAGCGAGAAGGCCACGCCGAAGGGGTTCACCCAGAAGCAATCCGGGCGCACGGGGTCGCGCAGCGTGATGTGGCCCGCCACGCCTTCGTCGAAACCGAATTTGCCGAAGATGCGGAAGGCCGCGGCGAGCCGGCCTTTGAGGTACTCGCGTTCGGCGTGTTTGTCGTCGAAGGTCGGAGGCCGCGGGAACTCGATCATTTTGCCATGAGCGATGGTCTTCTTGACGCCCGGTTCGAGCGGAGCCTCGCCGGCGTTGATCTTTTCGATGTCGCCGTTGGAGGCGACGCCCGTGGGATCTTCTGCGTGGGGTGCCATTTTGTAGTTCAGTGTTTTGGGGGCTTCGTCGAGGATTGTTGGGAAGAGGGTAGAGTGAGGTTCCAAGTTGAAATTGGGAAATCGTGGCAAAGAGTGAAGCACGATGATGGCAGAGACCGAAGCCTATCTGGCCTGTAGGTACATACTTACCCCACCACGGCCAATGCAGTTCAATAATCTTCTTCACTGCATGTACTAGCCAACCACACAGGAAGAAGCAGCAAGCTGTGGCTGTCTATCTCCCGAGACTGCTCGCTCATGCACGCCTGACCACAGTCCGACAGAAGCGGATAAAACGCCATGTCTTCAACGGAGTCTACCGTAGGTCTACATGATCTGTTGTGAAGGGACATGTATTTGCTCGTTCTCCTGCTGTTCCGCGGTCGGATTCACGCCACGCTCGCTTGCCGTCCTGAGCAGGCAGAAACCATGAGGTGTCTGATAGCGAGGACTCCACGTCTGATCCAGAGCTTGCTTTGCCGTCGTCTTGTACGGAATATATCGGGTCACTCCGAATTCGGGATTAGCTGGAAGCCCGCAGCTAATTCCTATGCTAACGAGTGATCACTCCTCAACAACCCGTCGAAGGCGTTTGCGGATACATTCACTTCCACAGAGGAGTATCGCATGGACTCTTATCAGGGTCACCACATGTTGATGACAAACACGACGAACGGAAAAGCCCTAACGATTTTCACCTCCCAGAGTCCGTCCTAGTGGAGCCGCTGGTCGAGTCAGCCGCATCTGGAAACTCGAAGGGCGCATGTACTCGTGGACGAGCCTAAAAATCGACAGTTTATGCGTGCACGACGACGTGACTCAACCTCAGTCGCTGCAGTGTTAGGACCTGTCCATTCCCCATCGTCTCCCTTCCTTGTCGGACACACACCCTGACACGCCCTTCTGATACTTCACATCGTGACGCGCCCTTCGACGGGGCACTAGTAGGCTGGCGCAGGCGAGATGCCTGTCATCCGAGAGGAAGAAGAGCGTCAGGCCTTCCCAGATCTGGACTCCTCGCAATTTCTAGGTCTAGCTGATCATGTAGCTCTCACAGAGGCCGATCAGGCCTTCGCAGGGTTCCTAGCTACGTCGGCACCTGCGGATGTCGCTGAGCCTTCCTGCCCAGCTCATCCCGGCCAAGATAAGTGAGGATCACTGGAATCACTCACCCATGCGCCGCCAGAAAGAGACTGACTGACAGCAGCGGCTTTATGGGCAATTGGGATTTGCTCGAGACTCCAGTAGTCCAGCAGCATATCAATGTGGACGAGCGCAAGTCTCCTGCTCTGTTGCCTCGTCGCTATCACGGCATCAGCTAATTTTCAGCAGCGGACTACTCCAAGTTAGAGAACTGGATCCCGCGCTTCATCAGACCAAAGCAGCCGTGCGTTTATTGCGCCTCCAGAAGACTGAATTGCTATTTCGTTCTCGGGAATGCTCACTGTACACCGTGTACGTCCTTATTCAGGGAATGCAGCTTGAGCCATTCGCAATTACCAGACGGATCGAACTATGTCGAGGGTTCTCCTGCCTTGCTCGACACATTGCACCTGGTCGACGAGAACGACGTGATCGACCACGGTCACTTCAACCGCATCAAAGACCTTCATTCGAACCAGCAGAGCAGCGGCAAAAGGTCTACTGTGCGTTTCAATGACGATGCTTCAGGGAGTACAAAACGCAATGGAATACGATTTCCTAGGCACGCCGTCAAGACGTTACGAGACTGGCTGGACAGCCATAGAGACCATCCATATCCTAGCGAAGAGGAGAGAGCTGCGTTAGAGAAGCAGACAGAATTGAAGCCCAGCCAGATCGCCAATTGGCTAGCGAATGCTCGACGCCGTAAGAAGGTCACAGAAAAGGCGAGACCGAAGCTCTGCATGTCACCATCCTTACGACCAACGACACCTGCCATCGACATTTTGAATGGTCCAGAGAAGTCTTGGGACGAGCTCAATCCTTTCGAGCGTTGGAAACATTCGTAAGTCGGGCGGTAGCACTCTGCAACGACCAGTAGCTGACTGTTGACTCTGTGACCTCTAGACCACCTGAACACGAACCTGCCTCCATCACTGATATCGCACAGGCCGTCGCCAGCAGTGATCTACCAGAGAACACAATCTCGAGATCACCGTCCAGTGGCCGGTGAAAAAGATCTAGCAACGGGTCTGGCTTCTCGAGCCTCAGAGCATCATCGACCACTTCTCTCGAGACCTCTGCGCAATCTTCGTCGCTTTCGGCGTCGAGCGCAGCATTCTCGCAGGGCTCGTTCAACTCTCATGGCTCTTTTGGATCTTTCAGCTCGAGCCTAGCAGGCAAGAAAGACCGCCGACGCCGACGAAGAAACGCTCCAGCCATTAGGAGAAGGACATTCGACGGCAATAACCGCATTTTCCAATGCACCTTTTGCACAGACACCTTCAAATCCAAATATGACTGGACGCGGCACGAGAAATCGCTCCATCTATCGCTGGAGAAGTGGATCTGCGCTCCCTTGGGCCCAACCGTAGTAAGTCCCGCTTCGGGCGTAAAGAAGTGTGTGTATTGCGAGATTGATGATTCATTGGACGACCATGCTGAGGCTCACAACCACCATCAATGTGAGGCAAAAGGTCTAGATTCACGGACCTTCTTCAGGAAAGATCACCTCAGGCAGCACTTGCGCCTCATGCACGGCTGCGAGATGAAGCCTCACATGGATCAGTGGAAATCTGTCGCAATCAACATCAATAGCAGGTGCGGCTTTTGCGCACAACGCTTCATCGCTTGGCAAGAGCGTGTAGATCACTTGACTGCACACTTCAAAGCCGGTGCTCGGATGACAGAATGGAAGGGATGCCGAGGTCTTGATCCCGCAGTAGCTGCTCAGGTCACCAATGCCATGCCGCCTTATTTGATTGGCATCGAGTCTGTGAGCCCGAACCCGTTTTCCGCTTCGAACCAGGCAACATGGCGTCAGCGGATGCCAAGCGATCAAGGCGACGACGACTTCAGCAATCTGAAGGAGTCGGATCCGACCGGACCTGCACTCGAGCCACTGCACAGCGATCATGGTGTCAAAGCAACTTGCTGGGAGATCTTGACTGTGCGGCTCGGCAAATATGCAGACGAAATGGCTCAACGGGGTGCGATGTTGTCAGATGAGATGCTGCAGAAGCAGGCGCGGCGGATCCTATACGAGTCGGACGACAGTTGGGATCAGGTAAGTTGAAGCTGGGTTCGGGGAAGGGCTTTCCGCTGATAATCTGCTGTCAGACCGCTGCGGACAACCCAGAGTGGCTGGACCTCTTCAAAAAAGCCCAGTGAGTCCGATAATGCCTTTCTCAGTCTGAGTGCCTGCTGACAGATGACCATGATAGTGGGTTGGACTTCATTCCCAGTGAGCTTGGCGGTCAAGGACTACTCGAGACATATGGTGACCTAGGCCTCCGGATCCCATTTCATGTACAATTGGCTGCGTATAACCAGGCGCAGGCTAACACCCAGATCTCAGACGCCGCAAATGTCCCGGAACCATATTCGAAAGCGCTGGAACGGAAGAGGCAGGAGTTCCGTAGCATATGCTCCCTTCTGTCCAAAGAGGGTGTTCTGCTACACGAAGAGAAGATTGTGTGCGACCATGATGAGTGTGCGCAGAACGTTATTGACGTCTCGAAGGTGGACGGCAAATCTGAGCCTGGTCCGCGCTACAATAGGTGGTGCACATACACGGTGGCGCCAGAGAAAGCCAAGAAGCTGGCGTTGACTGCAGCTGCAGTCGACGGACCAGCCGACTTGGGTGCGTTCATGGGGGATTCAGGAGCTGGGCATCGAGAAACTGACGATGCTGGAAACGGTCTGGAATGTCGGACAACGTCGACCAATGCAGAAGGCGCCGCTCTCGTAAGAGCCGGAGGGGTCGGCATGCTCACGGACTGCGAGAACAAGAAATGCACCTTCCATGACATTAATAGAAACGAGGAGGCACGAGCAGCAGCCAGCTTACGCGCCAGAGGCCTTGTCGCATTGGAACGCGTTCACGCGCCTATTTCGTCCTGCAACTGTGATTGTCATGCAGAGCCGGTCCGCCAGTCCCGGAAAGCTCCTCGACCTGAGCGACACCAGGACCGTTTAGATGCATTCGCGAGTGCAACTGCGCGATGCGAAGGCTCTGCATCATTGGAAGCTGCGAAGTCTCGAACGCAGTGCTTGGACTACCTAGGTCGTTTGCATGGGCCCATGACCTGTGATTGCGACGACGCTCAAGCCTCGCCAAACCCTCATTCGCGTGTGCATCAGCCGCGACATAAGCTCCAGCTTCCTATTGCACGTGCGCGGCTCTTCGAGACGACCACGGGCGCGTGGGAGGACGCAGGCAAGATGCCTGCCACTACGTACACGGCAAGTCGGGGTGAAGTCGCAGATATGTCCATGCGCGTTATTGCAGAGGAAGACCTTGCCAATACTGGAGCCATGATGGATGTTCGAGGTTCACAGTTCAGCGGAGGTCAAGAAACGGCGATGTCTGGTATGATGGGGGATTTCGATTTGGGTCTGGGACTCCCGAATGCTCCTGCGACTGACGATCAAGCGCTCAAGGAGCTTGACGACTTAATAGCGGCGACTTTCGCTTTTCCGAATCAAGCTGTTGATGAGGGTACAGCTTCGGCGGAGGATCTGGCTATGGTTTTGAACAATGAAGGTGCAGCAGCGAAGAACGATGTCGCAATGGACGATTTTGATTTTGATGATGTGACGTTTGATGGAGCTTTCGATATGCCTTTCGATGAGCGGGATGGCGTCGATGATGATTTCTTGTAGATCGGCTTGGCCTCATTATCGGCCCTCCCATGCAGTACTCGGTATTGACCGGTCTCTATCGGGAACAGATATCCCACGTTTTCTCCCCTCCAGTCAATCTCCACTCATCAGTTCCTACCTCCTATTCTGGCCACGGGCCACAAACACGTGGATATTGACCGGCTCGGACGGCTCCACTCCGCTACACTGTAAGGCAAGCTTTGGGGCTCTACTGCAGTGTGACGCCGCCGACCCTTCCCCGCGAGCGGCCAGTAATTTACCGGGCTGCCTTTTCGAGTACCGATACGTCTTGCGCATATTGACTACCAAATACATATTACATGTGCATCAGTCGCAAGAAAGGCAGGGCTGGTGGAACGAGATCCAAGGGGCAGAAGAAGGAATGTGCCCAAAAGGTATTGACTGAAGTCAGTGGAGATCAGTCGAAGGCAAGTAATCGATTAGAGCAGGGAGGCAAGATGGCTGTGGCATAGATCTGGTCGGAGTGGCAGCGCAGGAGGAGCAGAAGCTATACACGGAGTCCTGGAAAGGCAACACATCCATACACCATGGCCCAGCAACCAGCAGTAGTCATCATCGCGCGACACGGCCCACGTCTGGATGCGGCGGACCAGCAGTGGCACCTCACGACCCCGACGCCGTACGATCCGCCGCTGACATACGGAGGCTGGAATCAGAGCAAAGCATTGGGCATACGCATCGCTAGTCTGCTTCACGCGCGTGAGGAGGAGCGCGCTCCAGCTGAGCCGCTTGATTCGCCCGATGGCATCACAGTCCATGACTTCGCGCATCGCACGACGGGCAGCCAGTCGGGACGGAAGCGGAAGAGGCGACACAAGGTTGTGATACACACATCGCCATTTTTGCGATGTCTGCAGACAAGTATTGGGATTGCGGCGGGTATGGCGCAGTACCAGCCGCCGTTGGAGAAGAGCAACCCGAGCACGAGCGCGACTTCTAGGACTAGGACTCCGATCAGCTTGCGCTCGGGTGCCGGGTCACCGAGGCTGCGCGCAATGGAAACCCCAAACGTGGCATCGTTGCCCTCGATCTTGGAGCCGAAGGAGGATCTTGCGCATGTGATCGCCAGGAGAGCTTTGCTTGACCGCAAGAGACATCGGAAGGCCAAGCTGCGTGTGGACGCTTTCTTGGGCGAGTGGCTGAACCCACCCTACTTTGAGAAGATCACTTCGCCTCCACCGAGTGCGATGATGGTGGCGACTGCGAAATCCGAGTTGATGCAGAATGAGACGGTGGACATCTTCACTCCCTCCGTCCTTTCTACTAAGTCATCCCAAGGTAGTCTCTGGGGCGGTCATCAGAAGAAGAACATCGAAGAAAGCGCTCTTGACGAGTGGAGTGATGTGCACGATGCGTTGATGCCAAAGTCGCGGAGTCGATCGAACAGCGCAACGAGCGTCGGATCAAACGACAGTGGGGCAGGCAGACGGTCGCCTTTCAGGCCTGAGGCAGCAAGGCATCACCATCTGACGTCCACAATCCCGAAACCTGAAACGACTGTGTATGTGCCGCCGACTCCACAGTACGCTGTATCCGGCTCGGAAACTATCCCTCGGGGCTACGTCTCGCACGCAAAGAACGCATGCACAAATGTTGACTTCCAGTGGGACAGCAGTAGGCCGCCGCAGAACTGGCCGGACGGCGGCGAATATGGGGAGGAGTGGTCTGCCATGCACAAGCGTTTCAGGCGAGGTATCAACCACCTCATACACTGGTACAGTCAACACGATGCAGATGACCGTGCTGAGGACTCGCTGAGCCTGGACCAAGCCGAGCGGCACGAAGACGAGGAGCAGGAGGATTTGGTCCTGATTCTGGTCACCCACGGGGCCGGTAGCAACGCCTTGATCGGGGCGCTTACAGGCCAGCCAGTACTTCTGGACGTGGGCATGGCAAGCTTGACCATGGCAGTTCGTCGAGATGATGCACCGCCCGTGACTACCTATGCAAGTTCCACAGCGCCAAGCGAAAGCAACACGCCGCGTACCTCTCCCAGTCCTGATCAGATGAGCGGCTATCCCGGACGAGGGCATGCGCGGCGCGGCAGCCTTGACCTTGGTCTCGCTTCGGTGTACGAGATGAAGCTCGTTTCATCTTCGGAACATTTGAGACCTGGCGCAGATCCAACGAAGATGCCATCCATACAGCGACAGGCCGCAATCACAAATGCTGGCTTGTCCATGCCGCTCCGGCCACCGTACACAACCTCTGGTGCGGACAACAAGACACACATGTCCGCTTCTCTTGGTTCGATTAGGCGGCCCTCCGGTACGAACGCTCCAACCCTAGGTAATATTGGCAGGATCCCTTCAGCACCAGCTGTACCGCAGGTCCATAAGCTGGAGGACCGCGACATCTCACCTATGCCGACTTTCTCTGGCGGCTTGTGGACGCCACCAAGTGGCAGAACTCCAATACTAGAGGCTCAAGACAAAGCTAAGGCGGAGAAACTGAAGAATTTCAACCAATTAGACGACGGCGCTCGCGAAATGAGTCCAGCCAGGGACCAGGCGGCTACCACTGCGCCACCTGGAAGCCGATCACCTCCCTCATCGATCGGGAAGAATGTGACTTCGCCACCTACGGATGCCGAAGCCACGCAGTCAGAACCACTCGCCATCGCCCAGGCCCAAGCCGAAGCGGATGGTCACATCCCAGTCGACAGCAATTCCGTCGGCGCCCTGGCAGCTGCACTGAGCGGTACACTCGACGGGGCCTCTGCTGGCAGACCTCGGCCGCCGGAGCACAGAGGCAGTATCTCTGACCTCAAGGCTGTAGGGCCAAAGCCGCCTCACGGATTGAGTCGAGGTCTCAGTCAGAAGGGTCTTTGGGGGAGCAAGCCGAGTGGCGAGAAGGTGAAGCGGGCGTTCCCGGTGGAGCCCAAGAGGAGATGGACGGTCAATCAGGAGGATGGGGTAAAATGATAGAGAATACAGGTGAAGGGCGGCTGTCAAAAGTGCATTGTTGGCGAAGTTCGGGATACATGCTGGAACCTGAGTTTGGCGCGCGCTGACGGCAATTCCTTAGGCTTAGATGCCATTAGATAGTGATACCCATCAAATCTGTTGTGCATCGCTCTTGCCAAAATACGATCCTCTCCGGCAATCACTCCATTTTAAAAGAGGACTTGGTATGAGGAGGAATTGCACTATGCATGGCTTGGGGCTCGCCAGTGGCTGTATGGTCATCACGGTACGGTCATCCAGATAATGAAGAGTGCTGAGTAACCGCGCAGAAGACTTGCGTCTAGCCGACCGAGCATACATTTCCAGCAACTTGTGCCAGACCCCTGGCTTGGTTGGCTCGCATTGTCCGAGCGGACACGCATGACGTGTGGCAATGCCATATTACTCACTTGGCCCCTCCGGGTTCTGGCAAGCCTACCTACGAATTTGGGGACTCATGTCGCTTCGCGCACGTACTCCTCCATTGTGTGCTCTCATCACTAGGCACTTTGACCATCCGTAAGTCAACCACATGCATTTCGCTTTGGGCTTTGTCGTTGCTGACTTGTTCAAGCGAGAATGAGTGGTGTTCGCCCATTCCACGGCCTTCGCGAGCGCTGCAGACGGTTTCATATCACGCCGCCGCCTGCCGGAAAGGTGATCGGGTGCATTTCATTTCCGTCACAAGAAGGTTGTTGAGGAAATTGTGCAAGATGAATGCAACGAGGAGGAGTGGAGATGGACTTGTCGATTTGAGGGGCAGGAGGGTCAGACTGCAGTCGCGGAGCGTGGTACGCCGCTGAGGTGTCTTCAGCAGTAGTGACCGTTGAATGATATGCCGCAGATTCACATGGTTGCAAGGCTCCCGTTTGATCCTGGACAAGCAAGAGCAGCTCCATCTGCTTGCACGTCCACAGCGTAAGTCAATTGCAAGGGGCACTTGAGGAGGTGTGTTGCTGACGATGACCTAAACACCCAGCCGTGCTGGTTGTGTTCTTCGGTAGCGTTAATGAACAGTTGCAAGCAGTGTTGCAACGATATCGAGATACGATACATGCTTTCCAAGCAGGGGATCATTCATCCATTGAGCGAAGTGCGTGTTGGTCTTGGCCGTCGATGCTGATAAACGCACAACTGCCCATGCACGATCAGACTCATTTACACTGCCCAGAGGTCTTGCGATAACCCATGCAGACATCCTTGCCGCATGACAATTTATAGTTGCTTTGACAGTCGGCCCCATCGTTGACGGGAACGCATCCACAATTGGGCGCTCCAGCAAAACAGTCCTTCACCGCGCTACCGTGGAGATCGTAATCGCAATAGAGCTGCGGGCACATGTTAGTCATGTGGTCGGTACTTTGATGATTCACAGGGGCTTTTGAGCCGAAGACGTACGAGGTATTTGCCACTGCTACTACAGCTCTGTTGGCAGGTTAGCTGGAGTAGTTTGGTGGTTGGAGAATCTGGTGCGTACGTAGGAGTTGGCCTTCGCGCAGCCTCCTCCTGTGTTGTCGTCCGTGTTGTCGTCTGGCAGCGCTTGGAGTCTCACTGCGAAGGCGGCTAGGAGGATCAGAGATGCGATTTTGCTTGGCATTTTGGTCGGCACCTTGTATGTGAGAGTTCTGCGGTTTCACTGGTCGATCGGAAGGGTTGGTTCTACGATCCTACGGTGAGAGGACCGGATTTATGTACGCACATCAACGATCCGTCAGCCTCTGTTCCCAGAGTACCTTATCCAGCGGACAGCCTCTTGCTTGGAAACTAGAACCTTGCCATCGTAGGCAGTGGACGTAGGCATTGATGCCAAATCTGGCTTTCACTCTCGCTCAAGAGCTTGGTTCCATGGATTGCATCCTATGAGTGTCGTGACGAGAGGATACAGCGCTGCGCCGGTCCGCTCGGAAGCCAGACACACGCGAAGCTTGAAGCATCCCCCCTGCGATGTCCTCCGGGGGTTCGGGTTCAACAGCCTCGGCGTCTCCTCTCTTGGTCTTTGGCGGGCAGCGGAGACGGTGGCTATGCTATGGAGCTTAATCGGTCAGGAAGCCGGTATGTGGGCGGCAGGAGATCGAGAGGAGATCTTCATGAAGCCCATGAATGTGCTAGATTGTGAGGTCGATGCAGGAGAGATAGAGTAGTATAGTAGCTAGACAGGGCATCCGACGGCCATTGCAGGCAGGACTCCGCATGTAGCCATTGCCGGCTCAGTGTAAGCACGGCGACTGCATGCCAATGGCTCTTTTGCAGGTGCCTCCATGCCTTCGATCCCATCTCCTCCGATCCCATCTCTTTCGGACAACAGGCGACGCCCGTTCGAAGGTCTCTCTCGCGCAACTTCGCGACTTGTCAAACAGATGGTGGAGACAAGAAGAATGGACAGGTTGGAAGAGTCCCACAACCACATGCACAGAGCGCGACTTGCATCGGGTTCCCTTCTCCAACTCCGACATATGTGGCGGCTCAGCTCAACACACGTAATAAGCAGTCAATGGCTAAATTCTCGCGCGACCTGGCGTGGTCCGCTCCACTACTCGCCCTGGATGGTGAATGGTTCGGCTTCTCTGCTAGACTCCTCAACTGAGATCCACACTCCCATGGGGCACCAGCAGAACAACGGGACTCAAGCTGTTCGGACCTGCTAGGCGCCGTGGCATTACTCAGACCAGACCATGCCCATGAGACGAGTGCAACATCATGCGACAGACATCTTGCTAGTAATGGCGGCCCATTCGAGTTCCTGCCTGTCACCGTCGGAAGCGCTGGTGTGGTCTTCACACATTAGGGACTCATTCTGGCTTGAGTCTTCACACGTCCGACTTGAATGACATGGGAATCTTCACCCACACAGTGCCTGCGGTGGGTGGCGGCAGGGAGGTCGGTGTGTTTGCCAATATTACCGAGTTTACCACAAACATCACCGATCGGCCACAGAACAAGGATGGCGAGCTCGGTGTAGTGCAGTCTTACTAGATAGCTGTCGGTGCTGCCGCCGGTGCCATTATCGACATTGACACTCATCCATGGGGCCCGGTGGCCACGGCTTTGGTGCCTCTACTCTACGCGGAGCTCGACACAGCATGTGCAATAAAATCAGAAGCAACTTCAACAAGAGCAGCGACGGGATCGGCAACAATCATGCCTCTGCATACGTATTCGGCCGCTCTAGAGGGACGAGAGAATTTGCTCACAGCAACTGTCACGACTAAGATCACGCATACAGGCGTCAATTGTCTGTCGACTGGATTGATCAACTGCCCAGCCTCCCTTCAGAACACGTCGCTGTCTCGAGCAACGACAACATTCGTGACAATCATACCCTCCGGCGCAGAACTGGGCCACATCTCTCCTCTCGGCATCCAGAACGCTGTAGTCGACACCGCCACATCTAGGCTAACTGCCGTCAAAATGACAGCCAGCAGTGGGAGTCCTACATCCTATCTGCCACCACAGACGACATCGAATAAGGCAGGCAGCACGCCTGGCGCCATTGGTCTGGCTCTAAGTGGCAAGGTGGGTGGTGTATCGAAAAAGCTCATCCTGGGTCTCAGCAGTGGGCTTGGCGTCACAGTATCGCTGGCAATCATTGCCGCCATCATGTAAGTCGAGCCTGGTTGGGCTGTTGAGTGTCGACGTGCTGACAATAGACCACAGTCTGTCTGTCACACAACAAGCGCAGCAGATATCGCGCAGTGCCGAAGGGCGAGATCGTTGTTGTCGTAGCTACGCCTGACTGTAGCGATGATAGTCATTCAGCCTTTCTAATCGAGCCTGCGAAGGCCCGGGCTCAGGCGATGATCAGCGAGATAAAGACGAGCAGCTATGATTAAGCTGGGCTTTGAGCCTCGCCTCTCTCTAAGAAGTCTAACAGTTCTATCAAGAAGCAAAGTTTTTGATCGCCTAGTCATTGATGCAATAGTCATACCTCTTTAATGCGCATCTCTATCCTCAAGCGGTATCCACGTCGCCGAGGCACCTTTTTGATTGGAATCCACACCTCGAGACACTTGCCTGGGATACTCTGCTCGCGCAATATCAAGATCATCCCCACCGAACCTCACTCTCGCCTTGGCTATGTATTCGGGCAGAGGATCTCTGCCATCCGCGTCGCCCGGCAAGACATCCACAGTCAGGTGCGCCTGTCTCGCGATCCGCAAGATGGCTGAGAAGCTATTGCTGTACGATGCGCCGCTCACCAAGATTGCGAATATGCCCATTAGGGACGCGCTGAATCCACACAACAATGCAAGGCCGTATGCGAGCCAAAGCTTGTAGGCGGAGTAGGTGTACGTGTTCTGCCAGTCGCGGAGCGTGACGTTTGCCGCTGGTGGAACAGTTGCAGAGGCTGCGTTCGGTAAAAGATCACGGCTGCTCAGAAGGCTGATTGTAAGGTTCTGAAACAGCTGCTCCATTGTTGGAATCAGTGCTGGGCCTTCACCATCGGTCGTGTTGCTACTGCTCCTCGTCAGCCCGACGGCACGGGTGTTATTCGTCGCTTGCAATGCCGCCTGGAGGTTCTGCTGGAATCCTGAGGGTGACTGTGATTGTTGTCGTAGGTAAGCTAGCTCCTTGCTCTCACCGATTGCAGTCGATAGAACGGACGTATCGAAGAGCATGTTACCTGAGCCATCGCCCAGACTGACGGACCCGACGAGTATGGAACTGAATGCAAGTAATACTGATTGGTATGACATCCGCCAGATCAGGTCTTCATCGAAAACGCACTGCAACTTGTCGTCATCATCGTCTGTAAGGTCCATGGATGTCCCATCTTCCATGATCAACCTGACGCAATCTTCACTGAAACCTTTCGTCTTGTTGAATTGGTCCGGTCCAAGCACGGATTTGACCATGGACACTGGCG
The DNA here is from genome assembly GCA_010367425.1 of Teratosphaeria destructans. NCBI lineage: Eukaryota > Fungi > Ascomycota > Dothideomycetes > Mycosphaerellales > Teratosphaeriaceae > Teratosphaeria > Teratosphaeria destructans. The sequence continues at coordinate 260,495 of WBMN01000016.1, forward strand.
TAGCTGGTTGTATGATTTCCACCTCCGGCTTGACCAAAGGGTTACTGTTTATGACCTCGTAATCCAAATTGTACGTAGCATTGACCAAGTCGCACCTGATCAGAGATGCGTTGACCGCAAGATTGCCAAGCGGACTCTCGCTGGTACCGCTGGTGATGCAGGCTTTGAGGACCGAGTGCGTGCTCATCGCTTCCGACTGCAGCATGCCAGGAAGCAACGCCATATAAAAGGTCGCATTCGCGTTATTCGCTGCAGAAGCTGTCCAATCGCCCTTGGAGAAGTCCCAGGTCACATTCCCGCTGCTCGTGTTCGCCTTCATTGTGAAAGGCGGTGTGATCTCGCTGCCGTTCGCGGCCTGCATCCAGGCGAGATAGCCAGGAGCAGAGTAGCAGTTCCGGTCAGCAAAAGTCCAATTGGCAATGCTGATCTTCACCTCGTGTGCCTCCGAGTCAGGAAGCCTACTGCATTGCAACGCAGGCCCTGGAAATTGGATATTCCAGCTAGCATTCGTATAGGGTGAAATGAATGGGTGGATGCCGCCACCAGCTCCGACTGCCTTGGCAATCCCCTGCACCTTCACAGACGGCCCCCCATATGTATATGTCTCAGGAAGAATACTGGTCATCCTATGTCGCGGCGCAGAAATACTCGACGCAAACGCTAGATTCCTAAAGTCCAGCGTGGGCACTCTGGCCATCACAGTCTCCAGAGGGACCCGTAGAGCCATATCGATCGTCAATGTCGCTGGCGTGACGACCGTTGCGAGAGGTAGAAGCCAACATAGAATGCCCAGAACGATCAGCGACGGATTCCTTAGGATCCGCAAGAACATCTTTATGAATGCCCATATAGATGTCAGAGCCGAGCTCGCCGTATCTATGTGCTCGACTGTCAAGCCTCCATTGGCTAGCCTGATTACTCGGAACAAGACCTGCACGAACGCAATGGAGATGGCGACTTCGAAGCATGACTTGACGATATACGCCATCGCGGTCCCGATCGCGATGTTGATCTGCTGCTGGGAGACCACGGTCCCGAGGACAGTAAGGTCATTGGTCGGTGCCGGAGTACCTGCGAGGGAATTGTAGAATTCATGATGTCCTATGGCAAATGCTAGTCCAAGGGCAAGGTTGCCGAACATGAGGGTTGGTGCGACCCAGTGAATCCGCGCATTATGCCTCGCGGCGGGGAAGATGCTGAGGAGGCCACGTTTGACGTTCGATACGCTTCGATTGATTTGTGTTGTCATACCGTCGTTTGGGTCCTGGACCAGTGTGTCCTTACAATGATTGAGGATGCTCAAGCAGCCTTCTCGAACAATGACGAGCAGTCCTACTCTCGTACGTCAAATGTCTTATTGTTTTTCCATCCTGAGTTCCCCAACATTTTTGATGTCAGTGATGAGGGCAATTGGTCGTGTCTCGAGTCTCAAACCTCTCGTATCGGAACCATTTGCGAACATCTGCCGAGTAGTGATACCTTGCCATTTCCATGGGCTAGCATGAACCGAAATGATGGTCTAGAGTGGCCCCCGGCTCCGACATTCCAGCATCTGCGCTTTCGGGCATTCTGGAAGATGCGAACAGCAAAGCTCGTGGTATTTGGGGCCTTGAAATGGTCTATAAAATCTGTGAGGCTGAGTGCAGTCTAGGTCACAGCTTGAACGACATCAAGTCATTCCAACGAGGAAAAATGCCTCTTGCCAAAGAGGTTCCAAAGCCGCAGAAGATAGAGATCGAAGCATGAGTCAACCGACCCATTCGAAAGGGTAAAATCGATAGTTTTCGACCCAACAGTATATGAGGGCTGCTTCTCCATGCAGCACCGCCATTCGCCACCGGCACCCAGACCCCTTGAAGCCACAACAATCAACACTTCCTCAAGCGCCTCGCTCAGCCCAGAATTTCTCCATTTCCCTCTTCTTTCCCTTTAAAATCGCCCCAACACTCTCATGCACCGGCTCCCAAAAATGATCGTGCGCCATATGCACACCACTCTTAATATCCTTGACCGTCGTTTTATGCGTCACCCACTTAAAGTCGATCTGCCGCCACGGCATGGGCCCATCGCGCCGATGCGCGTAAAACAACAAGTTCTGCTCCGGGAACAGCGGATCAAACGGCAGGTCTGGCAAATGCATCAAGCTCATGTAATATTCGAGTAGCTTGAGGTCCGGTCTGAGGACGAAGACGCCCGCGTTCATATACTTCGGAAAAGGGTACTTCGGAGGCCAGCCGTGGTTGGGCGCTGTGCCTGCGGAGCCCGCGAGGACGTAATGGGAGGGCAAGACCTCCGCCTCCCAGTCATCGCCTTCTTGGGCGGTCGCCTGCAGCTCTGCAGCCGGATCATCGAAGAGCTTGTCGATACGTTTGAAGAGCACAACGTCGGCGTCCAGAAAGGCGATGCGCTCAAATTGAGTCATCTGCCACATGCGGAATTTGTCCAATACGTCCGCCCATCGTTCCTGGGTGGTCACGACATTGCCAGGGTCCACCCGATCCACTTCTTTGACGATCGCTCCGTCTGCCTCCAGGCGCCTCCTCTTCTCCTCATCCACCCCAGGAGTCACGAGGACGATGAAGGGTATATTTGACTTTGTATCTGGCGCATGTAAGAGCTGATACGCTAAGATGCGGGCGCCAACGAAATAGGGATCCTCATAGCCTGCTAGGGCTTTCTCCCCGTCTGCCATGTGATTTGATCCTAAGAATGTCGCGAACGCGTATCCGTGAAGCGCTGGTGCATCGGTCGAATTCTGTGTATTCACCAGGATAGGCTGCAATTTCGAAGTCGAGTGTTTGGTCTCGGGTATCCAAGCCGATGCCTTGGCCATAAGGCTCGCAGCTGCGTCGTCATGATATAGGCGACCAACAAGTTGTAGAGTGCTGAGCGCGATGCAGCCTAAAACCATGCAGATGATGCGCTCTCTCAACTTGGGCCAGTTCATAGCAGGTCCAAGGACTTGAATGAGGATTCCTGACATGCGGCATTGTCTGTTAAATCGAATAGTTGGAGTAAGTGAGACAGGATGATGCGGTTCGGTAGAGTAACTGAGTCGTAGGATGAGGAGTAAGCGCCTGGCCAGTGCATGAAGGTATGCCTTTGCTTGGATGAACCATGTCAGTGCCCAACATGTGCCCGCGAATTCGCGGCATGATCATCTGATATGTCTGGACAAACATTTGTAGGTGATGTACAGAACAGGAGATAATAAAGTTCGGAGTTAAGGCCAGGTTTCGCAGTTCTGTTGACCAGGATTCCATGCTCTTCAGGTTGATGTAAATTATATTGCATTGCTGAAACGAGGCACAGGCCACTAAAATAGACCTCGTCGTTACTCCACGGCCTTCCTCATTTGAACGCAGGGCTCGTTAGTGTGACGCCACCATCAGGATACAAGATCTGCTCGTTGTAATATAGACCGCCTTTGCCTGCTAAGAACAGGATTGTAGCCGCCATGTCGCTGTCATGACCGGATCTGCCAGCCGCTATGGATGAAGGGCAGCAGGTCAGCATAGGTCAAAGCGTCACAGACACATTCTCAGAGTTGCTTTGCTTACGGTTTGTGAAATCCATCTTGAGCTCGCTCTTGTTGTCCTCGCCACTGCTCTGCGCCGTCATCTCAGATGGGAAGATACCAGGCGCAATCACATTGACCCGGATCTTGCAGCTTTTCAACGTGCTTGCCAGCATCCTCGAGAGGTGAGTAAATGCTGCTTTGCTGGCAGCATACGCGAATTGCCCGTTGCTGGAGCCCTTGAGCTGGCCTGAGATGGACGAGACGTTGACAATCTGCGATGTATACCCTGGAGTCACGTCACGTCCTTTTGCGAGGAGGGGAAGAAAGGCCATGCTGGTGAAGTATTGACCGGTCACGTTCGTCCGAAAAGTATCGTCAAATTGACCGTCTTCAGACTTCAAGAAGTGTTCCGAGATGGATTTGGCGTCCCCGAAATCGGGCTGGCCGTTCTTGGAGAAAGAGGTATTACCGTCTCTTGCCACGCCCGCGTTATTGACCAATAGATGAATTCCGTTCGGTTCAAGGTCTTCAACAGTTAATGCGAGCTTCACCGCGGAGTCCTTACTGCTCACATCGCCGGGGAGGGCAAACAGGCGTCCGGGACCAGTGTCGTACAGCTTGACGGTCTGCTCAAGGACCTCCGGGCGGCGACCTGTGATGTACACCTTGGCACCGTTTGCAACAAGAGCCTGAGTTATCATCAATCCAATTCTGCCAGAACAAGTCAGTCTTCTCTTTTTCCCGGCCACTCGCATAACCGGTGACAAAACTACCCAGTGCCGCCTCCTGTCACGACCGCCGTGATGTGAGAAACATCGAAGAGGTCGGACGCCTTCAGTTGGTGGTTCTCGTGTTTGCCGGTAGCCATTGTTGCCCGTTGGACGCTGAATGCTGGTTTCGAGGCTGCTGAGATTGCTGAATTGATTGATGGAGTCTGAGCTGTGCGAGCGAAGAGACGTAGCATCGTGGCACTTCTTAATGAATGGCGCGAGACAGCAATGTGGACTCTACCTTGCGTGCCTTAGCTGCCATCTGCAATTACACTTTCATGACGTTCTGATGGTTTGTGGAACGTCATGTTACTCCTCGCATCCTGCCACTCGGGTCAGATCGAAGTTGATGCTTCACTGGCCAATGCGCCCGGTGCTCGGCCGATACCACGCCTGCCCACTCGCCCGGGCATCGTGTCTACCCGGGCGACGAGGTGAGGACGTGTGCTTGGAGGTATACCCTGCTGGAGGATAAGAATGTCCGGAGAGCTGACAAGCTAGTCTGTGAGTGCGTCCAAGGTGCGGAACTGCTCCCGTGAGAAGATGTGAGTCGGCCCCGCTTATTGGAAATGGTAGCGAAACGATCACTCTGTACAGTACATGTATATTTACCTCCTAGCATCAAACAGCATCTACGTTTGATTGACTGTCCATCATGCGCTCGACAGAACCAGCCCGACCTTCGGCATTCGTCTCCAACTTGCCAACCGAAGTTTGGATCAAATCACAGCATGATGACTCGGCTCTCGCAACCAAATTCGAGACAAGTCATTGACGGAAGTGCTTCAGCGAGGTGCCGTCGACGTCGTTGGTTTAGACTCCTCAACGCAAATGAACCACTACCAGCAAGTCTGACATCAAGCATAAATCTTCGCCTGCAACCCCGGAATAATCTCCAACTCCTTGTCCTTATATTCCCACTTAGTCCCCTCAATCTTGGGCGCCTTGTTCCTTCTCTGCTGCTGCGTCTGCCTCACCCGACACCACTCCTCCATCGTCAACCGCTGCCCCAACCGCGTAAACTCATTAGCCTCCAACCCCAACCGCTTCAACAGCGGACTGTTTCCGATAGGATCCAGCACCACATGGTTGTTCGGGCGCGCGAAATACAACACTCCCAAGCGATCCACGTGCGCCTGATCGTCCGGCGGCGCATGCACGCGATGGACGCTGGACTTCAGGTAGCCGCCCGTCATGGCGGACAGGGCGTCGCATATGTTGATCGTGATGGACTCGTCCTGCGGCTTGACCCACTTCCATTGGCCCTGGCTGTTGAGGATCTGCAGGGCGCAGACGGGTTGACGATAGAGAAGCGTGATTGAGCCGAGGTCCGTGTGGCCGGCGGAGTAGAGGTCGCCGACGGCGCGGTTCTCCTCGATGCTGCGCGCTTTGTAGTGCATGTAGCGGAGGTGGTCTTCGCCTTTGACGTCGTATTGGTGGAGTCTGACGAGTTGGTCTTCGTCGGGGAGCTCCAGGATGATGGCGAAGAGCTTGAGGAGCTTGACGACTACGTTGTCGTGGCATTTGCGGCTGAAGGCCTCGATCTCGGCGATGTGGTCCTGGAGGACTGGAGGTTGAGCGCGTTTGTGGTAGCCGTCGAATTTTGGCAGGTTATAGACGGCCACATTGTCCTTGATGGTTTCGGTGAGTCTGTCAAATCTGTCAGCGCGCTTTTCATGACAAGCATAGTGCCGACTTACTGCCTCAGACCTGCCGGGCGATACCCATTATACTCGCCATTCTCAAGATCTTTGAGGTTGTGATACTTGAGCTTCTCCACCTCAGGCAAGTCATAGAACTCTCGACCAAGCGCAAACTGCTTGTCAACTTCTTCTTGACTGATACCAAAGCTACTCCAGAGTCAGTATCAACAGCTGAGATATATCGACGTTGCTTGGCCCACTCCTTCACATAAAAGAACCCGACATGCTGAGCAGCATAGTTCAACTGCTCCGCCAACTTCTGCTTGCCGCCCGGCTCATCAAAAAGACTGAGATCAAGCGTGACAAGCTCCGCCCAGTCCAGATCTTCCCTGGTCTCTGGGACCTGCTTGTACGGTGATAGTGTTTTGCCGGGCATGTTGATAGATGCTATTAGAGTTCACAAGTCGACAATCGCAGCTCGATCCTACCTCCTAATATGTATGGGAGCCCCTTGTCTCGGTTGTGGGTGGCCAACGAATTCGCCTACAGCTTGACTGCATCGCATGTGTTGCGTAGAGCCACTCTAGCAGTGTTGTCAAAGCTCACAGATATTGCACCATAGCTACCCGCCCAATATGGTAATCGAGAAACCACGCAAAGTATGTGCAGCTTTGCCGAGATTGCCGACGAGCAAGACATGTGAACCAATACATCTCTCCGTCTTGTGTTATCAACACAGGAAGAAATTGCATGATCTGGATGTACCCCGAGCGGCGCATATGGATTGCCGAAGATAGGGCCACGACTCGTATTCACTGAGCGAATACGTCTAAGTCGACTGTAGATTGCACCATCTACACCTCCACCTTCTGCCTCCCCATCCTGCCAACCCACTTCCTCACGCCCACCCACGCATCACTCTTCGTCTCCACACCACCCAGCTCCGAGCCAACTTCGAAGATAGTAGTGACACCATCCAACCCACCAACCGCAACATGCTTCCCCTGTGTCTTCTCCCAACTGAGCTTGTTAAGAGCCTTCAACCCAAACACATCCTTCTCCTGCTGTCCCGGCCGAGCAGAAGCCACCGGAACTTCAGTCGAAGCATTGACGTCGTAGATATCCAGCAATCCTGACCCGTCGACGCAGCCAAAGATGGAAGGCTTGGTAGGTGACCAGCGGACATCGTAGACAGTGTCTTCTCTCTGAATTTCAAGAAGTGGTTTCACATTCTCTGCTTGTCCAGAAATAGTGGTTGAGGTAGATGAGGCAGGCTTCGCGCGCCAGACTTTCACACTCCAGTCCATACCTGCACTGACGAACAAGTCTCCTAGATCAATCTTGCCACGCGCGGGATGGAAGTCCAGAGCTGTGACTGGTGCCATGTGGCCCAAGTAGGACGTCCGCATGTCGACGCCAGCTTTGGCGCCTGCGCGGTCATAGCGGTGCACAGGCAGAATAGCACCTTGCTCTGTGCCCGTCAAGAACATGGTCGGATCTGACGCTGGGAAGGAGATGCAAGTCGGCGCCACGTCGTCGGTCTTGTAGGCTGTGGGGTTAGGTGAGTGGAGCTCCAGGAATTCTTGTGGAAGGGTGAGCATGTCAGTAGACCAAGCGCATACCACGCCGTCTGTGGAGACCGAGACGATGGAGCTAGCGTTTTGAGTACCGACGACTGCTAAGCCGTAGACGGGATGGGCGTGACCAGCGCGCCCGCCGGTGAGTGGCGTTCTTTGTACGGGCTCCCCTGTTCGATGGTGGCGGGCACGAGTGTCCCAGAGACAGAGTTGACCGCTGTACGTGCCCCCAAGGATCAGGTTGGGGTGATACGGATGGAATAGGCAAGATAGTAAGTCGCTCGTGGCGTGTAGACTGTACTCCGGCCGGCCTTTGAGGTGTTGGTTCCAGACATTGAGCAAGCCAGGCGGCGTATGTGGGCTTGCTTGGCTCTTAGTATAGGTCGTGCAGAGCAGTTCAGGAAATTTGGGCGAGAAGTCGATGCTGCTAACCATGCGCTTCTTGCCCATGACATCTTGCAGATCAAACGAAGCCACCTCCTTGATTCTTCGCCCTTTCCGTCCAGTGAACTCGGCATCATCAACGTCGTCGTCCAAGCCTCGGCCGTGCATTGCGTAGTCGGCTAATACATCGTACTCCTCGTCCAGCGCCCTTTCGATGACCTTACTGCTGCGGTCCACGAAGTCTAGGAAATCGCTCGAGTTCGTGACCGCGCTGAGCTCTTCTGGAGCCAAGGCGCGTACTGGAAACCGTTCCTTCCCAGGCAGTACATCGTCTTGCAATTGCAGTGCCTTGAGCTCCTCCTCGATCTCCTGCCGCAAACGCTGCCGTATTTGTTCCTCCTCTAGCTCTCGCTCTCTTTGGCTCAGCTTCCGCCGTCTCCGTGTCGGACTCTGCGCTACGCCATCCTCTCGGGCCTCCTCACCACTATCGTCGTCCCACACCTCGGTCTGGACGCCCTTGCTATATGTGATTATCTCAGGCTTCGTCTCGACCGGGACCTCGTATACCGTTGTCGGTTCTGCCAAGCCTAATGACTGCGTGTCTGTCGCAGCATCGGCGTACTGTCTCCTAGCAGGCTCGCCTTCCACATTCTGCGCCTGGTTGATCCCGCTCGCCCGTTGTGCGGGACTCCTCACGCCGGACGTTGTTGATGCGCTGGATGCTTCAGGGACGAGACTTGATATCAGGTTGTCGATGTCCTCTCTCGATTGGGTACTACGATTGCGTGGCGATGCTGATACTGTCTGCCTGGTCAGTCAGTGCTGTACTTCGAAAGCCGTTAGGACGACACAATACCTCGCCGGCACTCGCGAGACTCTGTCTGTTGCTGCCAAGCTCCCGCGCCCTCGACTCCCTCTGCTGTCGCAGCTCGAGCAACTTCTGCTTCTTGGCCGCAATCTCCGCCTGTCTACTGCTCGCCGACATCTTGATTATGTTGTGTAGGTGCAATGCGTGAATTGTCTAGGAGACGCGCATTGAAGTCTAGCGCCGCGCTTCTTTGATTGGCTGGTGGAAGCTGCACATCTCTTCCGACCTCCCTCCCCAAAAACACCCAGCTACTCTCACATTACCCATTGACCTCGCCGCCGGGTCTACATCCCGTCCTCACACTTCTCTCGGACGCCAGAACAACTGCTTGGGGCTCTTCCGCATCTCGGTCTCCTCTGTCGGCCCGCCATGGCCTCCCAATCTGTCAATGTACGTCTGCCATCCCGATATCGTCCTGCGAAAAAGATGGGAAATAAGCTACGGAAGGAATAGAGGCCGGCAAGCGCAGCTAGAGGACAGGACTACCAATACTGATGAAGTGTCGGGCAGGTCCTCCGATGGGGCGCGCTTGTCTTCGGCGTCTTCTACGGCTTTTCACACCAAACCGCAATCAGCAGCCGGGACAAGGCCGCGCATGCGCAGCACGAGTATAAGAAGAAGGAGACTCTCATAAAACAGGCCAAGGCGGAATGGGCCAAGAAAAGTGCGCCTCCGAGCAGCAGCGGAGGTGAGCAGAACCTATATATCGCCTTTGGCAGGAATTGAAAGAGAGGAACACATGGCGACCATAGATAGGGAATCGCATTGAAGGAAGGACCAGGGCTATCAGCTGACATCGAGAAATCAGTTGTGACCAACCCGGATGATCCCAAATTCGACCTGGAAGCATACCTCAAGCAAGTAGCCGAGCAGAACCCGTAAGCCCCACGGCCGAAGCAGGAAGGGGAACACGAACGGAAGATTGCAACATAGCAGGAGCAGACGTCGTGAAGACGGGCGAAATGACAACTAGAGGCACCAAGAGACTCCAGGCAGGCCGGCATGACGTGGAGCATAGAGGTACAGGAGTGACGCTGGGCATGAAGAGAAGATACCCTGCGCATCTTCTGACCAGACCCTGTACATACGCTGTATACTATTAGTGCGAGCGCGTGAGAGCATAGGGATGTTTCCTGTCCTGAGGGCAGGAGAATTCTAGGAACTTGGCCTGCAAACTTTAGCAAGAGCATTGTCTATTGAGAGCATAGTGGCTAACATGAAACTGCCAAAAGAGCCGCAAGAAGCCAGCAATGCGCCGATTACCACCTAAGCGTGGTCAGTCTGCAGCACAGAACGAAATAAAGGTTGAGAGCTGCGCTTTATGGCTGTTGAAATCCGGCCCAAAGCCGTCGAACAGGTGAATGGCCCGTGGCTGTTTGCTGGCCCGACGAGCTTGCTGGCCCGATGGAGGATAGCATGATCCAGCACAAGAGGGCTTGCACCAGCTGTAGCACGCGCTCTGCGGGTGCTGGCCAAGACCCCAGAAAGGTAATGGCGAATTCAAACTTCACACTCCGAGCGGATGATGTTCGACAAAAGTATACCTTTCGATTACGTGGCTGTTGGCTTTATCTGTCACGCCGCTGCCCGGAAGTCGTACATAATCCATTCGTTTCCATCACCTGCACGCCATCCTATCCCGCTCAACCCCCTCCCACTTAAGCACTCTCAGCCTGCTTCAACAGTCCCGCCAAGTTCATACTCTTCGGTCTCTCAATCGGCAAGCCCAACGCCCGATCCCATATCAGCTGCGCCAGCGGTCCCAAACCTCTCGACACACCGAATGTAGCAGTATAATACAAAGTCTCCTTGAATCCATAGTGATGGAATAGCACTCCCGAACTGCTGTCCACGTTCGGAAACGGGTTCTTCGTCTTGCCATGCTCCGTCAAGACGCCCGGAGCTACCTCGCTGTTCTTCTTCACCAGCTGGAAGACCGGGTCGGCAGCAATCTCTGGGCGTGCAGAAGCGAAATCCATCAGGGCTTCGAAACGCGGGTCTGGCTTGCGCAGCACGGCGTGGCCGTAGCCCGGGATCACACGTCCGGATTTCAGAGTCGACCAGAGGTATTCTTTGACGTCTTGCTCCGTGAAGTTCGTGCCGACGTGTTCTTGCATTTGCAGGATCCAGCGCAGGACTTCTTGCGCAGCGAGACCGTGGAGAGGACCTGCGAGACCTTGCAGACCGGCAGAGTAGGAGAGGAAGGGGTCGGAGAGAGCGGAGCCGACGAGGTGGGTCGCGTGTGCCGAGACGTTACCGCCTTCGTGGTCACCGTGGAGGGCTAGGTACAGACGCAGCAGATCTTGGAATCCTTCGTTCTCCTTGCCGGCTTTGCCAAGCATGGCTGCGAAGTTGTAGGACCAGTCCTGGCTCTCGTCGACTTGGGCCGGCAGTGCACCTCCACCGCGGTAGGCGTTTTGGTAGATCTTAGCTGCAATGGTCGGGAGCTTGGCAAGGAGGGAGATGGAGTCGTCGAAGGTGGGTTCCCAGTAGTCTGCCTTGTTCAGCCCCCTTTCGTACGCCTTGGCGAAGGCAGACTCGTAGTTCAGCGCTGAGACGGCGCAGGCGAATTGAGTCATGGGGTGCAGGTCCTTGGGGAAGCCGTCGAGCATTTTTTCGACAAAATGGGGGATGCCGGCTTTTTGAGCGAGTTCCTTAGAAAAGGCGCGGACTTGGTTGGTCGAAGGGACTTTGCCAGTGAGGAGAAGCCAGAACATAGCTTCAGGAAGCATTTCTGTGCCTGAGGTGCCTTTGGGTAGTTCTTGCTGGCAGTCTTTGATGGTACGGCCATGGAAGCGGATACCTTCGTTGGCGTCCAAGACTGAGCCTTCCCAAACCATGGCTTTCAGACCTCGCATGCCGCCCAGAGTGTTCTCGATCTTGACCTCGCCGATGGTCTTGTTCGCGTGAGCCTTGACCTTCTTGAGCAATTCTCGCTTCTCGGGGATGACCTCTTTGAGCGTTGTCTTGAGGTCGGGCTCGGTGGTTGCGTATGTGCGCGAGGCATTGTAGATGACGGGCGAGAGCTGTACCTGTCAGTATGAGACAACGTGCATTCCTGGCGGTTCTACCTTGGAGGCTCTCAGCGCTCTAGTTGCTGTTCTGGCCGACAATGCCATTGTGCTATTATTCCGTCTCGTGTGGTTGCTGTGGGACCCCGCCTCTCTCTCTACAATGCTGCGTGGACTCCAGACTACGGGAGCGGTGCAGCAGTCACAAGATATATATCAAAAGTATCCGGAGCTCCGACAACTTTTCGTGTCTCACTACTGCGTAGCAAGAAAAACGGCACACGTGCAGTAGTAGCCGGCGTGTTCCAATATGTGAGCTTCTGACAGCTCCGGCGGCTACACAGCTTAAGCCGTTGACCTCGGCACTCGAGTCAGCAGAATCCGGGGCAACTGCGCGCCGATCTCGCTGGTTGTGTGCGCCGCCCTCGGTCGCTTTGGCAACAGGCCAGTGTAGGTACAGTACTTAGCTCTGTGCATGCTACCTCCCTCCGGTAGAATGTGCCAGATAGCGTGCGGGTGACTATGCAGACTCCTGGATGAGTGCAGGTGGTCAAGAGCAGAGAATCGACGCGGAACGATGTTGTGATAGCTTCAGTGTATTCACCAGCGAAGCTATTGACTCGAAGATGTTCAGGGTGGGCGCAAGGGCGCTGCGGCAGTCAAGACGATGCCTCTATACGCCCACAATCACTGTCATCGCTCCGCGAGCCATGTACGCTTCCAATCTGGCGCCAGTCCAGCCGCCACTACCATCGCCGCATCCCACCGACTCCTTCCACCTCCTTCCCGAATCAGAGAAGCCGTCGGCGGAAGACGCCATTTTCAATGATCAAGTCAAGCAGGTGCAGGATTGGTGGGCCAGTCCGAGATATGCGGGTATCAAGCGGCCATACTCTGCTCGAGATGTGGTCAGCAAGCGAGGGACGCTGCAACAGGTGTACCCATCCTCGCTCATGTCCAGGAAGCTGTTCAACCTGCTCGAGGAAAGAGCGAAGCAGGGCAAGCCCGTCCATACCATGGGTGCCATCGATCCAGTTCAGATGACGCAGCAAGCGCCACATCAGGAAATCCTGTATGTCTCCGGGTGGGCATGTTCGAGCGTCCTTACCACCACAAATGAAGTCAGCCCAGATTTTGGAGACTACCCCTACAACACGGTGCCAAATCAGGTACAGAGGTTGTTTAAGGCTCAACAACTCCACGACAGGAAGCATTTTGATGCGAGACGAAGGTTGAGTGCTGAGCAAAGAGCCAAGGAGCCATATGTAGATTATCTTCGGCCGATCGTGGCAGACGGCGACACTGGCCATGGTGGCCTCTCAGCCGTCTTGAAGCTTGCCAAGCTATTTGCAGAGAACGGTGCGGCGGCAGTGCATTTCGAGGACCAGCTTCATGGTGGCAAGAAGTGCGGTCACCTGGCTGGGAAGGTGTTAGTGCCTGTGGGTGAACACATCAACCGGCTAGTGGCCACCCGATTCCAATGGGATTTGATGGGCTGCGAGAATCTGGTCATTGCCCGAACAGACAGCGAAAGCGGCAAATTGCTATCCTCCGCGATCGACGCCAGAGACCATGAGTATATCCTCGGTGTCACAGACCTCGATGCAGAGCCCCTGGCCGACACCCTCCAGGTAATGGAGCAGGAAGGTGCCGCATCGAGCGAGATCGACGCTTTCGAGGCTCAGTGGGTCAAGAAGCACAAACTCGTCACCTTCGACGAGGCAGCCGAAGAGCATGTCAAGGCCGCCGGCAAAGACCCGCACGCCTACCTCTCAAAAGTCCAACAAAACCGAAATACCCCTCTTCACCGCCGCAGAAAGTTGGCAGCTGAAGTCGCCGGCACACCAGTTCCATTCAACTGGGACATCCCGCGAACCAGAGAAGGCTTCTACCACTACCGCGCCGGCCTTCCAGCTGCAACCAAACGCGCGATCGAGTTCGCACCCTATGCCGACCTCCTCTGGCTCGAAACCGCCGACCCTTCCGTCAAGAAGGCTGCCGGCTTCGCCTCTGAAATTCACGCTTCTGTCCCCGACAAGAAACTCGTGTACAATCTTTCACCCTCGTTCAACTGGTCCGCTCATGGCTTCTCAGACGCAGATCTCACGAACTTCATCTGGGATCTCGCGAAACATGGCTTTGTACTGCAGCTCATCAGTCTAGCCGGTCTGCACAGCACAGCTACCATCACCAGCGAGCTGGCGAGAAATTACAAGACCGAGGGCATGAAGGCGTACGTGGATCTTGTCCAGCGCAGAGAGAAGGAATTGGGCGTGGATGTGTTGACGCATCAGAAGTGGAGTGGGGCAAGCTATCTTGATGGGATTATTGGGGCCATCCAGGCGGGCTCGTCTGGATCTAAGTCAATGGGCGAGGGGAATACCGAGGGGAGCTTCTGAAGTATACGAGGTGTCGGAAGGTGTCGACTGCAGGTGTGTGTAGGTTGCAGGCGATAGACACAGTATGTACCTCACGAATGCAGTACACGTCGATCTTGACCGCCTGTTGCGACAGGATGGAAGTCGCCGTCTATTACAACGTTGAGTTTTGATACGGATGGCCAGGAGAGGGAATAATGCCAGGTATGCATACATACAGCGCACGACAGGATTCCGCCTTCGCCTAATCGCGAACAACGCCAATACGGCTACCTCGCCAGAAAGCGATACTTTCGCCTGCCATTAGCTTCCGTCCGCACAGAGACAATGACAATCGACGGACGACGAAACTTTGCCTGTATCACGCGAAACCCTCATCCTGCGCCCCAGGGAACCGCTCGGGGTCAGATCGTGAGCCAAGAGATGCGACGCCGCCGCCTGCCGACGACCGCCTGTGCGCCCCCGTGTTTCTCGCGATTTGCACCAATGCATGTCCATCGGACCCGCGTGCGGTCATCTCGTACAAATGCGAGAAAATTGTACTTCCAGTAGCCTCCGATGCGTGAGGTCGTGTTGGTCGCCAATCAGTCGCCGCTGTTGGGTCCCTCGTGGGCGAAGCGCTCGGAAGGCCATGCTGATTCGCGAGCTTTCGCGCCAAGCAATGCTCGCGAAACTGGCAGGCTGAGAACACTTGCGTCGCGAGTCATGTTTTCGATATAAGCAAGTTGAGAGCAAAGGTAAGGAATACTGGTGTTGATGGCAGAAGGACAAGATGTCTGTGATGATTATAACGGCGCCAACACTGGCTCAGCATACTCCGCGCGCAAATCATACAGGAGCTCGCAAGCCCAGCTGCTCGCCTTATCGGGACTTCCCGTCCCCGTATACTTCGCCTGCTTCGGGAACGGACATAGCGGCCGCTGCCTCAGCACTACATCATGCGCCGTGTCATTCACCCACTTGGTCGCAATAATGCTTTTGGGCGCCGTGCCATTCTCGACCCATGCCATCAGAGCAAGAAGCGCATCGTGCTGCCCGTCGCTAAACCCAGGAACCGAATGCGTGTCGCTGCCGATTTTACCGGCTTGGTTGGCGCCAGCAAAGTACCATGGCGCATTAACGTCCGAGGGCGTGCGGTAGCAGTGCTGCATGCCTGGGACGAGGAAGAGGCGGTACCAGCTGTCTAGCTTGATTTTCCTGGGTAGGAGGGTCTCCAGCACTTGTTTGTAAAAGTAGATGCTGCTGCCGGTTGGGATGAGACCGTCCGCAAAGCCGTGATAGTGCAGCAGCTTGCCGCCGCGGTTGTAGAAGGGCGAGAGGTCGTACTCGTCGGCTGTGGCGTTAACTGGCCGGAGCTTTTCGGCGAGATCAACGATCGAGGAATTGAAGTCCCAGAAATTCCAGGTCGCGTCGTTGAGCACGAAATCCTGCACGTATTCTGTGCCGAGAGGACTTGGCTCGGAGTCGCCGAGCAATATGTTCCATTGGGCTTCGGAGCCGAGTTCGAGATGTGGGAACACGAATGTTCTGAGCCTGGTCAGTAAAGGCCGTGTCACTCCCTCCTCATATCTCACTCACTGATTGGTCTCAACATAATCGTTATAGATGTGATGTAGGGTTCCGATCTGCGCCGCGGTCACACATTGCTCCGCCGTCTGATTCGTCACATTCGGGCCACACAAGAACGCCTCCAGGTCTACATTACATCCCGCTGGATCGCTTATAATGTTGTCTACCAACCCATCCTGCGGATCGCATTGCTTCAAAATCTGCGCAGCGATCGCGGGGAACAAGTCTAGCGGGATGTGGTGAGCAGCGGTGATTGGCAAATTGTAAAGGCCCAATTTGACCGTCCACGTCTGTAAGCGGTCCGTCCACCACGCCGGTGCACCGACAAGCACACCATCAAAGTCATCTGGATAGAGCTGAATGTCTCGGAGGCCTTGCCTGCCACCAGTGCTGCAGCCCGAGTAATAGTTGTGTCGAGGAACACAGCCATAATAAGCCTCGATCACCTGCTTCGCCATCACGACCGAACCATGCATGGCACGATAGCCAAAATCGATTTTCTTCTCCGGCTGATCCAAAGCCCACGTTAAGTCGAACGGGGTGGAATTGTGGCCAATGTCCGTCGACATTACCGCAAACCCGTACCCGACGCCAGCGGCCATGTCAAGCCAGTTTATGCCACCCGCGAAGCCTCCATTACCGACAGCGAGAAAACGCTGGTTCCATCGCTGTGGCAGAAACAGTCCAAATGAGAAAGATGAGTAATTGCTGCTGGTGACATTGATTTGAACGACGCATAGTGCCTGCAGATGAGTCGGAGACGTTGAATATGCTATGTCGGACGCCGGGACTTTGAATGTTGTATCATTCCGAAGTGGATAGGCGAAAGTGACAGACGCATTCGCGGGTAGGATCTTCTCGAATGCTGACGGCGTGCAACTAAGAGCTGTTGCAAGCCGCTGTAGACATCCTAGCAGCGCCAAGGACCGTGTAGTAAGCATCATCTCGCGGGCGCCGAGCCACCTGAATGGTGAGGCTCTTCGCAAACATCAAGCACCCGTCAAGTCCCAAGGCTATTAGGATCCTGGTCTTAGCCGATCAGAGGCGGCGAAAAGGGAAATCACTGGATGAACGACGCAGAGTCTTATTTTCCCACCATTTGCCAGCTCAGGCCTCTGAAGTACAGTAGGTGGTAGTACAATACCGCTTCCGTTCGAGCCGCTAGGAAATATAAATTCATGTTGGCGCACTCGTGCGGGGACGATCCCTGTCAACGTCATCGTAGATCGTTTCAGTGTTTTGTCCCGAACTGCTTTGCCGGTACACATTCAGGCTGATTTGTTGAAGGAGTTGATGTGACCCCGCCAGAGGCGACATTTCAACGCGCAAGCGACAGCTCGCATACACACGTTTCCAGCCAGAATGTCCGGAGTCTCGGCACGATTGCAGGATATCCAGTATGTGGTTGAGTCGAATACGCTTTGATGAACGATATCAGCAACAAGCCTCGATAAAAATATCGCAAGACCACAACTTCCTCGAACGTATGCTCGTCAACTCGTGGGTTCTGCGGGCGATGCAACCATAGCGTGAGAGCTTTGGCATCCATTGCAAACTGCGAACGCTCCATTGTTCCCTCGATTCTTGACTTCAAGCAAACAGAAACAAGCTTTTGCGGAGAAGTTACATCCCGGCCTCAATCAAAGCTTAGCTTTGAAAGGCTTCTCGTGCTCAGGTATTTCAACATCCTGGACAGCAACCGCAACAACGACAGCAATATCATCCGGTTTCCCTCCCTCCCACGGCTCATTCGGATACATCTTCTTGACCTCCTTCGCAAATGGTCCCTGCCTTCGCTGATTTAAGCCAGCGACTTTCGCCGCACGCATGACAGCCGTAGCGATTTCTCCAGGAAGATACTGCTCTTGTTGCCCCTTCAATGTCGTTGGCAGACTACGTATCATCGTATCATTCAGCATCGTCTCCGCCCCCGGGAAATTATGGCTCTTGAACCAATACCCGTGCTCTTCCATGACTTTCGTAACGATTGCGAGCGTGTCCTGCGCTGAGAGATTGTCCCACACCCCATCCGTAGCAAACATGACAATGTCTCCATGCTTCAAGCTGTGTTTCTCAATATCAGCTTGGGAAGGCGTCTCCGAAAAGTGCGTCGCGCCGCCGAAAATCGCGTGCTGGGCTTGTATCTTCGCTGGCACCTTTGCAAGTTGGTATGGGGTATTGAACGCATGAGTCTGAGGCTCTGAACGCGCCACGACCTTGCCCGGCCCAATGATCATAAAGCCTGAGTCTCCCAAGTTCGCAGTCTCAAGACCTCCATCCTCACCGGCAACTCCCAAGCTAGCCGTGCAACCACCCGCAACGATCCGAGGGTTGCTAATGACCGCATCGTACGCAGTCTGAAGCAGCTCCTGCGGTCTCGCATTCTTGCCGTGCTCCAGCCCTTCATGTAGATACGCCGCGCCCGCCATCAAACCACACAGTCCATGGCTGAACACGGACGGATCAACACCCTGATCTTGCCATCCACCGACGCCATCCGCCAGGCCGAATGCAATATGGTGCTTGCTGCCACCCACTGTAGCCGCAAAGAAAGCATCCTCGCCAGAATCAGGCTTGCGGGATCTCAAATACGGCGGTCTCGCATTCTCCTGCGTGCTCGTGTAGTGCCAGTAGTCTTGCCCAAGCTTCGGCGCACGAGGTGGTGTTCGCTTTGCAGCAGCGGCTACGCCGATTCGATAGGTGAATTTCGTTTCTGAGGCATCGCTAGTGTACAATCGCTTCAACAAGTTAGGCATAGATCGTGTCTTCTGCCTCAGGAAGGCGGTGGACATGGCAGCCGGGGCGGAAGAATGGACAATGGAACAGAACACTTTGAGAGAGCCATTACCCGGACATATCGCCTGCCAATCGACTAGATAAACAGATATGATCAAAACGCCAACGGCGCAGAGGAACAGACGTATGGTTGCAGGCATCGTAGAGAAAAACAAGAGAGATGCGATCGTCTGCCCTGACTGATGTGGCGTCATATGTCCCTCTGCTCGGGCCGGACGGAAATTCTGGGCATCTTTTTTATCCTGGAATGTGTGAGCTAATATATGCCTACAGCATCCAAGTGGTATCATCAATCAATAAAGCGCGCAAAACGCGTGCTGCCTGCTATGCATATGAACAGCACCCTACTGTCGCCTGGACCAACCAATAACTCGCCGCTTGCTCCTTATCCGCTGCATAAACCTTGTGTTAGGCCCGAGATCGCTCTCGACGCGAACGCACTGCTGGGGTGAATCTGCCCAAGCTGTGATCAGTGTGCCGTTCGATGTCTCCCGTAAGACTCGTAGGTAGAACTACTTCAGCTCGGTCTTGCCAAGCGCATCGGCAAGCTCGTCGACTTCTTTGTCCTTCTCTTGCACAGCTGGTTCATCTTCGGCTGTCTCAGCGTCCTTTACGATCTTCCCTCCCTCATCGTCTACCTCATCCTCCTGCTCCATATTTTCGTCTTCATCCTCTTCCTCGTCGTCCAGCTCATCTAGCTCATCGACGCCCCATGCATCTTCGTCATCCTCGTCCACATGTGGGTACTCTGAAGCCGAGTTATCTTTCCGCTTACTGAGGAGTTTCTGCAGCTTCTCGATATTCGGGTCCTCCTCCGAGAATTTGTTGCCGTTCAATTCCACTCTCCGCAGTCGCGGCAACGCCGTTTCGGCTGTCGCAGCATCCACTATTGCCTCCACCCCTTTTGCATCGATCTCATTGTATTGTAGCCGCAGTACCTCGAGCTTCTGGTTGCCGCCCTTCGCCAAGGACTCGCCGAGCAGACGACCACCTCGAGCCGAAAGCAGCGAGTCGCCGACACCAAGATCTTGGATCTCAGTCCACCTGGGAACGACGTTGGCCAAGGTCTTGGCAGCAAGCACGGTGAATGTGTTGTCTTGTAGATCCAGTGTCTGCAGCCCCGTGCAGGACGCAAGACCATGCTGAAGCAAAAGTGCAATCCCCTCCTGCCGTATGCCATTTTGCACCATTTTGATTGTCTTTACTTTGTTGTTCGCGATGTACGCCTTGACCCATGCTGCCATCGACCCTGTCTCCAACCTGTTCCTTCCACAAATCACGGTCTCCAGGTCGGGAACATACTTCCCACTCTTCCGCGCTTGCTCTTTCTTCTCGGCTAACGTCGTAAGTGCCTCAGCAACCAGAGCGCCTGCGGCGGGGCCCAGGCCATTGTTGTTGAGGTAGAGGTGCTGGAGTGGGGTGTGCTGGCTCAAAAATGGTCGCAAAGGCTCAACAGTGTTCAGTCCGAAAGCGTTGTCGTTGAGGTTGATAGTGTGGAGGTTGGGGAGCTTGAGCAATGCTTGTAGCAGAGCATCGATTGCTTGAGGGATCTCAGAAAGCAGACGTCCGGTGAAAATGTCGCCTAAATTTGCCGACGTGAGTGACTTCTTGGTCTCGAGGATCTTGGCAAGCTCCTGAGCTGCCTCGACGCCTATTGTATTGCCTTCGAAGTTTACCTCCTCCACGTCTGGATTCGAAATAAGAGGGCCAGCATGTTTCTGAACATCTGCTGCTGTGTCCAGCTTGAGCGCCTGTCCCTTCAAGCTGAACACCTTTGATGCCATGTTTGCGTTTCTGCTCACCCAGTCACACGGAGTATCAATGATTCCTTGCTTTTGCAAAGCTTGCGCGCAAAGGCAAGTAATAAAGGTTCCTGTTGTGACTGTTCGTGCTTCGAGGCTGCCCCACCAACAGACCACCACCAACGGCTCCAATTTACTGCTGGAGGCTCTGCGGGCGCTAAGGATAACCGCATGCAGGGTTTGGATGCTGACAAACCCATTGACGTCTTCCGTCTTGAATCGATGGCCTCATTCGATAACATCCTAACCATCTGCAATTAGGTCGGGAGGGATCGCAAACATGTCGGCTTCAGCAGCGAAAGGCATGTTATCATTCTGAATTCTCCAGCGAATCAGCCGTACATGTACTGACCAAGCGCCCAGCATCAAGCATGCAGCCCAACAATCTCGCAGCCGATCTGAAACCACCAGGACAGGATGCGACGCCGAAAGTAAAGGTATTTCGTCGTTAAGAGACTGAGAGTGGCTTCTGACGGAATGCTTGCTGAATCATCTGTACAGCCCTGCTGCGTCTGTAAGGACGAGAAATCGGCTCGCGACGAATGCATGCTCTTCTCGAGCGCCTCCGACCCACAAGAAGCTTGTCGAGATTTGGTCGGCAAATACAGGAGTTGCATGAAGAGCTATGGCTTCGATCTAGCAGGAAACTGATCATCGGAGAAGAGCACGAGAGATTTGATTGACATTGCGACGGCGTTGGGGTACTAGATGCTCGCCGAGGCGAGTTGAATGAGATATATTGTACATCAGATCTGTATACTACACGAGAAAGCACAATGCCATTATAGAACGCTCAATGGGCATCGGCGCGTATAGGAGTTACTGCCTTTTTTTCTCACGCGAGGCTCGTGTGAGGAGCCCCAAATCGGATAGCAGACCACTCTCTTCTACCAAGCGCCACAGACACCACAGATAGCACACTCCGAATCCTGCGCATCCCAAACAGACGTTCGCCACAACCCAGAGGTCCGGTTTGTTGGCTGGAGGTGATTTAGTCGCCTCGAGGCCATGCCACGCCACCATCCCGATGTACGTCACCAGATGGATGAGTTTGCTGATGATGTGCAAGCCTCCCTCTTCTGGCGTAACAGTATATGCGCCAAGCTTGACAGGTGGTAGGCCCATGATATATGCCCAAAGACCTGTAAGCACAAAGTAGGGCAGTCTTAGGTCGTCTCGGATAAGTAAAGGAAACATGGTCCAGCAAGCCAAATTGTTTGCGAATCCGACCCACGCGCGAGTGCCAGGTTTCATGCCTCCTTTCGTCGCCAGCAGGATCGTCATTGGCAAGAGCGGGAGCAGTACATTCTTCTCGTGGACTTGGTAGGAGCACAGGAAGAAACCCCAGGCAGTCGTGGCAAAGGCATATGGCAATAGCTCCTTCCTTGGCCTCAGAAGGATAAGAGCGCAAGCGGGCAGGATGCTAAGCAGTGTGAGAGCTAGAGCAGCTTGGCTGAGGAGACCTTGGTCGTATTTGTGCAGTTTATGTAGTCCCGAAGAATGGACTGCACACCAAATGTTGGCAACTTTGTCCTCGAACAGCCCTCGAGAAAATGGGAAGATACGGTGGACAGACTGCAGAAGTTGAACCACATATGGATAGTAGAACACCTTTTCAGATAGCGTCCAGGGCAGATTGTCGAGCAGTGGTGGCAGTACCGCCTCTGAGGGCAAGGGGACAGACCGATAATTGTCGTACGCAGTGCCCAAGAGTAAGGGCAGGAAGAGGACAGCGAACGACACTAGGGTGATGAGTGCGATGCCAATGAAGCGAATGATATGGATTCGCGGGAACAGGCAGATGCCGACAAGATATGCAGCGACGGCTGGTGCGTAGAACAAGGCCATCTGCTTGAATCCAAGTGTCGCGACGAAGAAAAAACAGCTCCAAAGTGGTCGCCCAGCAAGCATCGCTGCAGTGGTTGCAAGCATGAATCCAAGCATAACAGTATTGTACTGGAAGTGACCATGGTCGATTAAGATCGTTGCCGGTTGCATGAGAATGGCCGTCAGTGCTATTGAGGACTCCCAGATATTGATGTTGTGTAGCTTGGCAAGCTGTCGTACAGCCAGTACCGCAGCCGGTATATAGATCAGATACTCCGAGACGATGACAGTACTTCGCATAAACACCTTGAGATCCTCATCGTCAAGACCACGACTCAGATACAGCGCATACCAGCTCGGGTTCAAATAATGCCCGACTTGCCCAAGCAGCCAGCTATGGTAAGCAGTCAGGGGCGGGTAATCCAAACCCCACCATTCGAGATTATGAAAGTACCAGTGCGTCACTGGCAGGTGTATCGTCAACTCCATCCAGTGACGCTGAGCCTCGAAGTCGCCGTGCATTGGTGGTTTCCAGTAGCCTGAGTATGGCCATAATGATGTTGTCCAACGGAAGAGGAAGACCATCATTAGGATGACGGGGAGCAGGATCCATTGCGAGAGATTAATGCCCTTGGCCGGCCAGAAGTAGGCCACCAGAGGGAAGGCTGGCTGTTCTCGTCTGTCGAATGGAGATGTTGCTATTGTGCCATTCGACGTCGGGAAATCAGCCTTACGCTTCTTGCGAGGTCTGTGAGAAGATGGAGTTAGAGGGGCCATCGAGGAATGTCGGGAGTGCGCTATCGGTTCATGTCGTCTAGCTTGACGTGTTGGCGAGACTCTTGCGCGATTCGTTCCGGCAGTTTCTCAACCTCAAAACAGTGATAACGCTGTCAAATGTCCACGTTTAGCTTATAGGTTCCATTGATGGTCGAGGAGCTCGGGGAAACGTCCCAGCGGACCCGTCTCCTCGGCTCAACTCGAGCAAGGCCAAGCTTTTCTCTTAGCGTGCTTCTGAGAAGTTTGGACATAAAAACTCCGATTTTCGACCAACCTCCTACATCTGTTTCCCACAGACATCGACCTTATCAAGTCACTTCCAGAGGGCTATCGACAGCTTGAGCATCATCAGTTGTCACTCCAGAGGGCTTACAAAAGAAAAGCAAATACTTGGTTCGTGGACAATCTATAATCTCTTCACACACGCTGCGACATCCTGCAGCCGTGGACGAGCAATCTCTTGTGGGCTTGTGAGGACTTCACACCAGAGGGCATATTCATCGCTTTGCACAATCTCGGCCAAATTGTGGGAACACATAGCCTTGCGCTCTGCGACCAGTGGGCACGCGCGGCAGCTTCGACTGTCGTCGCTTTTGGCAAAAGGCTTTGCTTCGGCTTGTCTTACTCGAGGGCAATCACTACTGTGGGCTTCTGAGGGCTTCTGCGACTCACGTCGCTCGTTGGGCTATTGCTGTTGCTACTGTTGCTTGAGGGCTTGAACGCTTGCGTTCCTTGCGGCTGGGTGTTTGAGACGAGGCGCATCTGCCTGATGCAGTCTGTATACACACGTGGGGCTCCGATACTGACTACGAGGTAGAACTTGTCATAAATCTCCAGCAATGTCTAAGGACAAGTCGTCGAGTAAGGCCAAGGCCGCTGCTCCTGTCAAGAGCGAGAAAGTCAAGGCCGGCCGCGTAAGCAAGCCGGCTGAGAAGGTTGCATCGAAGGTCACCGCCAAGGAGACCGCGAAGAAGGTCGAGAAGGTCGAGAAGGCCAGCAAGGAGAAGTCCAAGAAGAAGGCCAAGAAAGAGCCGACTCCTGAGCCGACCCCTGAGCCATCTTCCAGCGAGGATGACTCCGAGAATGAGACCACGGACAGTAGTGTCTCGGACGAAGAGGATGATCCAGCGCCTGCAAAGATGACTGAACAGACCAACGGTGCTACCAAGGCCGGCGCGCAGAAGGAGGAAAGCGGCGACGAGGACTCTGACGACTCCAGAGACTCCGACAGTGACGTTGATGAGGATGACGACAGCGATGACAGCGACGGCAGCGGCAACGATGAAGAGGAGAAGCCTGCCGTTGCGAAGGTTAACAGTGATGCCAAGAAGGCTGAGGCTGATGATGAGGTATGTTCGACTTTACCAGCAGATCTCACTTCTCTCGCAGGCACTGACATCTTGCAGGACAACGCTTCTGACGACGACGATGATGAAGATGACGACGATTCGAGCGACGACGGTGATGATGAAGAGGAGGAGAAGCCCAAGGATGTTGAGACTGCCAACAAGAAGCGCAAGGCTGAGGGCGCTGCTGATGAGGGTGCCCCGAAGCGCGCCAGAACCGTGATGATTGAGGGTGTGGCGAAGGAACCGGGTACCAACCTCTTCGTTGGCAACCTGAGCTGGAACGTTGACGAGGACTGGCTTACACGCGAGTTCGAGGAGTTTGGTGAGCTTTCGGCGGTCCGCGTTATCACTGAGAAAGACTCGTCCAGAAGTAAAGGGGTACGTTCTTGGTTCCGTACGTGAGACGTGGAAGGGTATTGACAATCATTTCTAGTTCGGCTACGTCGAATTCACTGACGTCGACAACGCAGTCAAGGCTGTCGAGGCTAAGCAGGGTGCCGACCTTGACGGTCGTGCCATCCGCATTGACTTTTCCCAGCGCCGTCCGACCGGTCAGAACAATGCCGACCGCGTTCAGAAGTCTGGCGACCGCGCGCAGAAGTATGGTGACAAGGTCTCACAGCCTTCTGCTACTCTTTTCGTTGGGAATATTAGGTGCGTATACTGATTTCTGGAACCATTCTTGAGACCGAAGGATTCTGACGATTGTTACAAGCTTCGACGCGGAGGAGAGCACGTTGAGTGAGTATTTCGGTGAGCACGGTACCATCAACGGTATCAGGCTGGTGACGGACCGCGAGACGGGACAGAAGAAGGGTTTTGGCTACGTCGAGATGAGCTCTGTTGACGAAGCGAAGGCGGCGTTCGAGGCCCTCCAGGGAGTCGACGTTGCTGGCCGTGCCTTGCGTCTGGACTACTCCACCCCCCGCCCAGCGCAGAATGATTCTAGTTTCGGTGGAGGCCGCGGTGGCTTCGGCGGCCGTGGAGGCAGAGGTGGTCGTGGGGGCAGAGGAGGTTTCAACGATCGTGGACGCGGAGGCAGAGGTGGCTCGCGCGGTGGTTCGCGCGGGGGTTTCAACAGGGCTTCAGGGGGCTTCGGCAATTTCTCTGGGCAAGGCTCCAAGAAGTCATTCGATGACTAGGTTGCTGGGCACAGCAGGGTCATCAGACAATGGAGGTGTTGTGTGGGCGCTCAGACGTTAAGAGAACGCTTGAGCAAATAACGATATAAAAGTTCAAGGTTGTTGCTTCCATGTTGTCATTCTGCCTTCTTCCACTAAGCTTACCTGGGTAGGCATCGTGTCATTTTGGACGAGCGCGTCCCGTACCTTCTTCAGACATGAAAGGAGGCAGTCGCAAATAGCTGTCTGCACCAGCACTCACCTCAGTAGCAAGGAGTACTACTCGCGTTGCTCTTCGAGACCAGCACCCATTCGCATCCGCCGTCCTCCCACCGCTTGACGCGTCTCCAGCGTAGCGGGCAGAACGTGCTATCGACTGTCTTCACAACAGACGAGACGCTCAAATGGGTCCTCGTCAAAACATGGACTTTCCTCTGCCCTCCTGCTGTCAACAAGGGCCGTCTCTACGAACAATCCTCCTGACTGAACCTACACTGTGCCATCACGCCACCACGACGCAGATCAATTTGACACCGGGCCGCTTGGATGCTGTTCAATCGGCGAGCCCGCTGGACATCGAATTCTTCCAGAGTCTTCCTGCCACAGACGTCCTCGCGAATCTACCGCGTTTGGACGCATATGCGATCGACCTTGAGCGACCTGGCGAAAGACCATTGATTGCGCTACGTCGGTGTGGGCATGGATTTTTTGATGTTGTCAGGACTCGTATTCGACTAGGTCAACAGGTTTAGCACTCTTGCGCCTCAAGTCTAGCAAGCGGTCTTCGATGTTTACAAGATCGCGCACGTATGCTTGTTTGCCTGGTTCCAAACGCCAGTGGACGGTAATTCGACACTTCGACTGAATTGACTGATGGAAGCGAGCATCCATCTCCCAGACGTAGTAGCTCCGACGCAATCTGAGCGTGTAACGTGTAATGCCATGAACACACTCACAGCTCTGAGTCTACCGCTGCCACCTGCGAGTTAACGGTGGCTAATATGCGAGCTATTGTACCTTGATCATGTAAGGTATTAGCAAAGATTCGACATGGCATGAGCCATTTATTGGTGATGTGGGGCATGACAACCCTCGACGATGAAATATGTTACGGCGTTCTCAACGCGGCTCTGGGTTAAGTCGTAGTGTACCTGCGACCTACATATGGGAGAGCCTTTTGCGAACATCGGTAGGTCTTCACCAATACTCCAGGTTCTGCAATCGTATCTTAGCAAGTTGATTGAGGTCTGCCGTGCCGATCGAGCGACATATCCAAAATGCGTATCGTGTACTTCCTAAAGTCATGTCATGTCAAGTCCCTAATCGATCTTGGGGATAGCCAGTGGCGTCTCCAGCCCTATCCTATACTCCAACAACTATGTCTCCCGTCGCATCAGGGTCCGCGGTACCTGCATCACATGTCACTCTGATGTACTAGTAGGAGGTACAGGCCGGCTTGCGCTTTTATTACACCCTCAGCATGCATGCAGAATGTCGTGCTCTATCAGTATGTGGGTCGACTTCCAATGAGGAATAGGCAGAGGAATGCCTTGCGCACAAGGTGCCAGATCACGCGACTGGAGCATGAGGCCAGACCGCCGCCTTGAATTGCGGCCCACATTACGCGGTCGGAAAAAGGCACGTTCGATGGAGGAAGAGCGTGACCCCACCCAGGAGGTAGGCAGATCGACCTGCTTGTCGCCTGACCAATCACGCCCATCATTGCAGCCAGTAGTGCTACACCGACGCAGCTGACTCGACCGCATCATCTCGTGCACGCCGTCAGCGTTGAGGCCCGAGGCTTGTGACTAGGATGCTGCGAGAAACCGAATATACCTTCTCTTCCAGCGTTTCAAGAATGTTCCGATCTTCGAAGTGAGATCCGGTTTGAGATTTGACCAGCATACCCCAACCTCAAGAGCACGCGCAACATCCAAGCGAGGCAGCCTACACAGCGCACCGAGATCGGCATTGGGCAGTGTGCCGTGAGTGGAACGACAGATTGTCTGAGAGCTGCCGTAGCTACGTGCAGAGTATCCATAGCCACAAGAGCAACGACGCACCGTAGTCATCGTTCGAGCTCACTTCATCGGCGCATGTCGAAACTATTCGCAAAATGGAGTCGCAACGTCCTCAGCTTCCTATACATCCGGCGCATTCGAGCGATCAGATACCACGGACAAGTGGTCAGGCACAACATCACACGAGCATGGCACGATCGACTTCAGCGTTCAACAAGCGCGTCAGGCAGTCTGATGGTGAGTCCTTCCACTGGAGATCATGGGACAGTGATCGATGGCGCCGTGATCTGCATTTGATATGGCACCACGCACCTTACCATCAACCACATGAAAGGCTACCATGGCGCAGTGGTATTTCGAGACCTTCCAGGACTACACTGACTTCTATTTGCTAGACTCATGGGTCGAGATCTCATCGCAGCCGTCCTCGTCTTCGCTAAGTTCCGTGAACGACGAAGCTGCCGCGTCCGGCTTGAGGATGCATCACGATCTACGTCAGCGACGAAGACGAGCGCTGAGGTCTGGCGAAATGTTGCATCTGAACATACCGCAGAGAGCACCTGATAATGGTGCCGCGAGCAGCCAAGAGGAATACGATGAGAGCGAGAGCGAGTCTGAGAGAGTCATGACCTCGTCGGGCGAGGGTATAGCTCTACCTGGGCACACCGCGACCACCAGAAGCCCAGCTCTGCAGTCATCGGCGTCCGACAGCGCGCCGCCAGAATCGGATGATGACGAGAAGCGAACCGCGATCAACTACCCGATAAACAATGAACATTGCTTTACGCCACAACCCAATATCTTCTCGCATCCGCCATCAAGTCAGCAGCTACGGAGCGCGACGAGTGCGCCAGTACCAGGGTCTTACTTTCCATCGGCGAGAGCCCCTCAACGGCCTTCTACGCGGCATTCGTTACCATCCCAACAAAGTCATTTACCACAAAACATCATATCACCTTACAACGCTACTGTGCAACATGATGAAGCTCTGCGGGCGAGCTTGTCGACTCTCCTGTCACTAGGCGCAGCAGCTAGAGGTCTAGCAAAGCCTGATTTGAAGAGACAGCAGACCTCTCCACCGAACGCGCCGCCCAAGAGCAACAAGCTCGAGCCAACCTCATTGCGACTGGTACCGGAGTCTGCACTGCCAGCCTCTTCGCCACCACAGTTCCACGAGCCGACCTTTCAGCCAACCATTAGACGCACATCGACGTCGACGTCAGCTTCGTCACATCAGATGAAGGATCACAAGCGAAAAGCGACGGTTGCTGGCCGCAGCTCTAGTCGAGAGCGGCGAGCAGCAAAGAAGGCGCGCCGATCTACGTCGAGTGAAGAGCTTCTCGTTTCGCCCACTTTGCTTACTTGGGTCGTTTCTGCTGGCGTAGTAGTGTTCTTGAGCGCTCTCAGTTTTGGTGCAGGATATAGCATGGGCAAGGAAGCTGGTCGGCTCGAGGCAGGAGTTGGCATCGATGAGCCATTACGAGGTTGCGCACGTGAGGCTAGCAGATCGAGCTTGGGGTTGAAACGATCGCTCGCGAGGAGTGCGGTGCAGGTGTGAATGCAATGACGACGCTTTATGCGGATCGGGGGCACTTGCGCGGCGGATGAATGAAGCGTACCTGATTTGCCACGGGGTGTTTGGGCAATGGACACAGATCGTGACATTCTAAAAGGGGGAGCTTTCAGCATGGATGGCAAGGTCGACACATATTTTTGCGGCGAATACAACGACTCGAGTTGCTTGTCAGGGTCTGCAAACACGGCTCCACGATCGAAGTATGTATCGGCATCACCTCTACCTCACGGCGCAGATACGTTGTAGACCTTCGCTCTAGCAGTAGTCCCGGTACGGTTTCCTCCGCCGATGAGGATATTGGAGTCTTCTACGAAGCTATCGACACCCGATCCGGCTCGCTTTGCCATAGAGGTCCATCTTTCCTAACATGCGAGTTTGAAGGATCCCGACGTACGGTAGCAAAGGCCGCAATCGCAGGTGAGTCGAGATGGCCGGTGAGTTGAGAAAGCCGGTGACTCGAGACAGTCTCCGTAAAGGTCTGTAGGTTCAGCCCGCAGCGATAATGAGCAGTAAGGCTGCTGTAGCAGATACGTATCAGAAGCTGTTAGGCAGAAGGGTGGCGTTCTGGCAGATAGGGACACATGTGTATTCTGCTCTTGCTCTCTCCTTAGAAGTCGCACCACTTGAAATCTTGAAGGTTGTATATACCTACCAACGTCTTTGACTGATGCCAAACACGCGAGGTCGTGCCCGGAATCGCTGACTCAGCGACCAGGTCTCCTCCGCCTCGCCGCAACCTGGAAGATTTCGAGAGGGACTGATGATGAATTCAAGCGGTCATCTCCATCACATCGGCATTTCTGTGTCCTCCCCATTGTTGCTCTTGTTCAAATCACGCAGCCGAGAGTCGCACTGTGCGCTATTGCAAAGACTTACGGAATACCAAGTCCCGATTGAGCAGGAAAATGTACCATCCACCCACCTTCCTGGCGACTGCGGTTATGCGCACGATTTAACAGGTTTTAGGTACATTCTAAAGCGTGTTGCCGTCCGGGCGCTCGCTCAGCAACCTTCGCGACAACTTTTGACGCTTCGTTCAAGTAGTCGCTTGACCTACCGACCGGTGCTTGCTATCAGGTCATTCCATCAATCGCAAAGTTGGAGAGCAGACGAGGAGGCCCAGAAATCCGCTGAGGCATTTCCGACCGAGGCTACCACATCAGGGGAGACCGTCACAACCGAGTCCACTGCCGCAGAAGAGGCTGTGAAACAGGACTTGGCAGAAGAGCCTACCGCGACATCAGATGTCGTTGAGGATGTGCAAAGCGCACCACAAACAAGCGCCACTCAAGACGCTGTCGCAGAAGCGTCAGGCACCACATCAGAGCCATTGGGCCAATCGGAGACACAGAATACTGAGGAGAAGAGTACGGAGGAACAGGTTCAGGAGTCCACGTCGAGTGCCGCCGAGACTGTCCAGGAGACTGTCTCTGTTGCCGCACAGAGTGTTCAGGACACTGCTTCCTCCGCAGCTCAGTCCGTTCAGGACGCATTGAGCCAGACTATCGCTCCCGCGGCTTCAAACGCTTCAGCAGCAGTTTCTCAAGCTTTGCCTCGCCATCGCAATTCGGGACCGCCTATAAGTTCCCCAAATAAAATTCTCTACATTGGAAACTTGTTCTTTGAGGTCACGGCCACACAGCTTGAAACCGAGTTTGCCAAATTGGGTGAAGTCACCAACTCCAGGATTGTGACCGACAGCCGTGGTCTGAGCAAAGGTTTCGGATACATCGAGTTCGCGGATCAGAAGGCTGCAGATGACGCTGTGCGGCTTTTGAACGAAAAGGTGTTCCAGGGAAGGAGGATGGTCGTACAATACCACAAGAAACGGGAGCCGAGAACACCGTATAGCATTGAGAGAAGGAGAGAAGCAAGCCCTCCAAGCAAAACATTGTTCATTGGGAACATGAGCTATCAAATGAGTGACCGAGACCTCAACGGTGAGGACGAGACCCAATCAAGGTTGGAAACGCAGACTGACCTTGTCGTAGATCTCTTTCGGCAGATCAAAAACGTGCTCGATGTAAGAGTGGCCATTGACAGACGATCTGGTCAACCTCGTGGCTTTGCGCATGCAGATTTCGTAGACGAGCCTGCTGCTGCCGCTGCTAAAGAGATTCTGGAAAAGAAGGTGATCTACGGTCGTCAGCTCAAAGTCGACTACAGCGCCACAACCAACACGACTCAGAGCTAAGTCTGATACCGTAAGCCAACATGGAAAAGCGCATGGCGGATCCGTGGAATACTGCTCAGCAGTCAAATGCGCCAGCAGCATGAAGAAGGGCACATGTTCCCTGCGCATTGTACAGCATGGTACGACGCCGGGGTGCGTCAAGGAATTCGAATGTCCACGAGGTAACTTTTGTGGATAGTGCGAGGAAAGTGAGCTGTACGGGCAGGGGATGTTGGCTTCGTTAGTGTAGTAGTTGAGTGTAATATAGCAATAAAGTCTCAGAGCCGAGACGAACATATCCAGCAGACTCTGCTCATCAGCAGCCCCTCTGAAAGAGACTGTGATCCGTATGAAGGTAACATCGACCAGAAACCCAGGGTGGTCAAGTTTACTGCTCGAGTTATATTTATTAGCATGTGAAACCTGCTAACCAGCGTGGCGCCGGCTGTAGGACCTCGGCAGGGAAGCTCAGGACATCCCGCTTACATCACCCACGTTAAACTGCATCTGCAGTCCCAGACGCGGCAGCTGGAGGTTTCATAAAGTACGAAATCGTCAACGCGACGACAACAAGAACATTCGATTGCCTCAAGTCTGTATTCCGTTCAATATGTCATTCTTAGGAGGTCCGGAGTGCAGCACCGGCTCGAACCCGCTCGCACAGTTCCAGAAGCAGACTTCGGTCGACACATCACTACAACGAGATCGTTTGACGCAGAGAGGAGGGCCGCAGTTGAGTGGGTTCAGAAGCCAGCAAGGCCTCCCGGAAGATGCCGCTTTCCAAGACTTCCAACACCACGGCCCGCAACTCGGTGACGAGCTGCCCGCAGAGGCGTTTCATCTTGAGCAGTTGAGGCGGGAGCAAGAACACCTTGAGAGGACTGGAGGAGGCGGCGGAGGCGGTGGGGGCAATGGGTGGGCAGGCGAATTCGCGCGACAGCCTGTGCCACCGCAGTTTGCACAGCAGCAAGGCAAGAGCGCATTCAGTGCGCAGGATTTTGCACAGTTCCGTCAGACACAAATGAGCCCGATCCAGCGCAATCAGGCTGCCTCTCCCTCCTACGCGAATCAATCGGCTTATCGGCTACCAATGTACGGCAGCAGCCTTGGTGGGGGTTTTGGCATGCAGAGGCCGATGTTTCAGGGCCACCTCGGCCAACTTGGCGGGATGCCGCAGCAAGAGCAGTATGTCGGTAAGGGCAAGGGCAGAATACAGGAATTGAGCGATACGGACTGGGAAAAGCAGTTCGAGGAACTTAGTACCGTCGACAAAGATGGCGAGGTGGACGTGCTGGATCGTGAAGCTGAGGCTGCTATGGAAAGAGAATTGAATGAAATGGACCAGTGAGTATATCCCCTGCTATGTGGCGTCTGGATGGTAATTGGTTGTAGGGGGAGCTTTGAGGAGCTCGAGAGGGCATGGAATGATATGCAGACGAAGGCTGACGAGGACAGACGAATGCTCAATGAAGAAGATATGGCTGCACATCTCGCAGACGAGTACGAGCAATGGAAGGATTTCGACGGTCTAGCTCACGATTTCGATGGCATGCGGACACACGACTATTCACGGCCTGAATTCTCGAGCTATCTATTTGAGGAGAATAACCTGTTCAAGGACGTCCCGAATGCGTACGAGGAAGGCCAGAAGATATTGCAAGAAGGTGGCAACCTCTCACTGGCTGCTCTGGCTTTCGAGGCAGCTGTTCAGAAGGAGCCAGACTTCGTGGACGCTTGGGTGGCTTTGGGTAAAGCACAAGCACAGAATGAGAAGGAGAGTCCGGCGATACGGGCGCTTGAACAGGCGCTGAAGATGGATCCGAACAACCTGGATGCGCTTATGGGCTTGTCGGTGAGCTATACGAACGAAGGCTACGACTCACTTGCATATCGGACACTAGAAAGATGGGTCGGCGTCAAGTACCCGCAGCTGGGCGTCACGCCGCGCGGTCTCGAGGATTCTGCGCAAGCTGAAGAGGAGATGGGCTTCACGGACCGTCATATCCTCCATGAAAAGGTCACCAACCTCTTCCTGGAGGCTGCACAGATGAACCCGGAAGGCGCCGAGGTTGATGTGGACGTCCAGGTCGGTCTTGGTGTACTATTCTACGGTTCAGAGGACTACGAGAAGGCGATTGACTGCTTCAACGCGGCTCTCAATTCCCAACAGCATGGCTCGCTAAAACGCGAGGGCGAGGAGCATCTGCTCTGGAACAGACTCGGCGCGACACTTGCGAATAGCAATCATTCCGAGGAGGCTATAGAAGCATACACCCGCGCGCTGGAGTTAAGACCCAACTTTGTACGTGCAAGGTATAATCTAGGCGTGTCGTGCATCAATCTTGGTGTAAGTAAAATAACCCCGTGAGAGTGCATTCGTCGCATCGGCTGACATATCGTTCCCGTAGGTCCACGAGCAAGCTGCAGGACATCTACTTGGTGCCCTCTCGATGCACCGCGTGATTGAGAGCGAAGGTCGTCAGAAAGCTGCCGAGATCTTAGGCAACGGCAATGGAAATGCCGTGGATGATGCTGTTGTTGAAGGTACGTACGAGGCCACTCAAATGGACAGCATTGAAGCCAGCTAACGTCGCCCAGGCCTGCTGCAGCAGAATCAATCGACAAATCTGTACGACACGTTGAGGCGCGTATTCACCCAGATGGGTAGGCGAGACCTAGCAGAGGGTGTCGGGCCTGACATGAATCTTGACAATCTCAGAGGACAATTCGACTTCTAGGGTAGGGATGTAGTTATAGACAAGCGTATACTTTGGGATGAGATTGAACAGGTCTCCAATCTCTGTACTCGGAAGGCGAGGGCTCTGACAGAGTTGCCATCAGTGAACAGGCGGCAACGTGTCAGCGGAGCCCTCGTGGCTTGTGAGTCGGAAGATGTGGAAGGGACCTGCGGCAAATGGCGTTGACCTGCGGCAAATGGCGTTGTTCCTCATTGAAAAGAAGATGCGAACAGTTGAGTCGAGGCAGAAAGGCACGCTCATGATAAACTGCAGCAGTGGGTCCACGGATTCCGTGGTACGTGGCAGGGGGGGGACACGAGAGGTCAAGAGGATGTGAAGCAGAACGAATCATTGACGTTCCGGTAGATCCAATGCATGCCGGCAGACGCCAGTCTCTGAAGGTCCAAGAATTGCATATTCTCGGGAGGCCATGGTCCAAGTTCCAACAGCTATGATGCACTTGCGCCGTCGCGTTTTCAGGGATGTTACCTTATTAGCTTCGCAAGAACGAGCGACGGTGTCTTCACCTCTGATTATTCTTGCTTGCCGCAGGAGCGCGTGTCTGCGAGATGAATCAGGTCATGCTCGGAGACGGTGCTTCGTCGTCTTGATCTCTCACATGGTCAAAACCTAATGTTAACCGCGAGAACTCTGACCTCTTCATTAATATTTCATTAATATATTATCATTCTACTCCTCCGCACAGATTTGCCAGATACCTTCGAGGATAGCCCGGTCAAACTTATGCATAAGTCTTTTCATTCTATGCCCCCGCCTGCACTCCGTCTTATGATTACTTCCGCTGATGCCGCCGCACAACCTAATCGGCCTGTCTCTTACAGACATAAAACCTCACCAATGGCGCCAGCGACCCGGTGGCGTTGTGACCAACTGATCAACGAGTCTATTATATCAGCGCGCAGGACTGAAATTGTAGCAGAAATATCCAAGGAGAGCTGCGAGAAGTCGTAGCGTTTGAGCAGAAGGGCACGCCGCACGATCGATTCCTGCCAACCAACCAGAGATGGCCGCCATCTCCTCTTCGTATACCACGTCACGCACTGCACCCTCGACCAAACCTCGCATCAATGGCGAAGCACAGTCGGTTACGTACCAAGATGAAGCTTACGTCTCTGACGATGGCTTCGTCGATGGTAACAATGGCGTCGCCGTGCAAGATCACGACCTGCAGCGTCGATTACTTCGCAAGGTCGACCTGCGACTTTGTACCATTGCGGGCCTGCTATGGTCCCTGGACCTGTTAGACTCAGGCGTCCTCTCATCTGCCTCCGTGACTTCCATGATGAAGGATCTGGACTTGACAGGCAATCGGTTCTCCGTGGCCATTTTCATCTTCACGATAGCGTCGATCGCCTTCCAGTTGCCATCGACAATTGCTGTCAGGACCTTTGGGCCGAAGCTCTGGCTCGCTACGATCACGACGGCCTTTGGGTTACTCACGATGTAAGCAACGCAAATGGACAGCTGCCTGCTGTGGGTCATTGGCTCATGCTGACCTCCGGTTCAAATTTCCAGGTGCACAGCATTCATCCATTCATGGAAAGAGATGATGGCACTTAGGGTGCTGCTGGGCATCGCAATGAGCGGTATCTACCCTGGTCTCAGTAAGCCAAGCCATGGGTGGTACCCTATTGTGCGACGTCGACTCATGCTAACCTTCTACTAATCACTTTCAGCCTACCTCATCTCTTCATGGTATTTGAGAAACGAACACCAGACACGGTTTGCGCTTGCACAATCTGGCGAAGTGACCATCCTTGCCACCGGCAGCATTGTCAATTTTGGTCTTAACCAGCTTGACGGCCGCGGTGGCCTAGCTGGCTGGCGTTGGATGTTCTTGGTCCAGGGTTTGATCACTATCGTGTTGGGAATCATAACTTACTTCTGGATGGTGGACTTCCCGGATCAGGCGCATAAAAGTCTCTGGTTCTTGACTGAAGAGGAACAGGCGCTGGCCGTCTCGCGCATCCAAAAGGACCGTAAAGATGCACATGTTGAGCCTTTCACTTGGGCTGGAGTGCTGATCTATGCGAAAGACATCAGGCTGTACGCTTATGCGTTGATGATCTTTATGACGAACCTCGTCACAACGTCGCTGGCCTACTTCTTGCCGATCATCCTCGAGGAAGGCATGGGATACGGCCAGAATGCGTCGATCGTCCTATCGGCTCCACCTTACTACTGGGCCATAGTTCCGGTCATGGTCACTTCATTTATCAGCGATCGATACCGCATCCGTGCACCAGTCATCATATTCAACTGCATCTGTCTGATCGTCGGTTTCTGCCTGTTGGGCTTTGTTGAGCAGGTGGCCGCTCGCTATATTGGCTCCTTTCTAGCCACTGGGGCATATGTTAGCAACTGGGCGGGAATCACTGCTTATTACCAGAACAACATCACTGGACAATGGAAGCGTGTCTTCACGGCTGCGCTCGTCACGGCGATGAGTGGTGCTGGAGCGGTGGCGGGGAGTTACATTGTTAAGCAGAATGAGGCGCCGTGGTATCCCACTGCCGTCTGGTTGTCGATAGGCTCGCACATTCTCATCATTGTGATTGCCGCTATATTGTCGGCATATTTCTTCTGGGCGAATAAGAGACAACTGGCGGGCAAGGCAATACTTGAACGCACGGAAGGCTTCAGATACACTCTATGATCTACGGCTCAGATTTGCCGCCAGATCACGCTCTCAGATTCAATGATATGACTGGACCTTGTTCACATTAACTCAAAATTGCTCTGAGAAGAAGTGTCTCTCGATCATCGTCAAGGACATATGACTGTGGCATCAGCATTCTTAGGCACTCGCCGCTGCGAGATCGATGACTTCAGAGCACGCATGCAGGTACTCCTGCAATTGTTGCCAGCAACAAGGCAATTCACCACCACGGGGTTCTTGAGGAGCTAACCAGTGCCGACTCACGATTGATGTGGTTGGTGTTGGGCTTAGCAAATTCCTGATGACTTGTGGTTGCATACTCGCTAAAATAATGTTGGCAGGCTCTCGTCACACCCACAATGCCATCTGCAAGGCCGCATTATACGCGGAGACTTCAGATCAGCATCGCCTCGACCCATCTGCTCTCAGTGACACTATAAAAAGTGTCGGTCAAGATGAGCATGCCTCGAGGCGCCGCTGGCTCATGCTCTTGCATGCATGCTTGATGGACCCCTCGAACGATTGGTTGGCTTGGCAACCATTTTGCCCGTCATGACACTCGAGGCAGAGTGGTACCACAGGTGCGATCCCTCTCAAAGCGTTGCATGCGTCAGAATCAATAATGGTGGCACAAACATCCGCGGGGCGACCTCCTGAGTTTCGATTGGAATCTTTTCGCTACGGGCGGCGGCGACATCGAAGCAGCAGATCGCTGAGAGGTGGACAAGAGATGGCGAGTTCAGACAGGCCACGCGATCATTCTCCTCGCCCGAATGCGCGAGCGCAGATTCTTCGACACAATCTGGACAACACCCTTCCGTCCAGGTCATCGACATCGCACAATGCGGAAAACGGTTCGCCGGCTCAAGTTTCGCAGCCTGGCTTACAGCAGGACCCAACGAGATTGCAGGAAGCACCGCAAGCGAGCACAGAGTCTAGCAGGTCTCCAATGCACATTCTCCCTGCCATGTCGGTCAGGGTATCTCCACTACAGGTACCCGGACAGAATACTCAGACAATGGATGGACCACCCTTCCACAGCAACCAGCCCATCTATCAATGGCTCAAAAGAGCACTGGCTTGTATGGTCCGAGTGTCGTACATGGCCGTATTGCACCTCCATATCAAGCAGCACCAAATATGGCCCATCTCTTTCCCGCGCGTTCGATGCCCCTCCTACACCAGCAGCATTCCGGATGTATTCCTCAGGTGACCCCTGGCACAGGATATCCTCATCAAGACCCCTCGGCCTCCCGGACAGTATTTAGGCCAGTACTTGCTAAAACGGGGCGTACCGACTCAGAATCAATACCAGACATTGCCTCAACAAGAGCACCGCCGCCATGCGGGATATTCAGAGTTCCTGAGGCCACCATATCCGAGCACCCAATCCGGACCTGGTCACAGCCGACATGATGTTGCAATGAACCAGTTCGGTCTTGGCGCTATCCCGCTCAATCAAGTGCAGGTCCCGCCTTCTCCTGGAGGCAGTTCCCGGCCGGCTGCACAGGAAGACCGAGCCCACCAGCAACAGCCGCGTACTCAGTCGCCTTTTGCGCACGTCCTCTACGGACCGTTCCCTCTGGGTTGGACTGATGAAGACACTGAACGAGTGCTCCGTCAGATGGAGGCGGAAGCTGAATCCGATATGGAGCAAGATGTTCCGGGTGCAGAGAGAGCCAGGTCTGAATGGAATCGACGGAATCAGCAGCGTACAGATGCCATCAATCAGATCGAGCGGACGACCCTGGGTGCTCGCAACAGGGCGTTTGTTCGTGCGCGTCAACATGAAATCCAGTCTATTGCTCGACACGACGGCATCGACCGCGGCGAGCGGTCCTCGGAGCCAGCCGTTGTTGGATCCATGTTGCGGGACCAGCAAGCCTATGACAAACTGCAGTTCAGGGTTTCAGCGAAGGCGCTCGTGGTCGACGCAGGGGGACCCAGAGCCTCCCAAGACTCCCCGCCATCGTCGCGCGTCAGGCTGGGATCCAGACGACGACCCTTTCGGCATACGTCAGCCGCCGTTCGACCTTAGTGGACTGGACCATGAAACAGAGCTCAATTGTTTGACGCCGCCGGAGAAGAGTATCGATCCGAGTTCTTGGTCTGAGAATGCTGAGACCAGGCGTGCGGTCGCAGCTGCTAGGGAGGGTGAGCTCCTTTTTTTTCTTTCAAAGATCGAGGGTCTCACAACTGGCAATTTTCGGAGCAGAAGCAGAAGCAGAAGCAGAAGCAGAAGAAGTATTTGGCGACTTCAATTATGGTCGATCCGCGGCATAGCATGCTTTATCAGCGTTGGCTGCCCTTACCAGCCCGTCGCGTGACCATGCCGCCGCTACGGGCTCACCGCGACCATCGTATCGCGGCCAAGGCAGTACCACAAGGCATCCGATCAACTTGGTCGACGACGAGGATGAGGACGCAGCGGCGTCCACTCCAGCGTCTGGTCGACTTCGGCCAATCTTGAACCCGCCACGGCCCACAGCGGACTCTGGCGACTCGCCTGCCGATGCCGGCAAGAAGAGAAAGCATGTCAGGTTGACAGAAGGGACTTAGCGTGGAGGGATCGAAGTGGTCGGCGTGAAACCGAAACGGTGAACTCGCCAACTTTGAGAGCGTAGCAGCGTCTCGTTCGTGGTTGGACATCGTGGGCCGCCGCCGTGTTCCGGCCTCTAACAGGCCTTGGACAATATGTACTCTCCACTAATGTTTCAGTCTTCTACTCAATGCAATTGCTTCCACGTATCTGTAAAATGCCGAGGCGATGACAGATGCATAACATGACGATTCAAACAATCCGTCCTGTGATCCCTACCAACTCCCGTCCTCAGGCAGCTTCCAAAGTCCATTCTTCCTCCTCTCAGCCGCCCACCTCTCACACCACGCCTTCATCCTCTCCCTGCTCTTTGCGCTCCCTACGTTCACCGTCGGAACGATCTTCTCAATCCTCAACGCACAGCAGAACATCGTCAATTCCCTAAAGGAACTGTGCTCGGAATACGGCACACCAAAGCAACTTGCTCGACCTGTACTCCCACGCTGCGGAGTCAGGTCCTTCATAGAGTACGGCGACTTCCAGTTGTCGCCGTTCAGCACGGCCTGAACAGTCGGCGACTCGATAAACCGCGAGTTCGGTGGTCGATAGTTCCATCCACTCGGTCTGAAGCCGACAGCACGAGTGAAGTGAGGGAAGTAGTCCTTTAGATAATCATCAAGAGTGTCGGCCCGGATCTCGAACAAAGGCGTCATATGCACCTGTGCCTCTCGTGGGTTGGTAGTCATCAGCGCATTCAACTCCAGGTCCTCAAGCGCGGCTACTATGCGTTGCTTGCCGGTGGGAGCGTAAATCTTGGAGTTCAGAGCTTTGGCAATGCCGAGACAGATGCGTTCTTTGCCGATACTATAGGTGCCTACAACGACAAGCAAGCGCCCACGGCCTTGCTTGGCGTCTGGGAGACTATTGCTGCGAATGATCTGTTGGCTGGCGTTTGGGTTGCGCTCAAGCTTGATGTTGTCGCAGTCGCCTCCCACGTCTTCCTCTTTGGTTTCCGGCTGTGACTCCTTGCGCACGAACTTGACCATACCTTCACCAGCTCGTCGTTTTTTCATCTGTTCCCAACCGTCGTCCTCATCCACCGTATGCTTGCTCAAGCTCACGCACATGTCTGCGCAAGCCTGGATGACCTGAGATTGGCTTGGAAAGGCG
This sequence comes from Teratosphaeria destructans, assembly GCA_010367425.1. NCBI lineage: Eukaryota > Fungi > Ascomycota > Dothideomycetes > Mycosphaerellales > Teratosphaeriaceae > Teratosphaeria > Teratosphaeria destructans. Next base: position 300,784 of record WBMN01000016.1, read on the forward strand.
TATTTCGGATTGAGGTACGTCGTGTCCAGATAGCAGACATCGATCTTTTGCTCCTTGGTTGTTTTGCCGGTCAATTTGTCTTGCACGTCCGGCATGAGCAAAGGATGTTGAACGTGGGCTCTGCAAGCTCTGAAGTCGCCACAATGTAGAATACGTTGAAGCCTGGACTCGCCGTTCGACTTCTTTCCAACGATTTTCTCGAACAAATACAGCGAGCTGCCCGGACAGTGATTCGCGGGGATCATAGTGACTCTAACGCCTTTGGTACCCGGCACCTCAATCGTCCTATCAAACTCGAGTGGGATGACGAACTGCGGGTCGACGCGCAGTTGCTGCTTGACCAGATTCGCGGTGACCTTTGAGCAATAAATCGGCCCGTGATTCCAGGAGCTCGTCAATCCAACGTAGTGATCACTGTGGAAGTGGCTCAGAAAGTACGCCTGACAGCCCTGCACGGCACCATACCTGAACGCGTCGACACAGATTGAAAGGCCTGGCAAGATCTTGTAGAATGGGCATGTCCGTTGGTAAGAGGGCTTGCCCCGTGCTGAATGCTCTGCGGCCGCTGCCTCAGCCCAGGCGGCATCTTCTGCATGCCCAGACATAAGCTTGTTAAAGGCTGAGCCACCATTCAACGACGTCTCGCCGAGCGTGAACGGATTCGCTTGACCAGGCTTCGGTGCTCGTTGTGGACGCTTGAACTGGGTCGCAGAAGAGGTATTCTCGAACTTGACTTCTGGTCCGAGCCATGGCGTCTTCTTGGCAGGCGCCTGCTTTCGTTCAGGCAAAGGCGACGGATTGCCATCCAAGCAATTGTTGACGTGCACGCCAGCATCCTGCTCGCTGACGTCTGCTAGGCTGATGCTACATATTGGACATAAGGCCGCATCCACACCGGATCGCGGCGTAGTCCTTTCTGCCTGGACAGCTACGCTTTCCTCGTCGGGCACAGGGTCGTAGTCTTTCTCATCTTCCTCCTCAAGTTTAGCCTGTTCCTCCATGTACCGTCGTTCCATGAACTCGTCGCCTTGCTCGAAAGGGTCCTCGTCAAAATCACCCATGTCCTCGAAATCTCTGAACTCATCTAGGTCCGGCCCATAGCTTGTCTCTTCTTTGATTAGCAGTGGGCGTGATGACTGCCCGGTAGCCTGCACTACTGAGAGATCCAACTCCGCACTTTCTACTTCTGGCCCCGACAATGGAATCGCTCGCAGCGGTTCTACTCCATCCTCTTGCTTCACAGGTATCATGATCGCAGGCTGCTCGTCTTGCTCGTCCTCGCTGTCAGATTCCTCCATGAATGGCCCGCTCCTGGGCTGGGTCACAGGCGGGTGCGGGTCGATACGTTTAACAGGCGATTCTCCGAATAGCTCTGCCTCCTCATCGCTGAGGCCACCGGTCTTTTGCCTCTTGACAGATCCGACACTTTCATTGAACCTTCTGTCGTCTTCGTCGTCGTCCTCCTCCTCGTTATGCTGCACTTGCACTTCCGGACTCGCCCTCCCGACATGGCCGTTTCTGACCATGTCCTCAACAAACAAGCCTGGCTCCTCAGGCCCATCAGTTTTCTTGAAGAAGCTCAAGATGCTCCCGTTTGGCTTCGCTGACTTCGCCTTCGCGGCCACAGTGCTCTTCTTGGCGCTTCCCGCCAAACCCTGCCTGCCGATTGTGGGAAGCGGCACTGGCTTGCTGGATCTCTTCTTTGTTGCTGCCATCTTCGGTGCCGGTACTTCGGATGGTCTGGCAAGCGAGAAGGGAGTCTTCGCAGGGGCCGCGGGTGGCGTTGGCGGTCGTCCAGTCGATGGCTTCACTGCTTCCTCGTTTCGAGGCTTGCGAAACATCGCCTGAGATTGAGGACCATCTCTCCTATTGTTCGACAAGATCAATGGTGCGTAGGTGCATCAAACCGGAAGTTGAGGTGACTCGCCAAACAGACGCGACAGCGCGTGACCCGCGCTTTCAATGACGCCACTGTCATTCATTGAAGTTACATGTATGGTCACGGATTTCTTTCCATCAGGTAGTGGAAGGGTGAAATGCGATAATACAGTTGCACAGCATTTGTGATGCAATATCTATCCTATGATACACACAAATCATGCCACGCACGAGGCTGTCAGAGACTGCTTAGTCGACCCTGAGCACGCGAGCTCCTTTCCTCTTGCCGGCCTTCTTCCTCTTGTTGCCCCTCTCAAAGGCAGTCGCCTCCTGGTGACTTCTGCCAAGGTTGTCGAGGTCCTTGACCTTGTACAGCCTGATAATCCAGTTCTCAGAGGTGAAGACCTCCTCGAGAGTGCTGAGCTCCGGGCCCTGAGCGGGCATACGTGAGCCACGGACACGGTCAGTGGCCTGGCCAGCCGGGAAGAGGCTGTTGTAGTTGTAGTACGACATCTTGTACATCAAGCTATTGCGCATGGTGGGTGTCGCCTGGTCGTCAACGCGGTACTCGCCACGTGCAGTGAAGAACTCGCGCTCCTTGACCTCCTCGGGCCAGATACCTAGGTATTGTCAGCAAAGAACGAATACCAGAATCCATCCATATGTCACTTACCCTCAGCGATACGGACCATCCACAAGAACTTGTTGATGTCGTCGCCTGAATACCCGAGAAGACCACCAAACACAACCAGCACATAATCGACTTCGTGCTGCCTCATGATCGGGTACGAGACCTCTTCCCGACTTGACATAGCCTTGCCCACAGTCGCAATGTGCGTGTTATTCCACGTGTTGTTGTCTACAAGCGTCGGTCTGTCCGCCATGCCACCAATCTGATAGCCGTAGTCCCACCAAGACATGATCTTCGCAGTGGGCGCAGTGTTTTGGCGGAGCCAGTAGTACGCCTCACGGTAGTCGTCAATGATGTGCTGGCTACCGTCTGGTAGCTTGCTTGCCAGCACAACGGAAGGCGAACTGTATGCGTTTGAAGTGACCCAGGTGCAGTGAAGTACGAACAGCAGTAAATAGCAAGTAATCGCACCAGTGATCACCGACTTGCTAAGGTATGAGTAGACACCCACGACTGGCTGCGCAGTCGACCTCAATGCGCTCGGTAGAGCGGCTTTAAGCTTGTCTGTGAAGTTAGCGGAGCCGTTCGCAGTCACGGGCGCGCCGTTCGCCTTGCTCTTATGCTTCGGCTCTGGAGCAGCCGCGACCAAGAAGGTATCCAAAATCTGGCTGAGTGCCATGGCAGCTGCCACGCAGACCACAGGCGTGAGGGTCAACATCAAACGGACCATGACGCCCGAGAAATATGATGCCAGGACAGAGTAAATGACGACAAAGACCTGCTCGTCCTTCAAGCTCCGGAAGCACATGTACACGCCAGCCGGGAAGAGCCAGATCAGCATGTTCAAGTCAAAGAAATATGCCGGCCATGCAGTCGGTTGATGCTCTGAAACGGAAGCGATGATTGGGATGTGAATCTTGGCGTAGCCAGTATCCCAGAGCGAGTAGAAACGGCCAGACCATGGAGCAATGGTGCCAGTCACTGTCAAGAGGACCAGACCCCCAAAAGACAGTACGAAAATGGCGAACACCGAAGTCCAGAGCAGGGTTTGGAACTGCTTCGATGGCAGCTGGTGACGGATGAATTCAGCAAATGCGACCAGCTGGATCAGGCCGAAGACACCCAGGGCGGACATGTGATCGCTTGACCTGACAGGCAGGAAGCCGACAAAAGGAATCTGCATGCTGGCCAATGTACCCAGAGCATACCACGTCGTGTAGCTGACGTACAGCCTTGGGCTGAACCGTCCCATGCAGATCAACACGAACGCGTGCAGCGGCAGCAAGTTCGTAATGAACACATATCCACCCCATGCGCTGACCATGTATCCATAAGAGAGCGCACATAGGCCACCCCACATGATGCTTCCCTGCTTCACAGCCTTGATCCACAGGTAGAAGGTGAAGACCAACAAGAAGATGGCAATGGCCTCGTTATCGTAACTCCCTGCTACACTCCTGCTAATGTAACCCGGAGCAATGCCCATAAAGATTGCTGCTAGCAGGCCTGCGGAAGGTGAGTCGGACATTTCGGAGGTGAACAGGTACGCCGCAAATGCCGTAAGGCCTGAGAAGCCGGGAGCGAGGAGGACGCAAATGTTGCGAATGTCGACGGGGAGGGTAAGGAAGCGTAGGATGTGGTAGATTACGCCGGAGGTGACCATGAGGCCTGGGTAGAGGGTACCACCCGTAACACGGCCGAGAGGGTGCCATGTTCCTATACTGTAGCTTCAGCATGCCATTGTAACGATTCAAGGATTGGACGTTAGGTTCATACGGTCATCAAACCAATCCCAAAAGTTGTAAAATCCATGTGAGACCAGATACTTCGTCGCTCGGAAGTTGAACCACGGGTCGACTGTCCAATGCATCAGCATCTAACTAGTCCCCATACCTGGAAATAACCCCATATGGTATCTTGCTTTTGACATACATTCGTGAATGATGCTCTCGAAGCGAATGACGGAAAACAGTCGACTCGCGACTGCTGCGGCAGCAATTGTGCACAGGATGATCAGTCGGAGCAGGCCTCGAGTATTACGGGCTGTTTCGCCTTTGAAAAAGAACTCGGCAGGCGCGCTGGTGTCGGCCGCCATGTTGGTGAAAAGGACAGAAAACGAATTATTATTGGTGACGGGAGTGCCTCAGAACATTGGACGCCAGCAATTGATGTCGAGCTCCTTGACCAGCTGTGCTTTCGGCTAAGTACATCAAAGTGGGTCCGTGCAGAGTTGCGCGTCTGGTCTTCCTCCACTCCTTCTTCAAACACGCTTCTACCACGTAGTCTGTCTCGACAGAAGACCGTCATCATGCCATCACGAAGGACATTTCGTCTGGTCTGCAAGATAATATCACAAAGACGAGCTGTCTGTATGGCGGGAGTCGTGTAGGTTCACAGAGTGGATACGCACACAAAACTCGACCCGATATACAATCACCATGGCACGTAATCTACGCCAACGAACAATGATGATGTCTCGATCATTGCATGCTGCATCAAGCCTGATTATCTCTTCTGTACCTCTAGAAATTGACGACCAGCAGCTTGATTGTTTGCGTTCGTCATATATCGGCGAGAATGTAGGTCATACATGTATGTTGGCGACTTGGGGTTAGAGCAACTCGTCAATACCGGTACATGACCACCTGAACCAGCGCAAACCACTGTAGATACGCCATCGTGACCCAAGTCGCGGCGTTGTAGAGACTGCATTAGACTATCACGCCCAGCACAGCAATGCCAACGAACCGATGGCTTGATAAAAGTTGAGCATTGCAGGCTCGAGACCCTTGAGCCCCGACCCCTGAGTTCACATACCTCCTTCTACCAGAACTACAGCAATGGATCCCAATCAAATCTCTGAAATCGCCTCACTCCTAGCCAGCGCCACCGCAACAACCACAGCACCAGCGCCCACCATTTCCACAGCAGCCAAGTGCCCACGCTTCACGCCACTGGTCGCCGGGTTGCTCGTCGTCATCACAACACTGTTACTCTGCCTCTCGGCCCTGGGCGCCTTCTACCTGAAAGACTACTGGCTGCAGAATCGCAGAGCTCAACGCACAGCTCAAAAGAAAGCCATGGAGCTCCACTCGGACAAGCTTCGTACAGTTGTTCGGCCATCGAAGGTCTACCTGCAGCCTCTCACGCCGGAGCGCAGTCATCAGCAGAGGCCTGGGCGCATGTGGCCGTCTCGGCGTGAGTCGTCGTGCTCGGACTTGAGGTCGATGTTTTGAAGCACTGAGTATGGTCCAAGAATTCGTATGACATGGTTTGAGCTAATGAGCTGCACAGAGGCTGTCCACCGGTGCTGACTGAACAAGACCTTGAGCATGTTTCCGCAGGATGCAGTACATATCAGATGAGGATGTTGCGGACTTGACAGGGAGGAGGATGACAATTGTAGTCTACTTATGATTTTGATGTTTGGCATTGGGAGTGGTGTTGTGCCTGGAAGCCCTGGGCCTCGAGGAGGCACAGTCTGCCATTGAGAGCGTAGTGAGGGCCGTGAATTCACGTGGAGAGATTCTCGAGCATCCCGTGTGCCTTCCCTACCAAACATCCGTATTAGCCAGCATGATGGCGCTCACGATCTTGAGTGTCGAGTCTAGTCCGCGTTGTTTGCCGGGACGCTTCGTGGAGCGTACCTCCAGGTCATGCGTACCGCAGCGCTGCGATACTTGTCACTGCCACGTTGTCCGCTACCACGAGGACGACCGATCCCTAGATTCGGCAGTCTGCACGTGAGGTGGTTGTTAAGGGCAAACAGAGCCACCATGACATAGCAAGCAGAGTGCTGATCGTCATATAAAACCTGCGCTGATGCCATGATGAAGCCGTACCCTTATGTATAGAGCCCTGCTTCGAAGGAAGCCCTAGACTCCACAAATACAATGAAAACGACATTCTCGACAACGACAGCAACAGACATTATCGCAATCCCCCAGGCCACATTCAGCCCTGTCCCTCCACCAACATCAACAAACGACCCATCAGCCCTCCTTTGCCTCCACCAGAAATCAACCATAGCGCTCGAAGCGGGTCTCGTCGGCGGCTTCGGTGGGATCATCCTGATAAGTATAATATGGGCACTTAGCCTGTGCTTCTTGTCCTGCTATCGCAGCAAGCATGCCAAAGCGGCCACGGAGCAGGAGCAGAAAAGGGAGATAGGGATGCGATCGAGCGAGGTGATGAACAAGCGGGAGAGGAGCCGCACCGGGAGCTATGGTACGGAGAGCCTAGAAAGCGGGACGACGGAGAGGGAGTGCGAGGTGAAGCCCAGGACATTCAGGTCTCAGGAGGCCGCTCGCCAGCCGGAGCTGAAGAGGTGGCCTGGCCCAGTCGGTTCAGCCGGAACGAGATATGCAGAGGATGCGTTGGAGCAGGACGACGAGAACGCAGATGATGACTATGCGAGTGACGTCTGAGAATGATAGGGTATGTTGCCGCTGAAGGGACAATTGTGACTGACATTGCGGCTGACCACAAGTTGCAGCCTCTGAGCGTGCCAAGAAATTCTGTACTTCGTGGGAAAAGGGCTAAGGGACCAACCAACATCGACGACGGGCAGGTCGCCCGACCACAAATCAGCTTTTTGCTGTGTTCGCGGTGTCTAATTAATGCCGTCGCGCGCTGCTTGATTCTGTAGCGCGTGTGGATGTGCTGTAATGCTCTGTTCCGCCCATGGGCCATATCCGGCACTCAGTCTCCGTCTTCTCCCAGACCAAACGCGCTCCGCTTCATGGCCAGATCCTGCTCCAACTTCGCCGCCTTCTCCAACTGCCTCTTCCTCAAGATCATGTTCGTGCTCGTATTCGCACTCTGTCTGATGGCCGCAATCTCCTTCTCCAAATCCGCCACCTCCTCCAAATGCTGCTGCTGTTCTGCCGCCCGCGCCTCCGCGTCCTCATCAAACACATCAGCATCATCGTCATCGTCGTCATCATCGTCCTCCTCATCTTCGTCGGAGGAAGCTTCATCGTTCTGCGTATCTTGAGCGTCCCCGCCTGGCGTAGCTGCAGGCGTCTCCACAGCAGAGTCGGAAGCAAGATTGTTCTCGACGGCAGCCAACGAGGCAGTTTGATCCGGGAGAGGTATGGGAGAATCGCTGACGATGTCTGAGGTGAGCGGTGCCTCAAGTAGAGCGTCTTCGGCAAAGGCGGCTTCCAGGCCGGCCGCGAGGTTATCGTCATCCATGCCTTCACCATATTCGTCATAGCCGGCCTGAGAATAGCCCTCTGTCGTGTCCATAACCTCACCGTCTGCATCCATATCCATATCGTAGTTGTCCTGATCCATGTCCATGCCACTGTTCATCCTGTCGTATTCTGCCTGCGTCATCTCCTGCAAGTGAATCTGCGCGGTCGGATTGCTCGATTGATACTCATCGTCCGCATCTAGCAATCTCTGAACTTCGCCTTCTACGTCCTCCAGCTGCCTGTGGGTCTCGCGGGGTCTGAAGCGTCGCTTGCGGACGTAGTGCATGGGCGGCGTCAGACCGTGTGCGTACTGGAGCGTCTTCTCATCCACCTCCTTTGGCAGAGACGCGTGCTTAGCCTCGTCTTCCGACCTGATCTCCTTCAACACGAGCAGCATCTGATGGATATCTGCCACCTTCCACCAACCCTTCTTGTCCCAGCTCTTCATTGACTCGATAATGCACGGCAGATCCACCAACACAGCAGCAAATTGCTTGCCAGCAACCTTGGCTACGGCGCGCCGATGGTCAGAAGTCACGAACTTGATGCTCAAGTCCATCCCACCCTCCTTCTCTTTGAACCCAATCTTCTGGTTGTTGATGGCATCCCGGAGTCTGCTGGCCTCGACGCCAGGAAGCATGCGCAGGATGAAGCCTTGTTGGATGGCGGGATCCTCTTCGGTCTCGCTGTCCTCGCTGTCGTAACCTACACCTAGTGGGCGTGGTGGGACAGGCCTCCTCACATTCTGCGTGGTGATGGCAATCCTCTTAACCGGCTGCGATGGCTTGCGCGCAGCATTGAGCTTGATCTTGGTTCCACCGGCTGTCATTGGCGTGTTGCCAGCTACTGGTGCCTTAGGCTGCTGGGCAGTGGGCAGTTTAATCATCAACGAAGGCTTTCGCCCCGCCTGCGCCGCCGGACGCTTCGCTGCCGGAGATATGTCATCGTTGGCCGCCCGCTTCTTCTGCGTCGGTATCTTCTTCCTCTGTTGGGTTGCTGGTGGTGGCTGCTCGGTCGAGGGCGTGGGTGGTTGCGAGAAGTTTAGTTTGAGCTTAGGACCAGCACTGCTCGATGATGATGCTGCTGGCGTGGCAGGTGCAGCGCTCTGCTCGCTGTCCCGCCGCGGCGCAGCGATCTTGAGCTTGAGACTCATATCGTCGGTGACGCTGTGGTAATGTGTAATGCTGTGGATAAGGTTGCTGCGCTTCCTTCTTCTTCTGGCGACGGTCAAGTATCACATCCCTCAGACCGGTGTGTAGGAACGCGGCGTAGCGCCTGAGGCTGACTTGCAGCACTTGATCATTCTTGGCTAACACGTGCTGTCAAGCAACGGCCGGACGGGCACGCCGAATGCCGAGCTCGGGAGGACCTTTTACGAACCTTGCTTGCAAGTTGCACGTAGTACGTACCTCGTTAAAACACTCGTCGGTCAGGGAAGAACTGACTTCTCAAGGACGTGAACCTTCCGCTCGATTCAATGGCAACTCGTATCAGTAGTAATCTGCATGCTGCGAGCTGAGGTGTTTGCTGTCTTGCACACCCCAGCACGCGAAAGCTTATTCATCATCACCACAGACTTCCTTCCGAGGCCCCGCACACATTATTAACATCCTGAGTCCTGACTCCCTCCTATCTGATTCCTCGCTCTGCACTTCACCTTCTCGCCCAATGTGGGAGACTATCACGGTGCTCAGCAGTAGCCTTGTAACAATGCCTTTCAAGGCTACCTGAACAGCGAATGGTCACAAACGGCAATGCAACGCTGTGAGGCTCAGTCGACTCACAAGGCTGCATGGATCCGCTTCCCGTGCATGAAGGGCGGATCGCTAGCGCATCGACTTCGCATTTGAGGCGCATCCCTGCTCCGTGCTGACCGCCAGCTGCCCGCTCTTCCTCACACAAACCATTCAGCTCTCGCGAAAGAGCGGCGGACGGCATCGAACAACTGTGCGCCTCAGCACCAAGACCTGGTATCGGCCCCGCTGTATCATGATGACTCGTCGGGTCGTCGGCCGCCCTATGCATGTCGGAGAGTATCTATCGCATTCCTGTGGTGGCTTGCTGAGGCTTGAAGGTTGGGCCTGCTCTACCGACTCTCTTGACTCCACCATGAGGTGACCTTCCACATTCCGAAGGCGTACATACATGGATGACTGACCGAGTGTCGTTTGCGAAGTGTAGGTGAGCGATCAATGCACACTTCGTCATGAAGCTTTGCTTTGCTGTTCAACGCTGCAGGGCTGTCTTATCTGTGTGTCTATAATACATCGGTCTTGCTGGACTTCTGACTCTCCCCTCTTCAAACGGTATTTCAAACTTCAGTACTCCGAGCTGAATTACCCCAGCTATCGCTCCTGCCCTCGCGTTACTGCCAAACTTTCACGTGTGCCAGACCTAGCGAACCTAGCGAAAGTTATTCGGTCCTATCTTCGGACAACCCGGACTATAACGACACCTGCGATGTACCATTGCTCGCCTCCAGGACAACAGTCTTACCATCACATGACACTGCGTGCCTTTGATGAATTCTCGGTGCGGCGGCAGCAACGACGACAGGAACAGAGGTCACCACCGCAATGTAAAGCTCCGCCACGGAAGCCAAAGAACAGGATCAGTAGCAGGATGGGCTATGACACTATGTCGTCCTGGGACAAAACATTTTTTGCATCGAACACCGGAGGCCAAACGAGGTATGCTATGCAGCTTTCCAGCTTCACGCCTTGTTGTTTAATGACCTAGATGTAGAAATGAAATCTATGCGACGGATACTACACACGAAAATCGATCGAAGCCTCTTGACAATCAAAACGAGCACAAGCTTGCACTGCGAACCATCAGGTCGAGTGTGGCACCAAGGCCATGTAGATTGCCTGCAACCGTGCCTTCGTTCCACCATGCCACTTCCTCATGGTCCCCTCCGCCATCTCCTGGAAGCCTATCAAGGAGCGGAACTATGAACTCGTCTCCGCCGACGTCATCGCCTTCGTCGCCAAAGGCAGACTCTGTGAAAGCGCCAGACTCTCCTGTGCTGACCATGTCAGCCAAGGAGAGGAGGAAGTTGAGCGAGATGCTCTACTCGGCCGCATGCGCTGGGGAGTTGGACCATATCAGATTACTCCTTCACATTGGCGCCCCGATTGACTCCGGTACCGTGGTTGAAGGTCTGTACGAAGGCTTCAAACCAGCTAAATCGGGACATCTCACGCCTCTTGCTGGCGCAGCAAGTCACGGTCAATTGGACGCCGCTGAGCTCCTAATCATGCACGGGGCGAGTCTGAATCCAAGTGTCACCCAATCTTCCAGCTCGCCTCTGCATCAAGCCATTCGGGCTAATGACCTCGAGGTTGTACGCTTCTTCCTCGAATTAGGGGCGGATGTCAACGGGATAAATTGCTACAAGACCTCGCCGCTTATGGCTGCAGTGAAGTATGCTTCTGCTGAGATGGTGAAGCTCATCCTTCAATACCGACCGGATCAGTCTCAGATGTCGTTCATTGGCGCAGCGGCAATACATTGGGCGGTGTGGCCTGACAGACCGGAGATCTTGGAGCTTTTGCTGAGGTCAGGTGCGGACAAGGACCACGCCATGATCAATGGAAGCACACCATTACATTGCGCGGCGACCGGAGGACATCTTGCGACAACGGCGATGCTGTTGAAGTATGGCGCAGACCTGGATAAGCGGAATGATGATTGGCAGACGCCTCTAGATGTAGCGGAGGAAGCAGGACATGCCGAGATTGCAAAGCTCCTGCAGGAAGCCGAGAAACGAAGAGCGGCAGTCTGAATGTGCTCAATGAGGTAGTTTGTTGGTTCAGCGTGGCGCTGTAGTTGATCGCATTGTACGGCATGGGTCAGGATGATGAGAGAACAGGATACCCAGGACCTTGTACGATAGTGAACGAATCATTACTCAGACCATCTCAACGTTCCTCAGCTTCACTATTCATCATCACTATATTATTAATAATTAGTGATTCACTACGCGCAACCACTAACATGAGACAGCTGTACCAGCCAAAGGGCTTGGCAAAGTGGGTCCGCGTGTGAACTTGGGAGAACAACGGACTCTGCGACGCGCAGCTTCTCCGTTCAACGCGATATTGCGACACAACCTGGCTGAGTCGCGCTTGACCATCCATCATCCAAATCATGAAACGCCGATAACACTGCACTGGATATCGTGTGCGCGTTTGTAGACCATGTCGCAGGCCCACGACCTTCACCGCGCCCTCCTCCGGCCGGCCATCATCCACATCCTCCGTGCCGCTGGCTACCATTCCACCAAGCCGTCAGTACTGGAGACACTCACCAACATCGCCGAGCGCTATCTCATGCTTCTGGCTTCCACCACTGCTGCACACGCGAATCTCTCCCACAGTGATTCCATCCCAGGCATCACGGACGTCCGAATGGCGCTCACAGAATGCGGCGTCATACTCCCAGCAGAAGGCGGCGTGGAAGAAGAGTGGAGAGAGATCATGCGCGTGCCCGTTTCTGAGCTAGCCGCCAAGGTGAAAGACGAGGCGACCAGGACGCGAATACGTGTTGCGGAGAAGCGTAAAAGGGATGAGAGGGACACGGAGGATATACGGCGATTCAAGAAATGGTTTGATGGAAGTGAGAATCGGGAGATCCGGAGGGTGGCCGGCATGATTCCCGATGCTTCTGCTACCGGCTCGATGCCGGCTGTTGGTGTCGGTGGAGGACTGGTGCAGGCAGAGGATTTCTTGACGGTGTTGAAGAAGAGGTATGGGAAGGGTGTTTTGGACGATGGAAGGTTGGCTGGCACGGTGCTTGGGGGAGCGGGAGGGGTAGAGGAAGGGGAGGTCGTGCTGGAGGGTGGACCTGTGCAACGGATTGGGGATTGGAGGCCGAGGCAGGAGGAGAGATTTCAGGCGCCTGGTGAGAAAGTGGAGAATGACGAGGTCGGAAAGAATGGTGTTGAGGGCGCCAGGGAAGATTCCAGCGGGCTTTCAGAGACAGTCACGGAACCAGGCGATGCTGCGATGGATGATGCGCCTGCCATCAAGACAGCGGTTGCCAGCACGGATGGGGATTGAGGCAGCCTAACATACTTCTGATTATTTAGCGAAGGCGCTTTCGGAGTCGTTAGGAAATGCATTTCAGATAGCCAGCATTCACCGCCTGCTCTGCGCCCTGCCTTGGACGTTCGAGTCATACCGGAAGCACCGGCGGACACCTCTAGAGGAATTTGAATTCGGTAAAGGAGCTACCAGGATAGAGCCAAGCCTTGGCATTATCGCGAAGCATACTTTCGGGCTCCCGGACCGGACTACAACCCTACGAGGTTTTCTCCTCCGCCCAGCTGCAATCCTTGGGTACTTGTGTACTTGCCCTACTACAATGGATTAGTGTGTTTATCTTGCAAAGTTCACAGGGTCATCCTGTATGCGACGAGTGAGCTGTCTCATGCAGGATGCGGCGGGTATAAATGCGAGGCTGAGGATATGATGGAGGAAGCATTGCGGTCTTGGTGTGGTCGCAACAAATTTGCAAACTACTTGCATCCATGTTGTGCCTGGCTACGCTCACCCTGAACGAAGTGTTGATCCTCATGTCAGCAGTCATGCAAGCTGTTTTGATGTAGATCCGTCGCCTTTCGAACGGCAGATTCGATCTGTCATCGTCAACCATGTCAATAGCACAACCTGGGCGGATCGAGCGTGTCTGGAGTATGAATTGGGTGACCCAGTGATGACTACGTAGTGCATGAATCGATCTACTACAGTCTACGGCTTGCATGTCCTGCACTGGCCAGCGCCGGCTCACGAGCGATTCTGTCATCGATGTTACTCGCGTCAGCTGAGTACTATCGACGGCGCGCACGAACAAGATCAAAGACTGGCGGATGTCAGCGGAGATCCTCGATTGACCATGACTGTACCCTTTGACCACCGTCATTCCTGTCGTCCGTGTCAGTCGGTCTTTTTGACTATCAAGGTACATGGACTGATGATTGTAGGCGGATGTCATCGAACGACTGAGAGTGCGCCTATCAGTCACTGTCTTTGATCCGATTCGCAGTAGTCGGTCCTTTCGACGGTTGCGTCGAAAAAAAGGTTCGGAACACATACTCGTTGATCGTGATCACCAGCAGTGATCCTTGCGCTCTGCACAGCTCTCAGGACTCTTTCTGACTCCTGTGTATTGATAATGGGTGCTTATGCTTCGCTCCTGGTGATTTTGCACCGTTGTCTGACTGCTTCACCTTGAGGCCTATTCGGCTCCTCGATGAGCGGACTCAGCACTCGAAGGCACGGGCAGGTCTTTCAATGGGTTGATCGGCTTCGCAGCCCGACGAAGCAACGTCCTCCGATCAAACATTGAATGGACTCGATCACGCTGCGCCTGCTGTCCACAGTGCCCCTGCGAGTGGGACACAAATCACCATGACTTTTGTTTGCGCTTGCATCGCCGTTATACGCCCCACCAACAGATCGAATCGGTCATGTCTAAGATGTGATAATACGAAGCAGGGAATCGGGACAGCAGCACTGTCCGAAATCGAGTCGAATGGCCATAGCTCCGCTTAGCAACCCAATAGCACTGTCTCACATGTGAACTGCTAGGGCAATCAATCTCAACATCTTTCGAGCTGTTGTCCCGCGTCTTTTCGCATGGAACCAGGACACATCTTCACTACCGAATTCCTTCCTCGGTTTTTCCTTCTTGTATCTTGACAGCATTTGCTCTTGCATTTTGTGGTGGCATTCGCCAACGCTTGTGGGGCCCACCGGGTTCGAGGTAGGTCGGACAAGAGTTTACGGCATGTAAAAAGTCGTTGATACGAGGCATGGTGCTGGCTGCTCACTCGACCATTTGCGCCAAGCGAAGCTGTAAGAGTTCAAAGCTTCGTAAAATACCTCGACCGCTTTTCATATGCGATATATATAAGCTGATGTTAGTTGATGGGTGCTGGCAGATAGGGACACGCCTTCTGTCCGTCGGCTGGCTGCCCCATTGGAAATTGTCTGTTAAGAGCGCAGTTGGTACATTATCTCGCTACTTTGCTCCCTCAAGGAGCGGAAGCCTTGGACCTCGTCAAGTGCTGAGATTCTGGATTCTAGACGCGGAACACTGTTGACGTCTATCCACTTCGGCGGCTCGCTGAATGTTCACGGGGTACAACTCTCAGGTACCTAGATAGGTACGCAGGTCACAAACCTGGATGCCTTCCTCAGAGGTTTGCGATCTCCAAAGGCTCGAAGTTTTTGTGGTTGTTCTGGAATTCTCGAACCCTGTGCATGCTCCGCACTGAAACATTCGTGACCCTATTCCGGGTCAACAAGAGCCAATCCCTCGCGATAATCTCGCAACGCACGATCGAGCCAAGATCACGGTCAATAGAGATTAGAGAGTGCCGTTTGACAAGCTACGGGACCGGCCGGACATGAACGTTGGTCCATATTGCCAGGCCACGTCGCGTCACTCGCATAGGACTGACGTGTCACACAGCGGGGCGCGTGCCAGACTTTGGAGATTGGAGAGACAAACGAGACAGTCTGGGCGCCCAGTACAGTGGAAGCGATGGATGGATGTACTTGATCACATAATAATTGCGGTGCCTACCTACCTATTCTCCGCTGTTCCCACACACCTTATGCCTGTCGGAATGCCATGCGATTATTACGCGTGTCGGAGCTCGTGGCCTTGGTGTTCTTCTTGGTGCCCAGATTCACGGCGTCTCAAGTTCGAGTTCGAGCCGCTCGATCAGGAAGCCGTTTGAACGCGTTGGTCGCCATCATCCATGCATTGTGTGCTTGCCAATAGTAAAAAGTTCAACACATTATAGAATGCATTGACGATTTTCTGGTCGAGTGCCACGCCGATTGGTCCTGATCACTGGGCTAGCGCCGAACCATGTCTGGACGTCGACGCTTATGCGAGTCAAAGGCCTGTTCCTTGCCCATGCTCACCATATCATCGTTCCAGCGCTTGCCGTGCGAGTGCGGACGTGCTCCCGCTGGGTGTGAAGAGCCGGAAGGCTCAGTCAGATAGAACGAACGGCGCGCGCCGAATAGCTTGTGACTGCGGGCTGGCAAAAGCATCATGCTCGCCAGGCTGCATAGCCTGCACTCCCGTCACCGCCAGACAATAAATGGTCGTGGGTGGCATGGACTGCCAGGGATGCTTAGCTGATCTGTGAGTGTTTGTAGGCGGCATGAACGCTGGGAGGCCTCGCGGATAATACGGAGCTCCAGTTGGCCCATGAACAGGAAACCTTGTCGACTGCGTTCACTACCGTGTCCCCACCTGTGCGCAGGTTAAATGACCTTGTGTGTTGCAACTTCTCCAGCAAACGAGACACCACATGGTCTGCTGTCGCGCCCCACAAATGCGCGTTACACAACGACAAACAGCTGCATTCCGGACCTCTCGCCTGACCAAGGACAGCTGCAGCGTCGACAGGCCACCTAGCACCCGACCACTTGTGATGTTACGACATGCAACTATGAGATGATCGAGCCTGCACTTCGCCTGATGTCCAACCTCACTTCCTCACCAGCACGCCAAAACCGAAGACGGCGGAGTTCCTCAGAAGCTCGAACAGATACTATGATCTCACCAGAAGAATATGCCGTACTCCCCGCCTCTATCCAGTGAGTGCCTTCTTATCCGCTTCCTCCACCAATCCGTCCAAGTCGCTCCTTCCTCGCCTGGTGGTGGCTTGAGCAGGTGCCACGATGCATTTTCTTTGAAACGAACCACTACGTTCACGCCTGTTGCAGTCGCACATCGATACAACTCAAGTAACAGCCACTCAAATCGAAGCTGACCCTTTGCAGAAGGAAGTACTTCTCGTCAGTGGAGCGGCTGAGAATTGCTCAGCACGCGGCGGTCGATAAGCGTAAGAAGCAAAGGCGACAAGACACATGGTCGCCATCATCGTCAATGGCAGACCTTACCAGGAAGGCACCCACGCATGATGATCTTGAGACTAGGCCGGCTTCGAGTTGGTCACCTAAATTCACGACAATGGACTTGGAGACCAACTATGACGAACCTATCACACAGGAGCAGGCTCAATGGTTTCTCTCGCTGCCTTACAAGTTCAGAAAACAGCACTTCAGCCGAGATGAAATGCTGCTCCTCACACAGCACAGTCGGGATGTACTCCAGGGCGTTTACGATAAGCCAGAACAGGCCTTGACACATTCAGAACGGCGCGCGTCAATGAGCTCGCAATGCAGGAATTCCACGGACTCGGACTCAGTCGACAAAGAGAGTCGCACAACAAGGGCAGACAACACACACGACAACTGCACTGCGTCGACGGAAACAGAAGAATTGTCACGTCAACTGAGCGAGGTCTCCAGACTGGAGTCAGAACTAGCCTTCTTCCCGACGTCGTCCACTCGACGGAGTTCCACAACGACCACAGCATCTGCACGGCCTAAGAGTGACAAGCCGAAAAGAAAGTCGTTTCGAGCTCTGTCACTCATACCTGTAGCTCTGCCACCACCAACGCTGTCGCCTGTGCCGACCTTACCAACCGTCAACGTACGGAACTTTTCCCGCCTTTCCAAGTCGGCGACGGAGCGTTCTCCGAGGAACACCGTTTCACCAGCTCCTGCGAAGGCAAAGTACTATCAAGATCCCGATGCACGCAGGCAACTCCGCACGTACCTCGCTTCGGCACAAAAATTTGACGAATTACTCGAGTTTGGCTGGCCGTCGACAAGCCCAACCCCCTCGACGTCTGCGAGCTCAACCCACCGTTCAGAGTCAGCTATGAGCCACGACTCTGCTGATACGCGTGAGACGCGTGGACCTGCTACGCCGACCTTGAATCTTGACCAGATGGCTGTGCAGCCGGCCTTTCACGACAATGCTGTTGGTCTCCCTCTGCATCTCGATGACCCCGATGCACGAAGCGATCAATTCTCTGATGCCTTAGATGGCAGCCGTCGGGAGATGACTATTCGGATGACTCTCACTCGGCCCGAGCTGCACAGCAACTGCGGTGATAGCAAGCCTCAAATTCACGAGCCGGAAGTCGACATCATGGAAGCGGACCCTCTCGCGCTGGAGCCATTGCCAGTTTGTGAGGATGCTACAGGTGCTCATGGCGCGTTTGCCATACACCTTGATGGACCACAGAAGAAGGCTCTTGGTAAAGTGTGGAAGACACTCCGTCGGCGATGAAGGCGAAAGCAGGATAAGCCTACAGGTCAGGCTTCGGAGGAATATTTCTACATATTGCATCGACGGCAGGAATCCGTAGTGTATACCCATACTTCAGGCGCTCGTCTAGGCTCATTGATAATTTGACGTCCAGATGCATTGGTTAATGACTTCGGTTACCACAGAAGAAGTCGCAGGTACTAGATAGCTGCGGCGTAGTAACGTCGCTCACAGAAGACTGCTACATATGCAGGACCCATTTGCCTGACGGTTGGTACTGTAGTTTACATAGAGTGGTCAAAGCTTCATGAGCGTCATTGTCTTCCACGATTGTAGATCTTTACATAACTTCGCAACTTTGATGTACATGTAAGCGGTACCAACCCGCGATCGCTTTCTCGCCAAAGATCTGCATCTTTTCAACATGGCCTCTGCGCACGATCTCTCGGCGCTTGAGAAAGACCCGCGACTCTTTCTGTACACCTCCTTGACCGCAGGCTCCTCCCACATTATCACTGCCACCTCTCGCATGGAAACAATCTTAAAGGCGAACAAGATACCGTTCCAAGCAATAGATACGGCTACCGATGAGAAGGCGAGACGGCTGTGGCAGAGAAGATGTGGAGGCAGAAAGCTACCAGGTCTGGTCAAGGAAGGGTTTGTGCTTGGAGTATGTGCTTACCGTGCTGCAGGTCGTAAGGGGCAGAATGGTCTAGCTAACGCAGGGCACACAGGACTTGAACGAGGTGGAGGAATGGAACGAGTTCGGTGAGCTGAAAGAGAACATTGGTCCAGTCCCACCCGCAGGCACAGCAGCACCTGTTGGCGGCCAGATCGGGGTCAACATAGCACCACCCCTGCCCGTAGTACCCACTGCCACCAAAGGGACTGCGATTATCTCCAAATCGGCGGCGAAAGGAGCATCGCAGGCCTCCGAGCATGAGCAGCCGGTAGCATTGCCTGGTGCCGCGGAGATCGCAGCAAGGAGCAAGGCAAAGACTTCAGGACCATTGGGCCTGCCATCGAAGGTTGAAACTATGGCTTCTGCGCCTGCCGAAAAGGAGGAAAGCATAAATGTCGCCAAGGAAAAGATTGGATACCAGCACCCGAATGCTGAGCACCTGTCGGCGCCTGCTTCCGCTTTGCAATCTGGAACGGTCACGCCTGCAAACGACCCCAAGGTCGCAGCGGAGCCCACGAAGGACGACGCGAAAGAAGTGCCAGCTGAAGATAGCACGACTCAACATGAAGAGACGCAGACGGAGCGCACGGCGAAAGCTGTGGCAGATCTCAAAGTCAGCGACGAGGGCGCAAAGGTGCAGGAGCAGGCAGCCAAGGATGCGGCTGATGCAACCAAGAGCGTGGAAGACTAGCTGTCCGCCACATTCATTGTTTGCTGAAGAGTGCTTAGTATACCCATCGAGCTTTGTTAATTCGTTCTTGATCGGGTATATGCATGCTCGACTAGGTCTTACATATCTATGTCACAATGCAATTCGTCATCCTGTCACCGCGCATAGCATCAGCATCATCATCATCATCATCATCATCAGCATAATCATCATCATCATCATCATCATCATCATGCCAAACCAAGATCAAAGCGTGGCTGATGAAGTGCGAGGACTCCAGACCTAGTCCCCATCTTGGACACTCTCCCTAGTCGCCACGCCGTCGTCTTTATCCATCCAATTTATAAGGTGGACACGGACTTGGTCAAAAAGTAACTGCCTGAGCCGGGCATATGACCGTACTCAAGGGAGGGGCCGCACGGCGGTAGACGCCGTCCATCCAACATGCTCCGCGAGCATGCGTCAAACTGCAAATCGTTCCGTGTCATGACGATGGGGATCTGCCTTACCGCATCGACAGACCTGCGAGGTTGATGTCGAATGCGCCTGCTGCGATGAAAGCTGGTAAGAGCGCTCGAGAAGTGCTGGACGAGGCCCGGTCCTTTCACAAGGACACTGCGCTGTCGAGCTCACCGATGCAGATAAAGGCGTCGAAGGAGCTGCTGAATGGAGGGTGTTGAGATCCGATGTTCCGAATGCGCCTGAGCGGAGTATTCAAGCTTTCACGGCACAGTTTCAGCAGGAGAGTTGTGGTCAAATGCAGTCAAAGTACTTCCGAAGCTTGAGGCGACCAATAACCTTTGAAGGTGCAGAATCTTCATGTTCTCTGCGAGCGAAACAGTGTATTCGGCTTCATGTTCCATACAAACTAGATTATGCAATCGACCGTAAACATCGATGAGGAGGCCCCGTATTCATGCATAGAATGCTGTCCTCGCGCCTCAACTCGCTGCCGTCTACTCATATATTACCGTTACACGCACGTATGCTGTTGCTTCGTGACAAAGGCCCTCAGGTCCAGGCCTAATATACTGCAATCTTCTGGGCAGCCACGCTCTGAGTCACCTGCAGGAGAGGGAGCGGGTCTTTCTTCGCGAATACATTTACGAGTGCGTCCTGGACCTCAAACTCTTCCAGGACGGCGCCAAAACTGCATGAGGTTAATATTCCATCGATCCCACAACTTGACTCCCACTCACCCATAGCATCTGACTTTGGAGCTCAAATCTGCCTTGATGCTCTTGAGATCTTGCTCTGTAAGCTCGCCGATTCTGTCATGGCGAAGTATCATGGTCCACGCCATGACTGGTGTGATCTCGGTGTAGTGATCAAAGGGCAAGCGGTTGCTCAGATCTAGCAGCTTTGCTAAACCGTCGGTTCCGAGATCCGGCATCTGGAATGGGTACTGCTCTGATGGCTTCTCCATGATATGCGAGTGGGGTGGCGCCGTCGACATGAGAGCGTGTCCGGACATATGCTCGTATTCGCTGTCATCGCAATTTTCCATCGGATGGTGGAAGAATTGGTTATCGTTATTATGCGAGCGGACAAGTAGGTACTGCATGTGCTCCATGCATGGACGCTCGAGCCTGTAACAAGTGAGCCGTCAGCCGAAACGATCTGCAAGTGCGCGCGGATCATACCGGATCTCAGAACAGAGCAAGCAAGGCAGTGATTGAGCACCAAGATTAACGCTGTGGTGGTGGCGAGGGATAGGGGGCTGGCATGGTTGGTACCTGGACAGGTCTGCCTTGGGAGTCGTACGTGAGGACAAAGTCAATGCCAATGGAGTCATAATCCAGGCGATTGTTTGGAAGTTGGGCCATATTTTGCATTGGCGGTGGAGGATTCGTTGGCAGACCATTTGCCATGCTGGGTGCCACCGCTTGCGGCAGCGGGCTGAAGCTGCTGCTCTCGGATCCAGGTGCGTAGCTCCCAGAGATACTGCCACTTGAGCTGGGGCCGTAGCCGCTTTCTTCTCTCTGGAATTTTATGGGGGCAGATGAGAAATCGTACTGTATGCCATGTGCTGCGAGCAATTCTCGCAGTCTTCTGTTCTCCTCGGCGATCGCATCTCGCTCGCGCTGAGAGTTTGCAAAGGTCTCTTTGAGGCGAAGGACTTCTTGCTCAAGAGCCTTGATGTACATCTCCTTGCGCTCGCGATGAGTTCTGGAGCATATTAGCGCAGGGCTAGCGAAGATTTTTGGGCGTGGAAATTTACCTCTGGGCCTGCCTGTTTAGCTCTTGCCGCCTCGTCAAGGCTGGCTTGCTGTCAGGCTTGGGACCTCTCCTCTTTGGCGGCTGCCCATCTTTCGTCTGCTTCTTCTCTGAGAGATTTTTGAGCAGGCCACTGAGTGGGCTTCTGTCGCTGCCAGCTGATGCTGAGCCACCGCCATACTGATCTCGCGGGTCTGCGTGCAACATGTCCGGTGGGCCCGGCTGGGGCGCCACAAATGTTGGAGGCATCTGTTCCTCCAATGTTAGAGCGAGGAGCTAGCTTTGACTCATCCAGACGCAAAGTCTTGCAAAACCTACGTGGAATGGATTAGCAGGAAGTACGCGATTGAGCAGCATCTTGGACAAAGACACAAGGTCAGGTGGTAGGTGGTTGGTATATGCGTTCGTGGGCCGTGCGGAAAGAAAAGCGGGCTGAGTAGTGGTGAGTACCAATCCATGTGTGGTTCCAGAAAAACATTAAAAGTCCAGCAACCCGTCTTGACCTAATTCTCTTGAGGCGTCTCGTGACAGACCAGATGCTCTACTCTCAGCTCCCATTCATGTCGAAACAGGGAGTCGGGTTACTCCAAAAGCTCGAGCACAGTGATCACGAAGGTCGAGCGAGAGATTGTACTGCGAACGAAGCAGCTTACCTGACTTGTACGTGAGTACCCGCCCTCCCCAGGTGACCCGTCGTTAGACGACCAAAGTGAGCTGCCTATCTAGGCCGGCTCGGTGCGCCCTACTGAGGCTGTCGTCGTGTTAAGCTTCGATTTGTGTTGCGCGTGTAATGTGACCGTGGGATCCTGTGCTCGCCGGCTCGATGCGGCACCGTTGGTTCTGCAGCGGCTCCAGATCCGGCCGTGTGATACGGGCGCAAGTGTCGAGTCGAGCGCCTTTGGTCGTCGTCGTGACGTGCAATGGATGTGATGTAGGACGTCGGCCGGCGATTATGAAAGCACGAGAGGCGGTATGCGATTCCAAATGCCCGAGCGTCCCAAAAAGAGGGCTGTGAACCGACCGATCCAGACCCTTTAATGCTGTCCAATGAGGTGGTGAGGCTCGTACTGGGATCACAGCTGCTCAATAATCTCTGCCGTTTCTCAGGCCAACCCTACACACACCCTGTACATGCAGTCCGAGTGGCCTGACCGGGTGATAAGAGTGCGTCGAGCTGTCGCCGCCGCCGCCGAACGCCATCTCGTTCGGAGAGATGCTCATGACGATCACATTTTATTCTCGTTCCCATCGTCCGAACTCGCGTCTTGGACACGGGAGACCCGTTGACGTTACGTACGGGGCGGATAGCATTGTTCCCCGTCATTAGAGTGGTTCAGGCACGGCTGTGCCCGAGCCGTGTCCACAGTCCAGTCGAGCCTCGCACGACATCATCGTCCTCATCATACCGACCTGACCTGGTTCCACATACATATGCGCCTACAAGGCTGAGGCGCAACACGGGGTGGTGACGATAGTCAGGGCCGACAGGACAGCATGTCGGATAGCCTGGCTCCACATCGCAGATTTCTCCGATACACAAGATGTGCCCTGTTGCTTGGGCCCTGGCTGGCGCAACTGCTTATTGCTGATATTGCCCTGTCCGCTCTATTGCCTGTCTCTGTTGTCCTACCTGACCTCTGCTACGATGTATCTTCCCGCATCGCGGAGGCGATCTGGCGAGGTATACAGCGAATTT
Organism: Teratosphaeria destructans; assembly: GCA_010367425.1. NCBI lineage: Eukaryota > Fungi > Ascomycota > Dothideomycetes > Mycosphaerellales > Teratosphaeriaceae > Teratosphaeria > Teratosphaeria destructans. The sequence continues at coordinate 323,905 of WBMN01000016.1, forward strand.
TCACCCGGAGTAATGGTGCGGATATTGTTGTGTCAGGCGCAGAAAACCTGCCTCAGGGTGAGAGCGCCATCGTCGTCAGTAACCATGTCGAGTGGACCGACTTCTACATGATACAAGAGCTGGCTGGGAGGGTGGGCATGCTCGGCAGGTGTCGGTGGTTTGCCAAACAACAGCTCAGATGGGTTCCGTTCCTAGGGTGGGGTCTGTGGGCGATGGGCATGCCCTTGGTTAGTCGGAAGTGGACCTCCGATCAGAAGGAGATGGACAGAGTCTTCAAGGGCGTGCTACAAAGGCAATGGCCCATGTGTACGTGCAACTTCCTGTACATGTGTAGCTAGTTGACACGTCTAACTATAGATAGGGCTCATTGCCTACAGTGAAGCCACACGCTACACTGCCTCCAAGCGTTTAGAGGCCGAGGCTTGGTGTAGGACGAACAACCGGAGTCTAGGCCTTCACTTGCTGTACCCGAGAACCAAGGGCTTCATTGCTTGTGTTCAGAAGCTGCGTCAGACGCCAAGCATGAAGGCCGTGTACGACATTACAGTGGCCTACGCGAAGGATGACAAGGTCTTCCAGCAGCCGCCGAAGTTCGTGGAGAGCGTGTTGACACCGAGTCTCAGCGAGAAATGGCGATTCTTCGTGCACGTGGACAGGCATCCTCTGGAGACATTACCGCAGACTGAAGAAGGTTTGGCTCAATGGTTGGAAGATCGCTGGGTCGAGAAGGGTGACCGGCTCGAAACATTGAACCAAAAGCTTCAGAAAGGCTTGCCTTGGAGCGTCGACTAGCGTGGCTATTATTACTTGATCTATTTGTATTCCGACGGACCTCACAATGCAGTACACCTGTATCTGTGTGCTCCTCCCTTAAATCAACGTCACGTCGCACCACCGGGCACGACTTCATCGCCAATTTTGCCACTCGCAGCTGCACCCGCCAGTACCACCATCAATGCCCTCATAGGAATCGATAGCGGTTCGACGCTTCATCACCGCAGTGCCGCTGCTGCTAGGAACAGCAGCAGAATTCACCAAGACACCACCAAATGCGCGATCCTCATCGATCCACGTCTTGAGATCCTTGTCTACTTTCTGTCCCTCGCTTATTCCGTAGCAGTACACGCCTTTCTCCCTTGCGCTGCCACCATGCCTGTCCAGCGAGATAGTGACGGAGTATGGGAAAGAACCTGGCGCTGTCATGTTATTCGCCGTTGAGTTAATGGCGGGTAGTCCTTTCAATGGCACGACACTATCGAGACTAGCGACCGCCGACTTCTTAGTCCACATCTGTATATGCAGGCGACTTTGCGACCATGTGCAAACAGCTGTGGCATCCTTCAAGGCCACGTTGCTTGAGATGGAGCTACCAAGCCAGCTCCCATCAGAAACATTTGACGACGACTTCGAGACATATATTGTCCGATCAAAATAGGTGTAGAAGCCATAATGTTCATCATCTTGACCACGGTTGTAAAGCTTCAGTGGCTGCGCAACCGCCAAGGGGTACAACTCTGCTGCTGACGGCTTCCCGTCTGCGGTCAAGCGAGGGCTCGGAATTGACATTGGCCCTTCCGCCGACGATGCAGATGAGACAGATGAAGACGAAGAATTGTCAGACGTCGGATATGGATAGGGGTCCCCTCTCCTTTCGAGGCTGCTCGCCAGAATTGAGGTGGTGGTAAGAGCAGAAGCGTTGAGCAGAGAAAGGTAGAATGGCGTTTGCTCACCATCGTATGGCGAAGTGACATTGTCCGTGTACCGCCCAGTGAAGATCTGGTCGTCATCAGATGGCGCGGACGGGTGCGCTGTGTACGTGCCTCGCTTAGCAAGCTGTGTCTCGTTCTTTGGTACTGTATGGTTTCGGAAGCGGATCTCGAAGCGATAATTCGATTGGTCTTCTGCAAGTGGCCAATCACAACTCCACAGCTGAGGTGCGTTGACGCATCCGTCAACCTCGCTCACCTTGGATGGTCTGATGATGGTTGATACACCGGTTGGCAAGGGTGGATAGCCTGTGAGATTAAGCCATTCAGCCTCGACTGGCATTCCTCCTTTGGATTTGATGGCAACAAACATAACCATCAGGACGATCCAGATGATCAAGAGACATGCGCCGCCAAGGATTAGCATCAATCGAAAGCGTTTATGCCACGGTGGACCTGGCCTCTGAGCCCCGAGTTCGCGGTCGACCCTCCGGCCAGCAGTCTTGAAGAAGCCATGATCTTGCCAGACGGGAACAATCTCAGCGGTTTGTGCTTTCTCGTCATCCGCGCCCCTGATGCCGAGACCAAATGACTCGTTAGAAGCAGTCCTTTCGTGCATTGCCGGCCTACACAACGCATTCTCGGTGGCCTCGTTCCTCGTGACATCTCGAGAAGCCATGGTTGCTGCAGCCAGACCACGATCCGGCGGCGTCGACAGGCGATATGGTGTCACCTCGACTTGTCTTAGCTCGCCTTGAGAGGGGTGTGGGCCTACGAAGGTCGCCATATGTGCATCCTCAACCACCGGACTCGCAGACAAAGGTGAGAAACAGGATGCCATCGTCTGCTCAGTGTTATCGCGGGCCTGCATGGGTCTTGGCGGGGATGTGTATTCGAGCTCTTCCTGCGATGGCGTGGAGAATACGTTGATACCAGTTGCGGCTGGAATGACATGACTTGTCCTTGTCGCGCACAGACCGTCCTTCGGCACGTTAGGCTTGAATGATTGATGAGAATCTGCGAATGGTCCATCTTCATCATAGGTTCCAGCAGTAGTCGCCCGGGACTTGTCCTCGACCGCTTCCGACGCAGCATCGATAGACGGCGCTCGATTTGTGCCGGCGGGCGTCGCTGTCTTTGACGTTCCCGACTCTCGATCAGGACATGCTACGCTTTGAGATGGACTCCAGCTTGCCGAGATCTCGTCGCTAAGCCGATTTTCTCTTTGCAGTAATGTGGGTGTCGAAAAATCCTTGTTTGGATCATAATAGTCAGCAGCCAAACCTCGTTTGGATTGGCTGGGCGTTCCGTCCAGTGCACCGTCATTCTCTGATTGCGCTACACTTTGGGACGGACTCCAGCCTTCCAGATCTTCCAAGTCACCTCTCTGACTTGTGTTGATGATAACGCTTGGAAAATGCCGACTGGCATCGTAATAAGCTGCGGCATAGCCGTGGCTTGGAACGCGATAAATGTTGACAGTTGTGGCTCCTGAAGCTAGAAAACAAGGTGCAGTCTTCGACCGTTGTGGCACGGGTGGCCTGTCGGTGCCAGTATTTTGCGGCAATGCAGTTCGAAGCTCATCATCGTCCAGTGCCCGGTTCGTGAAGATGAAGCCAGCGTGCTGGTCGCATTCGCCCATGCTAGAAGCATCGTCTAGTATTGGGGCGCGGTCCTCGTCTTCTTCTGGTAGTGATGGAGAGCGCCAGAAAAAAGCACTGGATTTGGAGCCTGCTGAGAATGGCGAGGTGACCACGTTCCACCATCCTTTGCTTCTGAGCGGAGTCGGCAGGTGGGATTGTGATGTCAAACGCTTTGACTGCGCTTGGCTATCTTCTGGCTCACTGTGCTCTTCAGAGGTTTTGCAAGCTGATCGCTGTGTCGTTGATCGAGCCACACAAAAAGGCAGTGGCGGCACGGGTGGAGTGTCACCAGCATTCGCAGTTCTCGGTGCATAGTTGGTGTAGCGAGAGTAAATGCTGGACGTCGGTCGATGACCACTGAAATCCGAGTCTACGAATTCAAAGTCTTCTTTCGCTGGTGTGATCACAATGGTCGGTGTTTGAGCGTCTTCGCCGCGGCGTGCGGAACGCTGCCTTGCCAGTGACGACGCTTCTGAGCCTCCAGATCCTTTCCTAGCAGAAGATACTGGCACACTCAGACCAATCGGTATTACGCGGTCGGAAGGCGATACATCATGGCCGAGATCCAAGGGAGACGGCCGCAGACCCTTGATGCGTCTGTGAAGTGGTGGTGCTTGAAATGAAGCCTGTGCCGCATGGCCGTGCTGCTCAGCGAAAGAGGGCTGGACGGTGACTTGACGCTGTGCTGAGGGTCGCAGCTGGAGCCTTTCCTTCAACTGCTGCTTGGCGTCATCCTTCTTTCCCTTTTGGAGTGCCTTCACACTGGCCAAGCTTATGAAGCTCAGCTCTTGAGTTCTGGATTCATATGGGAATATTTGTCGAGGCGTACCGCCCTTATGCCGTGCAAAAGTTGTATTAATGGCAAGATCTGGCTTGCTCTTGCCAAGTATTGGTCTCAATGTCCGCTTGCTCTGGTTGCTGTTTGGGGTAGCATTCGACGCGGACATCGTCTGCTCGCAAACGGGTATGGTATTGCCGATAGTCAGCAAGTCTGAAGGCGCCAGCACCGAAAGATGACAGAACTAAAACGCCAATAGAAGATCTAACGCACTGCGCCGGCGAATGCAGAACAAAAGAAAGAGGCACAAACTGGGAGGAAAGATATTAGGATCGTTGATCAAGATTCTGCTTCTTGCGATAAATGACACAGTCCTCTTCGACACGGTCCAGCCGTCGATATTCTAGGCCCCCTCAACAAGCGTTTGTCCAAACAGGCGTGCAACGTGAAGAGATGGGGTCACTGGGTTCCATGGAGCAGCGGGAGCCGCCTGCATGCTGCCAGATGCTGCAGAAGCGATGCATGTCTGTCTTGCGAGGCTGAAGAGACAGGTCGACAGTGTTTCATTGTATTTCTGGAAATGTCTCGCGAAGGACTTGCAGCCAATCGATGTAAGGATCTGCTAAGCGCTGCATACGCGCCGACTTGGTGACCCATCACGCACGACATTGTGGACAGTCGTCGTGATGAGGGTGTCGCACCGTGTGGGCCAAATCAGTCGACGGTGAGGATCGTATGAGAACAAACCATTGATGAGCAGTGCGTAAACATGAGAGAAGGGTAATGTATGTAATGGTGGCAGGAGTCATGTCGGCTTCGCCACTGATTGGCCTGTATCTTGACTACGCTAGCTCATGTCGTTCTTGGTTGATAGTCGGTGGTGGATAATGTTGCGTCGAGCCAGCAGCCATGCCATCACTGTCAGCGACACGTTGCAAGCATCAATGCAAGTCAACCATCTTTATGGTGTCAACCATCCAGCCTCGCCGAAGAGCGTCAGCCGTTCACCGTGACTCTGCGAGCTAAAGCAGCAATTGACTGTTCGACCGACTATGACCTGCTATCGTGAAACCACTGCGGATACATCACACCTTAGGATCTGCCTAACCGCAGCAAAACTGATATATAAGTCCAATTTGCTTGTGCCCAGCGTACACAACCTTCTTGAAAGCGACATTGATCGATGTTGTGTCGCGAACAGCTCATACCCCGTGCTCAGGCAGCAGCTCTGCCTTTCACAATCCCTAAGTCGAACGAACAAGACCATCAGCCTGCATCGGCATCTCACGGCCAGTCTCGGACCAGTATGCGCAGGAATGCCAATACGTGCAGCCTTGGCGGCCATACGACTTGGCAGTCACCCGCGAGTTGAATTGTCGATGCAGCCACAGAAGTCAGCTGGAGCATGGTGCTTCGACTTTGCCGAGAATAAGGTACACAGCCGCATACGCTGGACGCGCTCGCCCTGGCAAAGCAAGGTGAGACTGCCCAAGACACACTAGCATGACGGAGACCCCGTTTTTGGTCACTCCGGCAGACTCTTACCAGCGTCTCGACCAGTTTCGTGGGATTGCCTAGACAGCCAAGGTGTGCAACCAGCCAGGCGCTGTGAGGTAAGCTCGTGCCAACACGGAGGAAAGATATAAGTGTTCAGGCAGCATCACGGAACATTCCCTTTCACGGCCTATTGTTCTCCACGCTCGCTGTGCCAGAACTTCGGAGGCGTTCAAAATTCTGTGACTTAGTTATTGCTCGTACCACCGCCACCATTGCGAACGCCAAGAACCAGATCAAAGCCTAATGCGCACGACGACCATCATGACAGTGGCTTCGGCCATTCTCGCCACTTTGTCAATCGCGACACCTAACATCAATGCAGACGCCTGGCGGCCAGGCTTTTGGCGAGGTGGCCGACGTCGATCAGAAATCGAGACCAAGTGCATGTCCGACGCAGATGCCAGCACCACCGCCGACATCTTCCGCCAGCTCATCCAAGGCTACACCAAGGAGATGGCTCTTGCGGCCCTGACTGAGGACTTCACCGACTACTCTTCTGCTGTCTCCATCATCATCAACAAGGGCGGCAGCGGTCCCAAGGCAAGATATCGCGCCACTAATACCTAATAAGCAGTCAGTACCTGACGATCATGATAGGATCTGGTCGAGCCCATCTTCACCTCCCGTGCTGAGTTCATGGAAGGCCATGGCAAGCAGCAGCCGATTCCTTTTGAAACTTTAGCCGTCTGGCATAACTGCGATGGCATAGTATCTATGCGTTGGAAGACTGTCCGATCCGGCCAAGGGCAGAAGACAGAAGCTGCTGCTATCCCTGTTGTAGGCACAGCCATCCTGGCGACTGTCCCGGCGGAAGCAGGCAATACTTACAACTACCGCATCAAGACTCTATACTCCGAATTCAACACTGCGGCGTGGCTGGTGAATAATGGTGTCTTCAAGCCTGCTGCCAACGTCACTGTTCAGATGCCGCCGCCGGACAAGAGAGGGATGCTAGACGATGCTTGGTCAGCTCGGAAGGTTGAGCATTGGAGTGATGTTGGATTGATATGATGGGATCGCTACCATCTGTGATCAGCATCTATTCATTGAACTCTCAAACGATCCGAGCATTTTGCCTTTTGGGTTCACTGTGGGCATTATTACTGACCTGATGGAGTTGGCACTTTGTCCAGCTCACTGTGGTCGACAAAATCCTTCACCAAAAAAGTCCTTGTTGTAGTACTTGCGCAGGCCATGGTAATGGTACCGTCTCTGCGTGCATTCGCATCCCCGCACACGTGCAAATTGGAGGGTTCGTGAGACTCGCCTCCTTATGCAAGCCTCATATCCAGGTATAAGGCTCAGACCGCCTGCTGAAGGGCCCTCAATTGCCGACCTCAAACCCGTCATGAGATGCTCAAACACCAAGTCTGTGTGGAACTCCATACCATGGAGCTGGTCAACCATGGTCTCGAATGCTTTCGTGACGACCGTGCCGCCTGCAGCGCAAGCTGGATTGAGGTGTCTAGGAGTAGACTGAGTCGGTTCCGCTTCCTCCCACTTGAGGAGGACATTCCAAGTGTCCTTCAGTAACCTGCTATTGATCTTGAGGAGGGCGGGACTGCTGTCAGCATGCTGTTTGTCGAGGTCGGCGATCGAGCGCTCGTGGTTCTCCCACTCGTCGTACTGCGGATCGGCGTCGTATGACTTCCCCAATGCCCCAGTCTTGAGCCATTCGAGGGTCTCCTCGTCCGTGAAGACTGGACTGCGGCAGAAAGGACATCGAGTCTTGTTCGCCTCGGTTTGGCAGCACCGTACGAGACAATGCCTGCAGAGCAAGTGCTTCTCGTTGCAGTGCAGAGCCACAGCATCGTGCTGTGGTTCGTCGAAGCTGCAGCAGCAAAGCGGGCAAGTCTTGCCATCTGCTTCAAGGTCCACGAAATCGACGCCATTCGCTACCGCACCAATGACCGCTCCATATTGCGGTTTTCGCGGTTTCTTCCACTTGGCGGGTTCGCAGGGCGGTCTGCCTTGACATCGCAGCGCTGCATCGATGTGCAGTACAGCGCGATCGGAGTAGCCCATCATCAATTGCTCCATCTGGCTGATGAAATCCTGAGTGGGACGGAAGGCGTCCCAATCCTGAAGTTTTGCAAGATAGAGACGTTCGTACTCTTTGGTCCTTCCGTCCGTGGTGAGCAAAATGGTCTTCCTCAATATCCTGATGTAACCGACAGTCTCTCCAAGTGACCCTTTCTTGTCGACTGTGATGAAATTGATCGATGTGCAGCCAGACCAAGGCAAGAAATTCTTCACGTCCTCCTGCAGATGATCAATGTTGCCTCGCACTGGCCTTCTGCAGTCTTTGAAGTCTCTCAATTCTCCTCCCAGCCTCGCGCTGCTAAGAAGATAAAACCTGGTCCCCTCAAGGCTGTCGCGGAATGCATTCGCTGTAACTGCTGCGTCTTTGGTCAAGGGCGAGGGCTCGTACCTCTTTGCTGCAGTAAAGATGAGTGGAACAGAAAGCACTTCGCCATCTCTCAGCAAGTTATCGTCGGGATATGACAAGGTGATCAGATGATGGCAGTTCGCTTGAGAATTCTGTCCGCTGGCAATAGCGTTGATGTAATTCGTCATGACCTCGTCCATTGTGGCGTCGCAGGTTATTGTCAGAGTGGTGCTCTGCACCGCCGGTCTCAAGAGACGCAAGCGTCTTATCGCAAACCTGCAGAAGTGATTGTGGACAATGTTACAGTATCTGAGACATTCACTGAGGCTCAAATTGTGTGGCAAGTCGTACAATTACATTCTCTGTATGAAGTGAACAATGAAAGCAAACAAAGGGGGTGCGTTGCGTTGTTGAGCGATCCAGGGGGTTGAGTTTTGGCTGCGTGTCTGAGGGTCTCCCGCGCATTGAAAAGTACCAGTGTAGTTTGTGAGCATAGCGGGAGCCAAGGAAGTGAGTTGGGGAGTACTTCGGCTGCAAGTGAGCCTGAGGGAAAGATGAATGAGAGCTGTAGTCTTACATTGAACGCGCTCTCAACTTCACAGTACATAAGCCTTGCCTTCTTAATTAGTAGAGCCTGCTATCAAGTATCATTGTATGAGCTAGGCTCAGACCTAGGCCATGTTGCTGCAATAGTCAGGGTTGTAGTACTTTCGAAAGCCGTGTGCATGAATGCCATTCGCACACCTGCATTGCCGGACCTGCACAAACCTCAAAGTGCGGTCAAGACATCGCTTGAAGACCTCTCTGAAACCAGGTGGTAAGTCCAGGCATGTGGCTCTGGTCGAATCGCCAGCAAGCTGCCAGAGATCCCATTCACTAATCACTTTTCGCATCTCGGTGAAGTAGAGCCTCTCGCGCAAAGCTTCGTAGAATTCTACAACCAGTCCTTTGAACAGGTCGCTAGTGGCGCCGGATCTGCCATCGCGTGAGAACAATTGATGGCTTAGAACCTGCCTGGCGATGTCCCACTCCTGACATGAGAGCGGATGGAGGGTTTCAAGTTCGGGCTGCTCATCCACCTCGATCCAGGTTCCCTCACAGATCAGATCCCAAGCACGCAAGAACAGATCAGCATCGATAGTGATAATGGCGCTGCTGAATTCTGCAAGCTCTTTGTCAAGGTCAGCACAGCTTCGCTCGAAGTTCTCGAAGACAGTAAAGCGTGAATCGTACTCGTAAATGCCTTTGACAACACCACAGGCCAATTCCTGCAGCTCTTCTGCCTTGAAGACGGGCGCGCGACATTTGGGGCAACTGGCATAGTCAACACCTTGTTCGTCAACCCATTTGAGTAAGCATTGGCTACACATCACATGTGGCGCTCCCTTATTACATGCGAGACCAACAGCATCTGGTGCGGCAGGCGAGCCAAGTTCTTCCGTGCAGCACATACACGTTCTGTCTTCAGGGTCTAAGGTTGCTGGGTTTATGTGCCTCGCCTTGCTCGCCAGAAGTCTATGAAAGTCCTCTTCCCTTCCGGGCTTGAAGCCGTTCGTTAGTATATTGCTAGGCGTTTCGATCGTTTCACCTTGGCGGTCGAGTTGATAGCGCACATGTCTGTAGCTCCTGTCATTGGATCTTTGCAGCAACATCTGCATGAAATGGAGCCACCTGGGTTCAGTATGCGACCTGTTATACGTGAACAGCTCATTCGCTGTGAAGTCGAATGTGACGCGCGCTGAATTCGTCGATGGACCGCCTTGGGTAAGAAATGATGATTCAATCCCCACACGAACCATGGTGACGGCTTCAAAGTGAGGCGACTCATAAGTCCACATGGTCAGGACTGTAGAGCCGACCCAGCGAGGCACATGGTCCATCAGCTCGAGAAGGCTCTCAAACACGGAATGCAGCGTCTGTGGTCCCGTCGTGCCTCGCGGTAAAGTCTTCGTTGCTCTGTTCCGGAAGAAGAATGAGGTTTCTGCGTCATTTTCACGGTCTGTATGAGCGATGACCGCGTTGTCGTCAATGAGCGGCAGGGGCTCATAACGGTGTCGCGTACGTGCATCATCCTCTAGGGGATATAAGCAGAACTTCTCACGGTGATTCTCTTGCAGCGAAAACTCTGGATAGATGATTCTCGTTGTATGATGGAGATCAAACAAGCTCGTTGGCGCCTTGAGATCTGGTCCTGGCTCCCTGGGTCTCTCCAGAAAGGTGTCGTTGTACTGATGGGCAAAGAGTGGCCGTTGACTGAACATTCTGGGCGAGTACGGGCAATCTGGTTATATTCAGCGGATCAGGTTTCGTGTCGTGATGGTAGACCTTCCGGGGAAGATAGCAAATACATATCTACTCACAGCCTGCAGAAAGGGCCGACTCAAGTAGCCGATTGGCAGACATTCGCTTGTCTTAGACCCAGACGTCCACAAAGCATTGTGCGTGGGTGCGCGTGGTCAAGACAGGCACTGGGCAGACAAAGCCGATGCGTGGGATCGTTGGGTGCTGCAATTCATCCTCGCAATACCCATATCGCCATTCACAATCGTTATCGTCCTAGGAGGTACATGTACCTTAGCCCTCGTATTTCTTGATGTCGATACATGTATTCTCAATACCGCTCGGCCCGACAGTCCCAACACCTCCTAGGTCGCCACCACGACCATTGACAAGGCGAGGAGGTACGCCGAATTGAGGTCGTGGACTGAGGTGGTGATAATCATGATGATGATGATGATTGTTGGATGCGAGCCACGACTCGCGCCTCTGTCCAGCCCCGACATCATCGAGACTGATGTGGCCACGGCGACAATTCGATGATCCTACACAGATCATCGCAGCAGTGGACTCATCAGGTTGTCTGCCGGACATGAGCTTTTCAGAGCAGATGTGATAGTCCTCTCACAGCGACCTCGGCCTCACTGCCCCACCCCGCCTCTACATACGTGACATATCCGCGAGAAGCAGCGGAAATGCGACCTTGCAGAGGGATGGTTGCTCATTGATGCTGACATTCCAGCCAGATGTTGTCCACAATGCCGCTCGTAGCAGGTCTCGTCCGTCCCATGGTCGCATCATCACTAAATGACCTCGTTTTAGCCCGATTGCAGAGCTCCAAGGTCTCACGTCAACTCCTCCAACGATGCAGCGGTAGGCGGAAATACTCGTCCGTAGATGCTGAGGCGGTCTCCGGTCCGCTGGAAGGAATCAAAATCCTGGACTTCACCCGTATCCTTGCCGGGCCATTCTGTACACAAATCCTAGCAGACTATGGCGCAGATGTCATCAAGGTCGAAGTCCCCAAGCTAGGGGACGAAACTCGCTCGTGGCAAGGCAAAGGAGAAGCACAAGCCTGGAAGCCTGATCTTGGACCGATCTCAATATACTACGCGGCGATCAACCGAAACAAGCGCAGTCTCACCCTTGACCTCAAGAAGCCCAAGGCTCTCGAGATAGTCAAGAAGCTAGCCAGCGAGGTTGACGTAGTGGTCGAAAACTTCGTACCTGGAACGGCAGATAGGCTCGGTGTAGGCTACGATGCATTGTCAAAGGTCAATCCAAGACTGATATATGCTTCTCTGTCCGGCTACGGGTCGAGCGGTCCATACTCCAAACGTGCCGGCTACGATGCCATCGCCGCTGCTGAGGGAGGCTTGATGCATGTGACCGGTCACCCAGATGCCGGACCAGTCCGACCAGGTCTAGGCATGACAGACATGGCTACTGGTCTCTACACTCACGGAGCCATCATGGCAGCGCTATACAACCGCGAACACACTAGACGAGGCCAACACATCAGTACATCCTTATTCGAAACGCAAATCAGCCTGCTCATCAACATTGGTGGCAATTGGCTGAATCTAGGTGTCGAGGGTAAGCGGTATGGCGCCGCTCATCCAAGCATAGTGCCGTACAATACCTGGAAATGTAAAGATGACATCTGGCTAGCCCTGGCTGCGAATAATGACCGCCAATTCGAGAAACTCTGCAATCTCATCGATCGGACCGATTTCCTGTCTGACGCTCGCTTCGCCACAAACGCCAAACGTGTCGAGAATCGATCGCTGATGGAGGAAGCATTAGATAAGGTCTTCGCATCCAAGACCTCTGAGGAATGGATACGTATATTGGATGGGTCAGGACTCGCACATGGCCCTGTCAACACGATTCAAAAGGCTTTCGAGCATCCACAAGTCGCTGCGAGAGATATGATGCAGCCGCTGGAATGGGATGCTATGAAATCAGGCGAATGGAAGTCTGTTGGCATACCTGTCAAGTTTAGTGATACCAAAGGCACCATCAGGCGACGACCGGCGAAACTGGGGGAGCATAGCCACGAGGTCTTGCAGGAGTTGGGCTATGACGAGGGCTCTATTGCAAAAATGAGAGACGAAGGGGTCATCTGACAGGAATCATCGATGAAGCCCCAGCCCTGGAGGGAGGAATGGCAACTCTCGTTCCTTTGGCCCATCTATTGGCCATTATAGCCTGCGTCTGCACGTTGCAAGTCTTTTACATAGAGCCAGGGGCGAGATGCTGACGACATTACCTCCTGTGAAACAGCCTTAACACGCCTCGCAGAGTCTGATGCGCCATCAACTGCGCAGGCGGTACTCTAGGCCCCACGTAGCCTTTGATCGGAGGCTCCCACATCGCATTAGCACCCTTCTCAAGTGCATGCTCGATCTCGCCCAACTCAAACCACTTCGCCTCCTGCAGCTCCGACTCCGGATAGCTGATCTCCTCCGCAGCCTCATTGTCACACTGTCCCAACGCCCCGATCAACAGGGTCGATGGGTACGGCCAAGGCTGTGAAGAATGCAGTTGCACACGTCCTAATCGTACTCCCGCCTCCTCGTAGGCTTCCCGCCGCGTAGCGACTTCGAGACTCTCCCCTGGCTCCACGAACCCAGAAAGGCAAGAGAAGTAATTCTCAGGCCAGCGCTTGCCTCGACCAAGAAGAACACGCTTCGCATCTGCTGAGATCGGTGCGATGATCACTGTTGGGTCTGTCCGAGGGAAAGCTTGATTGTGCAGACCGACTCTGGTTGCACAGGCGGTCGGTCTGGCGATGCCTTTGTCTGCAGGCGGACAGACGACCTTGGCGCCGCCGTGAGTCGAGAGTGTACGGCCGCCGCAGGCGGAGCAGAAGCGGTTGCGGTTGTTCCAGTCAAGTAGAGAGCGGGCGTGAGAGAGTATGGCTGAATTGGGACGGGTGAGGGAGAGATCAATGCGGGTAGGGGTGTGCTTGCGGCCCTGGAATTCCTGTTGCTGCTTGAATTGGGAGTAGTGGGCGGGGGTAACGTCGATTGCGAAATACGGGGTACCTGTGTAGGCCCCTAATTGGACGCCTCCGTTGCTGATGGAGCCTTCGAGGTCGAGACCGAGGAATATGATGGTTGAATGGTGGGAGTTGGGGTCGAATTCATGGACTTGCGTCTTTTCATCTTTCTCGTATGGTCGGCCGATGGTGTCTTTGACGTCCATGTAGCCCAGATATGCGAATTGCCCGTCGACGTCCCTCAAGGGATTGAGTTCGTTGAAGGTGAGATACTTTGCTGACGGATGCGTTGAAGCTTTGTCGAGCAACTCATGTTGCGTCCTCAGGAATGCGAGGCGGTTGATGGGACCATTGCTGAAGTATGCATTGTTGCCGTCTCCGAAGATCTCAGTCAATGTGGACATCCTGAGTCATCGGGCGGAGACAATCACTTTGGTGTCAACTGTGCGGTAGAGAGTGAGAGGTGATGTTGTCGTCCCTGTACTCCTCCAGTCTACCCCGCTCCAGGCCGCTATGCTTCCGCTGGCTCCCTTCAGTCCGCTGTGTCCTTTCGATCGTGTGTCATTTTGCGCACTACCTCACCTTCATCACGATATTCATTGGGGCCCAACATCTCAATGTGCAATGGTATGGCACTTTCAAGAGTCTGCTTGGGCCAGGCGGCTCTCGCTTGGACCCCTACTGCCATCTCCTTCAACCAGCTGACCTCTCGGTCGATATGGTCGAGACTTCGCCTGCGCTTTCAGCCCTGCCCTAATTCTACCAGACGCATCGATGTACTATTGCTGCTGGATTGCAGGCTTGACGGGCATATACCTCGCTTTCTAAACCAAATGCAGCATAAGAACCGGTTGACTGGATCCTTCGTCGGCGCCACCGCCAAGCGGTTTTCAGCCGCAGTCAGGCGAAGGTGTTGGACCATCAACAACAGAGTAATAAAAGGCAAACTCGACTGGCCTGTCATTGCGTTTTGATGGCCTCAGAATAGTCTAGACATAAGCCTACCAATATGAGCTCACAGTCACAGCAAATGGAACAGCTCCGCTCTATGATCCCTCCAGAGGAAGTCTTCACGCCAGACCATCCACAATACAAGACTCAGAGTCAGCCATGGTCAAATTACGCAGAGCTTCATCCAAAAATGGTCATTCAGCCCACCGCCCTCACTGGCCTGCAGAAAGTTGTCAAGTATCTCTACGATTCAGACCTCGACTTTGCCATCCGCAACACCGGCACTGGCTCGGTATCGGCTCAGGATGTCATTCTTTCCATGCACGGTTTTAAGGATTTCGAGTTTGATAAAGCAGCCGGCACGGTAGTACTTGGCGGCGGACTCGACTGGGGCGAAGCCGACCGCCTGATGGACAGCAAAACACCAGATTACGCCCTGGTAGGGGCGCGATGCAGTTGGGTTGGGGTGGCGGGCAGCACACTCGTTGGTGGCCTCAGCTGGCTCAGCCACGAGTTCGGCATGATTTCTGATCCGCAGAATCTGCTCGACGCACAGGTCGTGCTGGGCGACGGTCATGTGCTCTGGGCGAGCGAGGAGCCTGACCTCCTCTGGGCGCTCAGGGGTGGCGGCGGCAATTTTGGCGTCGTAACGGCGCTCAAGATGCGGGCTCGACCCTACACCCAAAAGATATTTTCTGGTATCGTGACGCTTCCATACTCCTCGCTGGTAGAAACGTCGCGTTGGGTTGCAGCCATGGCAGCAAAGGCCGTAGACCCAAAACTAGCGATGCACGTCACCAACATTGGCCCCGGACTAGGTTATCCAGATTCAGGTAGCAGACCTGGGATTGCCATCATGATGTATGATGCCAATGGTGAGGCGCATGGCAGGTCTGACGCGGGCTTCGGCGAGCTGTACAAGCTTCCAGGAGCTCAGGAAGTGATGGCAAGAGAATTCCGACTGGCAGAGCTCAGCGCGATGGCTGAGCCATACCGTGACTATCAAGGCAACAACATGTTCTGGCTGTCTGCTCCGCTGCTCGAAAATATCGACGATGAGACGCTTGTCAGGTACACATTGGCATCGATTGTGTTCGCACAACAGCTGACCAGCGATGTGTAGGGCATGGGAATGGTACGAGGACAGCATCGACCTCCACCCCGGACTCGGTGGCGGAAGCACTGTCCTTCTGGAATTCATGCAAGAAGTATGCCGTTATACGCCCTTGGAATCCCCCTCCTTGTCCTAACACTATCCAGAACGCCTTCAATCTCTCCGGCGGGCGCGCCGCCACAGCATGGCCGCACTCTGGTCGCCGCCACGTAATGCAGCTCGTGCTCGGTTGCCGTCCTGAAGGTGCTCCTCCGGACGTCCGCGAGATCGTCATGAAGCGATTCGCCAGAGCTGGCCCGCAGATTGCTTTGGATAAGCAGTCTGGCGAATTCCATGCGGGCTTTTTGCACGAATGGAACGATTTGCGACAGGTCTATGGCGAGAATCTCGACAAGCTCAAGCTGGTCAAGGCGAGGTATGATCCGAAGAATCGATTTAATAAGGGTGTTGATCTGGTGGGTGAGAAGGTCACTAAAGGGGCGACGGTGTAGTCAATGCTCTCAGATGTGAACGATGTGTGACGAATAAACTGATTGATCAATGCTGCTGTCATGACGAGGTTGTCCACGCTGCATGACCAAGGCTGCAGGGGCGCTTTCGGTATTGGTCTATTGACGAGTGAGTCACTCTCCGCAGCTGCCCCATCTGCAGTGACCAGGACCCAGCAAAGCCCATGCACGATGGCTCGCGATGGATGTGCACGAAGTCTTAGAGCTTTCCGGGCTCACTGGGTTTCAAGCTGGATCAGACACCGGCCTCGCGAACTTATTGTATCATTGGAATCTGTGATGCCGCATTCTATCCTTGCTGGCCGTCATGATCTATCGCTGAATCGCAACCTGAACAAACCCAGACGCCTCATCTATCCTCGCCCAAACATCTATTTTGAATTCGACGTAGCACATGGCTCTATCGTATTTCTCGTCAATGACGCGTGCTCCACTCCACATCATAGTCGCGATCCACCTCAGCCAGTACGTCCCTAGGCCGCGAAGTTCAACCCGGTGTTGTCACCAAATCCCAATCCGCCATGGAACTGCAAATTGCCATCGAGCGCCCACGAAAGCGGATCGAATACAGCGTTACCATTGAACTGATCCCAGCCCATATCCAGCGCGTCGTGGTCAAGTCCACCAAGACCTGTCAGAGCTGGCGCAGAAGGTCCAGTCGCAGCAAGTCCTGGCGGTTGCGGGGTGCTCCTAGAAGTGTGGCTCTCGCTCGAAATGGTAGTCGGATGCTCCACTGCGCGCTCCAGATTATTGCGGCCTTCTTGACCGACTTGGTGGCGCCATCGCCATATCGCGTCATACAGCACTGACAAAGAGGACCGACAGCGGACGTGAAGCTGCAGCGAGTCGTCTGGTTTGACATTGGTCGCGTCGCTCTCAAACAGCTTCTGCTCGCCGGAAGAGCTCTTCTGCCAAAGCTGTGCCATGACTTCTGCCAAACGTTGAGGCAGATCATTCGATCGGACAGACAAGCGGCGAAGGGCGTTGACGCTTTTGCTGAAGAGTGTCCGAGCGGCAGGGACGTCAATATGACTGGCGTAAAAGCTGTTGAGAAGCTTGTGCAGAGACACGGCAGCTGCGAGGATCATCTGTTCGATGTACTATGGGGTTTGTCAGCGGTACGGTTCTTGAGACACACAGACATGGCTTACTCTCGGCACGTAGTGAAAGATCTCTTGTGGCAGGTCCAAGATCACGGTCAGCAGACTGGATGCTGCAATGTACACATTGCGCAAACCACTGATATAGTTGGGTGTCGTTGGCTTGTCGAAGAAGGCGCTCAGGCGAAGATGCAGGGCGGCAGCTTTCAGATATAATGTCTCGATGGCTGGGTAATGTCAGTACATTGCCATCGAATCGACTCTGTACTGTGATGCTTACGCGAGCTCCTAGTGCTCATCAATGTTATCTCCATCTCGTTCAGCTCACGCCAGTAC
Organism: Teratosphaeria destructans; assembly: GCA_010367425.1. Lineage (NCBI taxonomy): Eukaryota > Fungi > Ascomycota > Dothideomycetes > Mycosphaerellales > Teratosphaeriaceae > Teratosphaeria > Teratosphaeria destructans. Next base: position 341,269 of record WBMN01000016.1, read on the forward strand.
ATGTCGATTTGCAGCCCTCTCTGACTCTGATCAACCTCGACTATGTGGTCTCTCTGCATCGTGAACAATGTCCGCGTGACGGTATCGCAGAACTTTTCGATCTGACATCGTGAATGTAGCTCTGGTTTCATCTGGTTGAGATGCAGGCCATAGGTGTACCACGCCCATCTAGACAGAGGCGGCTGGCCCTGACCGGTGCTGACTGACTGGGCAACAATATTGACGGTTGCCCACGTGTTGAGGCGATCTGCAATATCCTCGTCCCGCAGATCGACGCGGAAGCGTGAGAAGTCTTGAGCGTGCGAAGGTCGGTGCAGACCGTACTGCATTGCCAGCTGAAACATGACCCCCGTGAGCATCATGGTCGGCTCCTGACTAGTGGAGCTGGTCGGCAGGGGCCAGGTGCAGAGCAGTGCCAGCGCTTTGCAGACGTGGTAGATCTGCGGCACTTGACTCAACGTCGTCCAGATCATCTCCTCCAATGGCTGCTGAAGCTCGACCAGCAAGGATGGCTTAGCATCGTACCGACGTGCTGCGACGGCGACTATGGTCCAGTGCAGGAGCGGATGCAGTGCGTAGTACTGGTCCCACCTGAACTCTGGGTTGAGGGCTGGCAAAAATGGATGGAAGGATGAAAAGTAGATCTCGTACAGGTCGGATAGTTGCTGCTCGGTGAGGGTGACGTTGCGGATGCTTTTGGGAGAGGTGCCGGGCGTGATGGACGGGTAGCTCGTCGGCGGCATCTCGCGATAGCCCTGACTCAGGTCTAGCAAGCTCCTACTGGCTGCGGCCTCGTTAGGACCGAGAAAGGCTTGCTGTGCGCCCATGTTGGCCAAGGGCGCTCCATTACTGTCCAAGGTTGGGCCAGTGTCGCCGGGTAGTTTCATGCCGAGCGCCTCGAACTGGGCCAGCTTCTGCTTGGCCTCTTCCAGCTCTTTGACCATCTCCTCATGGGCGGCCCGTTTGCCCAGACGCTTGAAGTCATTGTCGATGGAGCAGTTGAGCTTGTGCTTGACGCAGCGATCGCACGGCTTATAGTAGTCGCCGGGACCGGACACGACATTGCAGCGGAGCTATCACCGAGTCGGTCAGTCTCGGTCAACTGGATGACTTCTTGCCTCGTGAGTCATGTGTCAAATGCATGGGAATGTCATGTATGTAGGTAGGTAGGTAGGTAGGTAGGTAGGTAGGTAGGTAGGTAGGAGGTACGGCTACGCACCTTCTGCTGCCGACAGTCGTTGCATGCCCGCTTGACGCCCGGCTGATGTCGCGCCTTGCCCGTCACGGGACTGTCGATGCTGCCGCTGACACTGCCATTGCGCTCGTGCTCTTGCTGCGGGGTTGGGTGCTGGTGCTGCAGAAACACGCCATTGCTGCCGCTGTCGACGGGCGAGACGAGTGAGCTCCGCTTCCTCTTACGGCTGCCGTCGTGGGGTGTCTCGGCGGGCGACGTCGCTCCCCCCGCCGATGGCGGCGGCGAGATGTGCTGCTGGACGGGCGAGGCGTGCAGGACGCTGGCGGTTGGGGTCGGTGGTGGCGGAGCGTCAAAGGCGGGCGAGGGCGCATGCCACGACATGGTGATGGATCCAATGCGGCGAAGGTTGTGGTGCGATATCGGGAGGGGCGGAGGCTGCGCACTCGGCCGGTTTTGCATTTTTTGACACTGCGGGGTCGTCGAGTCACTCACTACCTTACTACATGTACACCCTCATCCTCCCTGCCACGTGGCCACGCGTACATACACCTCATTACTCAGTCCCTTCTTCCAAGGTAGCTTTCATAATAATCATACCAGCACGGTTATTCGGAAACGAGAGGGGGTTCGTATGTTCGTCGATTCCTCATGTCTTGTTGGCGACTTGGCGGGATACGCCCATTCCGCATATGGGCGATGCAGGCTCGGCAGGATTCCTGAGGCATGAGTAATAAAGACGTTCGACGGTACTTACTCATCATCATCATCACCCACTAAGGTACCGATGGCAGTGGGTTCATTCACTACATCTACCTTACACCACTATGCCAGACGCACCTTCCTCATTAGGAACCCAACTACTGCTTATTTTACTCCTCTCGTCGAATACATATGTGCTGATGAGCCAGCAAGCATCCATGCAGCTCCACTCTTAGAAGCGATCTCCTGGTAGATTGTGTGGGTTCTAGATCACCGCACGAACGATGCATCGTCCCGAACATACGGAGGTACCAAGGTTCCAGGTTGTTTGATTTGTGATGATCCGCAACGAGACTGTGTTATTACAGTATGCTGTTATTACTACTATATGAATCCTGCCAATTGTAGTCATGGCGCTACTACTACCAACTGGAAGCATTCGGCTGGAAGCGGCTGGCATCAACCTAAGCGGCAGCAGAACTCTCCCCTCTCGCTGATCTTCACGTGAGAGCGGGACTTTCACCTAGGTCAAACGACTCTCACCTCGTCCCGCTTCCTCTCCTGACCTGTGGTCCTACTTCTGAGGTCCATATGTGTCCCCCCGACAGAACCTCCCAACTGAACCCTCGTGACCTTGACATTGGTCAACTTCGACAAATTGGCCCGAGGTGGCGCTGCATGTACCGGCCCATCGCCCCGTAATCGATCCAACGTCGTGCCACAGACCGCCTGAGCACGCGACCACTTACTTATCATGCCCGATCCTTCTCACCTGCCCTCCACCCCTTCCGACGACTCTCTGGTGGTGTCTGCGGACAGGAAGAGAAGACACACCGGCAGCGACCAGGCCGATCGCGCACGCTATGTGCGGCCGTCCAACACCATCTCACATCGACACAGCGAGGGTTCCGGTCGGCGCAGCGCCATCGATCTTACCACTCCTGAGCGGCAACGTCCGCTCCCACGGCCGATTAGTTCCAGCAGTCTGCGCAGAACGTCATCGCAAAGCAGGCGACGCGGCAGCGATATGGCGCCAGCACGATGGCAGCCAGACCACGAGGTCGCCAAATGTCCCTTCTGCCAACGAGATTTTGGGTTGCTGACCCGCAAGCATCACTGCCGGAAATGTGGCAGAGTCGTCTGCTCGGCATGTTCGCCGCACAGGATCATGATCCCGAGACAGTACATCTCACGGCCGCCCAACCCGCTGGAGGCGGAGCTTGGCATCACAATTGCACAGGTCGAGGCGCTGAGCAACACGAGCGGCGGAGAGAGCGTGAGGGTTTGCAATCCGTGTGTGCCTGATCCGTGGATACCAGGCACCGAGTCGCATGCCGGACTAGAGGCGGGCGCTGGCCATAGGCCTGAAATGCCAAGGGCAAGAGCAGCTTCGGAGAATCAGGCGGCCGGAAGGGCAGTAGAGGATAGAGCGGCGCGGCTAGCAAGATACAGAGATATCATGCAAGGACAACGGCCCCAAGAAGCCGGGCGACCACACGCCTACAGCAGCTCCACAGCCCAGGAGCGAGACCAAGCCATCGAGCGCCTCCACCGTCAACATCTGGCCAACGACGTGACGCCCTGGACCCAACGAGAGCAGAACCTCGCCAACAGCATCAACCGCGGTGACTACGGCGTGCGCGACCCTCGCCTGCCTTCCGCCCAACCCTCTACAGCCGCCGCCCGCTATCGCCCGAGAGTCAGCTCCGTCCACGCGCCCCCCGTTCCCGAACGAACCTCTAGCAGCCGCCCACAAGCCCAAACCGCCTCCTCCACGGCCTCCGCACCCCCGATCCAACCCCGTCCGCGCCGTGTCATCAAGGAAGAAGACGAATGCCCCGTCTGCGGCACCGAGCTGCCCCCCGGCGATGCCCTCCGCGAATCGCACATAGCCTCCTGCATCACCACCCACACCTACGGCAGCACGCCCCGCCAAGCCGACCCCTTCGCCCCACCACCCTCGGCAGAACCCTCTGCCTCGACGCCTCCGACCGGTAGCAGTGTGAGAGCGAGGGCCCTGTCGCACCAGCCGAGGGGCATGCTGAAGTACCGCGCGACGGAGAAGGATTGCGTGACGGAGGACGGCGAGCAGCTGGAGTGCGTGATTTGCATGGAGGAGTTCCAGGTCGGGGAGGAGTTGGGAAGGATGGAGTGTTTTTGCAAGTTTCATCGGGGGTGTATTCGGGGCTGGTGGGAGAAGAAGGGAGTGGGGAGTTGTCCGACGCATCAGTTGCATGATTAGGGTACAGTCCTAGGGGTTGTAGGCGGGAGAGAGGAGGTATTTATTTTCATTGGCGCACTTTGGTGGAATAGATGGGATAGATGGAGTGGGCGGTTCTTGTTTGGGTCATGGGAGTTAGGAACGCTGAGCATAGATTATATATACCCCTCTTGCTTCGTAGCGATGATGATAACGAGGTCATGAGTCCAGAGGAATATGTTTGCGCGGTTGATTCCATTAGCTGGTCTTTGTTGCATGTGATTTCTTGCATCAGAAGCGGGCTGCATCTGGTGAGTTGCTCACAACACATTTGCCCCCCTTTAAGGAGCATTGAGCCTGAAGCGTTTTTGCGATCCAGTGGACTTGCTAGCGCACATCGAGCTTTCGAGAAAGCCATCTGGATTCCGGACGTGGCTAGTGACACACTCCACTCGCCCGTCCCATTCAAATCATTCGTCCTTTCCGCCCAGCAGGCGACGTCAATCGAAGCGTCAAGCATTCCTCCGTGGCATTTCGGCCGCGTGGCGACCCTGAATCCTCAGGACTGTCCGGTGAATTCTCTCGACCGTCACAGACGCGAGCCACTGACTGGCAGCGAGGAGGCCGGAACAGGCCGCGCCCACACTGTCGTCGCTGGAGAAGCCAGGGGGCCTGCGAGTCCAGGAGCCGCTCGGGCATGTTAGACTTCGTTGAGTACAGCGGTTTTTACGCGCTAGGTTGCCGCCCGGACAGATCATTCGAGGCGTTTCGAGACGAGGCGGATCTATCGACAGGGCCGTCGAAGCGTCAGGCATTGCTTGAATGAACCGCTGCGACTCAATAATAACTTCATTGCACACGTCCTTGATCTTCTCATCGGAAAAATCGGTCGTGGGTGCCCTCACGCAGCAGTCCTAGATTTCCCCTCCAGCCTCTCGATCTTCGCCTGCAGCTCCCGCTTCTGCTCGAGCAAACGTCCTTTCGCTATCTCCATTTGCTCGATCCGCTGAGCGGGAGTGGCTTGAAGGACTGTATATCTCTCCTTGCAAGATCATCAGTATCATTGTTGGTTCATCAGTGGTCGTGGGTTGACGTGATGCTCACCTGCTTGTATTCCTGTCTCATTTTCAGCCCAGCCCCGTACCATGCTCCCGTGGCGGTGATGGCTGCTACGGAGAGGGTGAGGGCGATTGTGCGGGTGTTGGCGCTTGCACGTGCTGACATTGCGGGGCTCCCGAGGTTGGACTGGAGCGCTCGAGGAAGCGTTGTTTTGTTGATGGTTGCAAGAGGTGCAGTAGGAGGTAGGATGTATATACGATCAGGTTGACGACGAGAGTCCTTCGACTTTTGACATCTAGAGCGCGACTTTAGTCATACCATAGCGCGCCACATTCGCGTATGCGACATCAACAGCGTCTCATCTGTTCTCACCAACATCTCGCTCCTCGTCTAACAGTGCGCATCACCTCGCCTTCCGTACACAAGCAGGAGATAATGTCAAACCCAAACCGTACGCCCGGTGGCGCAACCAACAGCACGCGTCTATCAACAGTGCCCACCTCAGCCTCAAAATCGCGGCAACTATCACATTTGCACTCGCAGCTGGCACAGCTCACAGCGCACATGTCGGATCTTGAGAATCTCTTGCGTATGACTGCTGTGCAAGCGGAGGGTATGAGGGGCTTGGGTGGGTATGCTGGCGGCATGTGAGTTTTGCGCCGATTTTCCGGATTGTGTCATGTACTGATATTGGGGCAGGTTCATGGCGGCGTCTAGAGTGCTTGGGGAGGAGACTGTCAATGGTGCCGGTGCGAGTGGTCAGGGTGCGGAGGCGAAGCGAGGCGAGAGTTCGTGAGGTCTTGGGTTGAGCTTATTTCAATCCCAACCCGTGAAGGCATGGCTGGACTTCACCTTCTACCGTCTGCTGAATGCACAAGACACCATCGAAGACTGTTTGCAATGGCGGCACGTGGTTCATGGATCGCTAAAGGGCCATCTAAGATAGCATGTGACAGGCACGCCGAGTATTTCAGTCTGCCAGAGACGGCTGAGGACGAAATTGCTCTCGCAAGCCACCGCCAACAACCGCTCTTTCGCCTGATGACTTCCACAATGCGCTGAGTGGAAGTTTCTCATTCGGCTACTACCAGATTTAGAGCGGTGGCCCATCAACCCGCCTCGAGGGTATTCCTTGAGTGAGCACAGAGAATCGAAGAAGAGCGGATCTTGTCCTAGCAGCACTTTACAAGGACCTCGAGCGTCACTCGCTGACGGCAATTGACGCCTGACTTCGCACTAAGGAGGTGCCAATATATTTTCAAGTTCTGAGAGGACACACCAAAGCATCAGCATCAAGAACATAGATGATGACAATGCATCACCGCGTTGGCGAGCACATTGCTCTCATCACTTCTCTACTTGTCGAAAAAGACCGACTTCTCCTCGAAAAGGATGACCTGGTTGAGTCCAAATCGAAGATGTGGAACGAGTTTCAGAAGATTGTACGTTATCAAGACATTGAGCTTGCAAGGCTTCGGCAACAGAACGGGACGGATCGCCTGTTGGCCGAGAACAATCGACTTGCTCGCAAAAGAGATGAGCTCATCGAATCGAGAGCGAAGATGTGGCGCGAACACCGAAAGATCAGGCGCGAACAAGATATCGAGATTGCTAAACTCCGCGAGCAGAATGAGAAGCTTCTCGGAATGCTGAGTGCTTACATCGACGGCGAGGAAGAAGAAAATAATGGCAGTGAAGTCATGAGCATCGATGATAATGATGATGACAACGAGGAAGAAGCTGTGGGCGATCCTCTTCTTGACGATAGTGGCTTTGGACGGACGTTCGCCGACACATACCCATCTCCCGAATCGTCGGTAAGGTTTGGGGTACCCGACAAAGAGCTGGTGCCATTCAGATACGCGCCAGTAGCTGCTGTCTTGGCAAATGGCGAGCTGCGGCTCGGCGATTTTTCACGAGTCCCTGATGCAGTGAAGGGAACGATGCAGAAAGCAGAGGCTATTCGAGCAAGTCGTTGCGCGCAAGATCTGTTGGCAGCATCACCTGGTAACAACCCCATATCTTGCTGCTTCTACCTGTGGGCGCAGGGCTCAGGAAGTGTGCGACGCTGGACTATCGAATTCCCTCAAAAGTACGCGTGTGCAAGCTGCTTCAACGCTCGAAGGGTGTGCATGGCTTGGCAGGGAAAGAAGACGTGGGCCTTGCTGCCACTAGCACCACAACTGCGTGAGGCGGAAACAACTTGGCAAGATGCAGGCTATTACATCTACGATGGCGACTCAACAAAAAAGGCGAGTCAGTTTGATGGTATATGGGCTGAGAGCAAGGCAAGCAAGAAACGCAAAAGATAGGCGGCGAATGTCGCGGAGTGCATTGTGGTGGTGCAATGCCAGGTGCTTCAGCAGGGCATCTGTTGGTGGTCGTCTGTGGGCAAGCGCATTCGGATCCATGAAGACGAGAAAGTGTGACGAGCCGGCTGACTGACAGGGGTATCTAACAACTTCACGTAGTTCAACAGACAATTTCCACCATATAACTACATAAACACCATCCACAACGTGTACAATAGCGATGTTCACAAAAGCAAAGTGTCACTTCCCAAGGCACCTTCCTGCCTTTCTGCCTGGTTGCAGCTTCTCCGCAATATCCCCGTGATCGTCGACTCCTCCCCTCTCACACGAAACCATCTGCCCAGTACCACGAAGGAGCAGAAATCAGTCCGAAGCTTCTGAAGGTCCTTCCATTCGAGGATACCTGTGTGTGCAACTACCATCAGGTACGAATCACTTGCAATCAGTCGCAGTCGTTTCTTCATTTCTTCTATCGTTCAGACTGGAGGAAATACCATAGAATGATGGCTCGCACGACACGATCTCAGACACCGCCTGCAGTGACTCTGCCATTCTTGCGCAGCAACGGCTGAACCTAGGGATCATCAAAAGGACTCAACAGTCGTCAAGCCCGCCATCGAGGCCAGACTCATTTGGCCATAAGCGCACAACCCCAGCAGCTGTCGAAAATGGCATGCCGCACTCCGTCGGCTTCACACTGCTCCCATTATCTTGCGCAGACGATGATGCTCTTATACCACCACCCAAGAAACGGTCGAAAAGGGCGCCATCTGGGTCCGATGACTCTGAAGACCAATCTCACTACAAGAAGCGATCAGCTCAGAGGAAGCACAGGAAGCTTGAAGAAGATTTGGAACCTACAAAGCCTATCAATTCTGGTTCTGACGGGCCGATGACCGTACCTGCTCCTTTAAAGCCAGCAGAGAGGGCAGAAGTCGTCAGAGGCTACGGGCTGAGCCCTGGCGTTTCGCCGTACCCAGGCTATTCTCAGCCTTCTCACAATCAAGGATATGAGGCAGTGCGCTTGCTAGAGCAGCATCATGGAACCGAACAAGTGATGCCACGGCGAGTCGCCAATCTCGACAGGACTGGCTGCGGCGATGTCCAGAATATCTTGGACGCCTTACTTCGGACATACATTTCCATGCAGTGCAATGTGATTGCCAGCAACGCCGCGCTGCAAAGTCTGGGCAGAGTCTACGGCGTGAAGGATGGCTCACCAGACTTGTACGCCGTGCTACAAGGCCCTCCAGAGCAGCTACGTGATGCCCTTAGAAGTCGTGGCATGCCGACAATGAAGACCCGGAACATTCTAAGGACATATGCGAATGGTGTGGGATGATGAGCAGGAACGCGTAACTACCTCAGAGGCGGAAGTCAACACCGCTCATCTTTCAAAAGGTGATGGTATTCACGAGAAGCAGTACGGAAATGTCATGATCGGTTTCCTGGACTATATACACAACTTCGACGACAGTTTTGAGGCTACATGTACGAAGAAGATGCTGCAGTTTCCAGGCCTGGGCACCAAAGTCACAGCATGCGTTGCGTTTCTCAATGGGCCGGCCCGTCTTCGCAGTAGACACCCACGTTGATCGCATGTGCAAACACCTTGACTGGGTGCCCGACGAGAAGACTGCAAAGTCAAAGCTCACAGGCAGAGCGCGTTTTCGCGCACTGCGATGTACGCCTGTCGAATGACACGAAATACAAGCTACATCAGCTTTTCTGGAAGCATGGCCGAGAGTGCTTCAGGTGTAAGGAGAGGACGACTCCGGCAAGTACCGAGTGGTCGATGGTGAGATGTCCCCTCGAGCACCTGGTGGATCGCGCACGATACGATCCGATGCAGGAAGATCTGGCCGATAAGGTGAAGAAGAAGCAGCACGTCATGGCGGTGGGAGACGCCGAAGCCAGCTGTTAGTGTCATGGATGCCAAAACCCGGAATGAGGTCATGAACAAATATGCCATGGTTGGCGAAAGTCGGGCCGGTGCCACGCGCCACCCAGGGCAAGCTTTGTGAAAGTGTTCAAGACCAGGAAGATCAGGGGAAAGGACTCATTCAGCTTTCCACTTAAAGCTTTGTGCGCCCTGGCTTATGACGCTGGTCAGGTTGACGTAATATGTCTCGACCATGCCCTGAGCTTCGGCTACGGAGAGCCTGACTTTGCTCATGCAAGGACATGTTATGCGCCCGGAAGGCATGAGCAAAAGAACATCACTGAACGCCGACGATCTGACCAATCAATTCAACAAATTGTGGGTCTGATCCTGATATGCTGATGGTGCTTGGCAGTGACGACACCCGTCTGATTCCACCTCCCGAATTGCATGAATGCAGCATTCTCGGAAGTCTGAGATGCGGTCTCGACCTCAAGCTTCACGCCCAATGCCAGAGCTGCGGATTCGGTAATAGACGACAGGGTAATTAATACTTGGCATACCATCAAGCAGCACGAGCTGGTGTGCTCCTCTCGCAATTATGATCAGCCGTCAGATTCACTCCAGCATGGTGGCATCAAGATTTATGCATCCTTGACTCGTGCTCAGATTGACACCTGATACCCGCTGTTTTGCCTTGCGCTCGACATAACGAAGCTGCGATTTGGCAAGAAAGGGTCGCAGACCTCCATCAACTACGAAGCACTTTTGGGCGCATCTCCCCTGCAGTGCTTCGTCTCCCACAATTCATGCTCTCTTCGACGAGACTAGCGCGCAGTGGCATGCAATACAACCGGTCTACGCATCCGTACACCACCAGGATAACCTAGAACAGGCCGCCGGCATCATTCTGGCCATGGGACTCAATCTTGCTTATAGGTGTGGCTTGAGTTGTAGACATGGTCCACGCACGCTTTGCCACGGGCAAGCCGAGTCGATAACCACTGTGGCCTGACGCAGAACATGAAACCAACAAGGGTGCAAGTACTACGCCCGTCCGTACAGGCACGTGACAGCCCCCGGCTGACGTCAAGTCCAATTTGCTGATGCGCGTGTAGCAGCAGCTCTAGACGCTTGGTAGATATGACGTCTGATGGCAGGGCTGCATGAGTAGAGAGCGCAGAACCAAGAGCCTTCCACAAGTTAACTTATATATACCAGGCTCGTTCCTGTCCTTGAAATGCAGTTCTCAGCAGCAGCACGACCTCGCACATCGACCTCAAGACAAGACGACCTCAAGACAAGACGACCTCAAGACAAGACGACCTCAAGACAAGACGAAGGCCATTGACAACGCCGCCCTTCCTCCTCAGCACAATGAAGCGTAAGTTCTGCCCTGGGTTTCCATCTTCTCGTGCAGCGTCTGATGGAACGGTACAGTCAACCTGCTGCTCATCGGCGCCATGCTCCTCGACTGCACCTTCGCGGCTCCAGGACTCCTGGCCAATCCACACGCCGTCACCAAACGCACCGACCACGAGCGCGCGATCGCCCTCATGAAGCGAGTCCAGACCGACAAAAACCTCGTCAAACGCGTCTCTAGTACATGCTACTTGTGCCTTTGGGGCTGCTCAGGGTCAGGTATGCCAGAGCTCCCCGACTGCGATTGCTGCGCGTCAGGGTCCGATTGTGACGATGACTGTCCATGATGTTGGGATGGACTGGTTCATTCCGCTGGTTTGTACTGCGCTTGGAGGGATCGTACTGTAGAGTGTACCTCCGTCAGGGCTGGCGTCGCCTATTGATGGAATATCGTGCTGTCGACTTGAGTTTCAACGAGGCGTCTTGGAGTTGCTAATAATCCGGGGCAGACTTCAGGAAATGTTGTAGATATAATTACCAAAAACAAAATAATGTTAGTTGAAGGCTCACGGCTGCTCCTGTCTTTCCGTTACTCGCCTTTCGGTGCGATGCTCATCGAGATCTCTTGTGGCTATCATCCAAAGCACAAGGCGTAATCTAGCATGAGTCCCTGAGAGTGCCATGTTGACGTGCCTTTGACGCGGCTGTGGGCTGCCGGCAACGCTGCTGAATGTGTGCATACCTTAATGATACGGGAAGCTGCTGACTTGGCACTTGCTGCGGTTGTTTTGTGGCGCCAGCGAGACTCTCACATGCCAAAGTCAAAGTTTGAAGCGGTAAATCAGTAGGCACAGATCCTTGCGAGCGCCGTTCTGGCCTTGGAAGTTGGTCGTGTGCTCTGGAGGGTGGTGGTATCATGGCGACGTATCAGCAGTGAGCAAATGTCGAATAGGTGTGGAGCCATGTGTTGCTGTCCGATGATGATGATGCGATGCAGGTGGCTGTTGTTTGTTGAGATGTGACGCAATGTGGAAGGTCTAAGCGTCTGGAAACAGGCTTTGTATGAGACAAGACATTTCATCAATCGATTTCTCGCAAAGGCACACACTGCTCGCGACTCTCGACCTGCGCGACCACACCACCACGCCGGCCAACTTGATACGGAGTGTCCTTTGAAATCTGTCCAACACACTACAAGCAAGAGCGTGGGAACCAGCGAGAGATCTATCTTCCTTCCCCTTATCAGCGCCCGTCATGGCGGCAACCTCGCCAGAGCAGCAGCAATACCCAGACCTCAATCCGTACAGTGACGAGTCTGCTGCGTCTGCCGGACAAGGCAGCATCAACACGGAGAACGTCAAGAACTCGGCCGTCCAGGCGAAGGACTCGCTGGTGAACAGTAAGGTAGGTGCAAACGATCCATACCTGCTTAGTGAAGGACACAGCGCCAGGAAGGAGCTGTGGGACACGTAGCAAACACACAACATACATGTACTAGTACGCACCTCCGCATTCGCGCCGTCGTACTGGTACTACCTTAAGCTTGCTGCATTTCGCGTTCCTTATCTCTGGTTGCAAACGCCCGGTGTGCACACTCTTTTGAACCTGACCTTCACTGACGCAACCATCCAGTATCCAGATTCTTCCCAAACAGCTTCAGCCCGCGATCACCTAACCACCATGTCTTCAGCCGCGCAAAACACCGCCGCTTCCATCGCCAACTCCAAGACCGTGCAGGACCTCCAGAATGGCCCCGTCGCCCAGAAGACGCGGGAGCAGCTCAACCAGACTGGCAACGAGTTCGGCAACCTGGCCAACTCCCGCACCACCCCGAGCACCCAGACCGCTACCGGCCAGGACCTGACGCACTACCACTCCTTCTTCTACAACCTGCTGAGCTGGGAGAACCCGCGTGCCACTGCCATCAGCTACGCTACCATCGTCCTCTTCATCTTCACCACCCGCTACATCCCAGTCGTCCGGTACGCGCTGCGTTTCACTTGGATAGTCCTGGGCATCACAGCTGCCGCGGAAGGCACTGGCAGGCTTGTCCTTGACCAGGGCTTCGTGAGCAAGATGAGGCCGAAGAAGTACTACACGGTGCCGCGCGAGACCCTGGAGAATGCTATGAGCGACGTTCAGGAGCTTATCAACTTCTTCGTCATTGAGTTCCAGCGTCTCGTCTTTGCTGAGAACATTGGCGCTACGGTCTTGGTATGTTCCACGATAGATCCCATCCTCATGACGGGTGATACTGACGAGGTGGCAGGCTTTCTTTACGGCCCTCTCTACCTACTTCCTCATCAAGGTCACCCCTGCTTGGGGTCTAGCCCTCCTCTTCACGACCTTGGTCTACTTCACTCCTCTAGTGTACATTAGCAACAAGGAGCTGATCGACAGCCACCTCGAGAACGCCGGCAAGATTGTCAACGAGCAGACGCAGCAGGTTCGGGACCTGGCTGCGCACCACTCGAACAAGGCATACGAGGCGAGTCAAGCCACACTCAAGGACTACTCTGCCAAGGCTCAGGAGGCCTTGGGTCAGGCGAAGAGGCAGGCAATTAACAAGGGCGTTGTAAGCCAGGAGGCTGCGGACAGGACGGAGGAGAAGCTCGCATCTGCGCCCAGCGCACCGGTCGATGAGCCTGCTGGTCCGGCTGATGCTCAGGCTCATGCTGCATCCGCTGAGCCTGTCACAGAGCCTGTTCCGGCGCAGTAGATGTCTCATGCTGATAGTGATGGCTGCATATGACTGGCCGTAGAGCGACGGGCAAAGCCGGCACAAGAAGAACACAACTAGAGTGGCAGACTGAAGAGCATATGGGGTCGAGCACGAGTCCCTGGTTGGCGGGCAACATGGCACCGTGGCGCCGGATTCCGGGGTGGGAGCGACGGTGGGCACTTGTATCAGTATTTGACTCCTACGGCACCGCGGCCTGCGCTTGTAAAGTTGAGCGAAAAGTTGAGAGGCGCGAAATTGAGCGAGCGACTACGAAAGGTGGTCGTCTGCGGATGGTTTTCCTCACCTAGCATGAGCGACTGATAAATGAGCATGAACACATGTACCTACTGCAATGATGACGTTGTACTCCCCCTTTGCGATGGTAGATGATGTGAAGTTATCACTGAGATTTCAAGCATGTGGCGTCTTGCACAAAAGCGTCGATGATGCCTACATGTACGTATCCAATGGTGACCGTTATGAACGCAAAGCAGGCACAAGGGATGGTGCTACAGGTATTCACCGCTCCCAATGCTATGGACACGGCTCATATCTCATTGGGCAGCATCAATTTGCTGATCTTGTGGGAGAGGTGCACCTGCCAATGACCTCATTACGAGACTATGTGTGGTGGCGACGGCGCATCGCATACGTCGAGTGAAGACATACCAGGATTTGTATATTGTCAATCCAGACCTCTCTCAATACGGTCACAGAAGCGTGCCTTCTCAATGAGGAAAAGCTTAGAGTCGGTCTTCCCGCCGTGCGTACATCGGTCTTCCCACCGATCCCACGCGAGTGGCTTCCACGTGCCTTTTAGCGCTGCCGAGCAGCCGTCTGGCGAATCGGACTGCGAGCCAGAGCTCATGTCACTCCACCTCTCACGCCACTGCATCCCCTTCACAATCGAGAAGCACATACAGGCGCGGTCATCTTGGCGGCCACGAAACGAGCGGAAGTCGTCGAGGCGTCGCCGTTGGGGAAAAGAGGAGCATTACCACCTCCTCAGGTCGATCGTGCCTGGGCTTCCTCGTCATGGGTCCTTGACGGTGGGTTAAGGAGGTCGCTTCATATGCTTGGCGAGTCTTTGATGCAGGATAATGTGGATTCCGACCGAGCTCTCCTACGCCGGCATCACGAGCCACAGTGGGTGGCTGCCCTTTCTTTTGGAACATGGGAGTTCTGGGCTTTTCGTAATTGCGGGCTTCTCCACGTCTTGTCAGAGAGCACTTTGAAGCGTAGACTTTGATTTAAACTTCCGACTCTTCCAGTCAATTCATACTGCGTGCAGGACAGACAGATTGGGAATTGCATCAGGAGCCGCTCGAACGTGTCACGGTGATTATCAGACCCTGTGACCCAAATGCAAATGGATTACCTGAGCATGCCGGTTGCTGAGCCGGGTCATCACGGGGTCGTCTCACCTGATCAGTTGGAGATAAATCACGAGAGCTTCCCGTTCAGCTTTGACGATCGGCATCTACAACACCACGACCATCATCGGGAACAAGGTACGGCTCGCATCAGGCCGCTCGGCCGTGCTGACTGCTTCCGCACAGGATTTGAGACTGACGATTGCGAGACAGTAGATCTCCAGCCACGTTCATACCAAACAAACAGTGAAGGCTCTCAGCAGAAGATGGCAGTGGACAGTGTCAGCCCATGGAATGACACGTTTCCCAACGCACAGATGCCGAGCCAGAACCAGACAGGAGCGTACTACCAGATCCCAGCCGCTAGCGATGCCTCCACGGATCAGTCACCAAGTCCGAGCTTGATCACCGCATCACCAAAAAATCCCTTTGTTAAGCCGTCAGACTGCGACCTGACTTTTTCCGCGCTCAAGACCGGCGCCGGTGTCATGTGCTGGGACGACAAGCGATGTCCCATCCCCGTCGACAAGCGCGATCCTGGCCGTTGTCATCCTCAGAGGTCAACGACTGACACGGCCGCTGCCGCTGCCACCGCTCGCAGGAGCATTGAGGAGGAGCAGAAGACTGCCATTCAGGTGCAGCCACCACCCACGCTCAAGCGTCACAACACTGACCTCGACGACGTCGAGACGGAGGACTCGCCGCCGGAGGTTGGTGGCGGTCACTCCCGTAAGCCTAGCGAGGTCAAGTCACGGCGGCAAATAGGTCGCGTCCCTCACAACCTCATCGAGCGACGGTACAGAGACAATCTCAACAGTCAGATCGAGGCGCTACGCCTGACGGTGCCGGCGTTGCGCGATGCCTACGACTGTACCGCACCGGACGTCGAGGAGAGCGGACTGGCGACAGTTGCGCCGGCGAAGCTGCCGTCAAAAGCTGTCATCATCTCCACAGCCGTCGACTACGTCAAGCAGCTGGAGAATGAGAAGCTGAAGCTACAGGCCGCGACCAAGTCGCTGCAAGAGCAAGTGGCAGGGCTGCAGAAGCTGGTGCGGTGCGATGACTGCGCCATTCTTCAGTACCTCGCGTCGTTACAGCTTGACTCGAACGGCACGACACCGACCATGCAATGAGTGGTTCTGTACTCCCTGCATGACTTTATGATGGCGTTTGAGGATATCGGGGGCATTCCAGGGCCCAGCATGGCAAAAAGGCGTTTCGAGTGGTTGTTTCAACGGGCGGCAGGCGGTGACCTGATAGAGTTCAAAGGAGACAGCATTAGATGCCACTGAGTGCTTCGAAAAGGATAAACATGATATCATGGCAAAGGCGGGCCAGAACTCAAGAAGATGCCTACGCCGTTGCGTTGGCAGAGTCTTTACACACTCGATGTATGGATGGCTCTATGAGCTTACAAAACATCCTCACACACGCCCAGACCTCTAGAGCGTGCGGAACAATATATGACCCGTGGCCGAGTGGACCTTTGAGCTGATATGTCATCAGCGGTGGGGAGCTTGTTGTGAAGGTACCTAAAAGGTATCAGCACCGATAATCGTATACTGTAGACATTAGGTTGAAGACAAAGGTTTTATAGGCGACCTGTGCCCAACACAGATTACCAGACCTCACAGGGCTTCATCTCCCGACAGACCATCATCAACATGTCGACCAACGGAGCTGCGAATGGCGTAGCGACGGCCAATGGGCACTCGACGCACAATATCGCACCTAAGATTGTTCTCTATACCAATCATCGATGCCCGTGAGTAGCGACGAGCTAGACCAATTTGAAGTTGAGCATGCGAAGCGGTGCCCTGTTATCTGCGCAGCTTCGTGGTCTCCTGTCTGTAGCTTATCTAAGATACCTTGTTGACCGCATACAGGTACGCCCATCGAGCACACATTGCTCTCGAGGAGCTGAACTTGCCCTTCGAGGAAGTCATCATTGACCTGGACACTCGGAGGCCGCAATGGTATCTCGACAGTGAGGGCACCCGGGCAAGAGTTTCTATGCAATGTCACTGACGATATGGCTTTCCATAGTCAACCTGCGTGGCCTGGTGCCGTCGATCAAGTACAGCGTCCCCGGTATCTTCGACGAGCCAGAGATCATCACGGAAAGTGCTATAGTCGTACAATTCCTGGCTGATAGCTTCCCGTCTGCTTTCCTACCTGCGAGTAAAGAGTCTCCTTTCGCACCTCTGCAAAGGGCGAGGATCAAGTCAGCAATTTTCCAGTGTTCAGAGCGTGGCCACAAGAGCCCCGGCTGATATTGTTGACTAGCTTCTTCGTTGACACCTGGAACACCAAAGTCGCCAGCCTGCAATACCCTACCATGAAAGCCACGGGCGCCGAGAAAGACCAGAAGCTCGGCGAGTGGATCGCGGCGGTGAAGAAGGAGATCGAGCCCTTGCTCGCCGACGCCGCGCCCTTCTTCGGTGGCAGCAAGGCGTTGACGTTCGCGGAGGCGATCAGTGCGCCGTTTTTGATCCGATGGTACAGTTTCGCGAACGACGGCGAGTTGTTGCCCAAGAGCTTTGTGGCGGAGTTGGATGCTTTGCCGAATTTTTCGAAGTGGGCGAATGCTGTGGTGAAGCATAAGAGCGTGTTGACGATTTATGATGAGCAGGTTGTTGTGCAGGGTACCAAGGATAGGCTGAAGAAGATGGCGGAGAAGGCGAAGTGATCTGGGATGGGGTACGAGGCTGGTTGAGATGCATGGTTCGTGTAGGGGACGGGTCGTTGATTGAAGCAGTGAGTGATGACAGTGCGGTATTATGAATGATGACAGTGCGGTATTATGAATGATGGCAGTGCGGTATTATTGCAGTCGTTTGCAGTCTGACGTTTTTTCGTGTTGTGAGCTGTGGCCGGTCATATCGAACGCCTTCCTGTAAGTAAAGGCGGCAGACAAGTTAGGTATGAGCCCTCCGCCTGATTTGAGTTCCTTCAAACAATGCAGTACTCTTTGCCTTACTGGTCCGTTGAAAGGCAAAATCATGTCTGACTATGATGATGATGAGAATGATGCTTGCCTGTTGTGCCAGCACGGCTGTTGTCGTCGTGAGATGTGCACCGACCTTTGACAGAGGCTATAGGATGTTAGCTTCGATTCGCAGCGTGACTCGAACCATGTTGATGCGAACGGGTCAGAATAGGCTGTAGCAGACTCTGCTAAGGGTGAGGCATAGGTTGAAGCAGCCCTTGAAGTAGAACTGCTACTATCTGAAACGTAATGTTGAACTCTTTGGTAGCCTTCCCTGAGCATGCTGGTGAGCTAGAGTGGAACAGTGTCATCATCATTTATGGAAGATAGTAGAGAGCCGGTAGCGTCCGTATAAATTTTGAGGTAGGTACATGTAACGAGCGTTTCTCCAAGTTTGTCGAATTCCCTCTTATCTGTAGTCGACTCCTGCATACGGTACGACCGATCGTGCCTATCGCCCGGCCTATCCGACCTCACCTCATACACACTAGGAGGTACCTATGGAATCGTCCCGCATGTAGTACCATGTCTATCATAACAATCGACATTGCCTTCTAGGACCCCGCAGGCGCATTCTCCAAGCGGATTAGTCCGACAGATCTTGGACTTCTTGCCCCGTTTGCTACCGTCGCATCGAATCACATTATTGTTGTCGCTGCTGCAGGTCTAGTGTGAGATGGGCTTGTTAGCTTAGGATTGTAGGAGGAGATAGGGGAATGTACAGTAATGTATGGTCGATCGCAGCCGGCGTGCGTTTTGGCTGTGAGTAGCGCTATGGCTAGAAGGAGTGGGAGGGTGGTATGCATTTTCTCCCTAGCTAGATGCTGTAGCGGGTAGGTAGGTAGGCAGGAGCGGTGACTGCGGGTGGGCCACTTGATGAGGTGCGGCCTGTGAGATTCCTGATTGTAGAGGATGAAAGCAGTGGGTGCAGGGCGCGACAGACTTATACCAGTACTTTACATCCGTGCTACTCCGCCCGTCTGACAGGTTGTTCCTCCGGACGTTCCGGAAGAGCATTGCTATCAGTATGCTCGATCCAGGTATCTTGCTCATAAGACGAAATACTATGTCTTCTAGCACTTCAGGGAGTCTGAGATTGCATATATGTCACTTAGTTGTCACGCTCGTACGAAACTGCAAGGTTCCTTGCAAGTTTCATACAATAGCGGGCAAGTCAGATCTGGACGTTCAAAATCAAGATGCACTTACTTGGCCTTAAGGTAGTAAATCGGAAAGATTTGTGACTCATCAAGAGCCGGATAGCACCGTTCGGTCACTGCGCCCGCCTAAAGAAACCCTCCTTTCAGTCGCTTGAGCATGGTATACCTTGTTGCCAAGATGATATTCAATAGATTCAAGAAAAGTAGCCTACTGTACCCGAGCAGACGAGAGCGACATCTCCATCATAGAATCCGCATCGAATGGACGATGGTATATTTCTTGAAAACGTCAACAATGAAATCGGAAGCTGTCATACAGACGTGCTTACTACTCCATGAAACATTGACTTTGGCAATCATAACTGCCACTCCTTGCACAAGTCCGCAGTGATGTCGTAGGAGGGCCATTTGACAATCTCTTGATGCTTATGCAACAGTTGCAGGATCTCTTGCCTCCTATCTTCATCCCTTTCATGCAGTCCAGCGGCATAGACGGCTTGCAGTGAGGCCAATACCATCGCTTCTTCATCAACGCATTGGGCAACTCCGCATATGGTGTCAATAGACTCTTTCACCGCTACCTCGCGCCCAGCCAAATCACGCAAGCCGCCAAAAGCGGGCCTGTTCTCTAACAGCAGCAGCCTTGAAAAGTGGTGTACTTGGGTAGCAAAAGCAGCGGCCGGTGGATGTATCCAGATTCGCTTGAACTTCATGCTCACCTCCGAATTCTTAGTTGGTAATGGCTGGTTATGTGGCGCAAAGTAATCGCACCACTCTTCGAGACACGCCTGTAGGCTATCCGCCCGCTCCATCCTAGCTTGAATGTTCAGCTTGCCAGCTTCGACCTCCGCGATGCTGGCATAATTCACGCACTGTCCGAGCAGGAACACCGCACGGTTGACAAGTTCCCAGAAAGCAAGAGAAGAACAGGGACGGGACAGCGTGTAGAAGCTCAAAATCTTTCGGCGCTCCTTGAATGCTGCCCAAATGTCTTGTCTGAGCCAAGCCCACCATATACACCGCTTTAGGCCTTCGGACTCGCCGTGAATCAGTTGGGACCTCTGGATCCAGAAAACACCTACCAAATGCCTTTCCCAGCCTTTCGCGGAGCCGTCAATCATCTCGTAGGTAGATATGGTGAGCACCGTGGCGAGAAGCTCGTCTGACACGAGGTACGAAGTTTTCTTCATCTCCTGTTGCAGATATTGTAACACTCCGTGGTAGTACTGGACAGCCAGTGTCCGATCGAGCTGCTGCAGGCCAGCCGCCGCAGCATGAGATGGATTGAGTGACAAGTGCCTGGATGAAAGTGCAAGGACGGCGCTCATCAACCCATGATTGCGTAAAGCCATCCTGGGCACAACGACGGAGAACGATGCTCCCGGGTCTGTGACATCAATCCAGGTGCTGAGGTGCTTGACAAAATGCTTGAACATCGCAACCTCCACCTCTTCTAGCCTTACCTCGTCTCGACTAACGTACCCGACAGCACTGGTGGCATTAATTGGATCGGTGGCAGCACGTATCGCAGTCGGATGCTGTGCATATGGCTGACCTAAGTCATGCGTGAACTCAGAATGGCCTTTGGGCGAGACAATCGTCTCCCCGTTTACGGCGTCTTGCGTGAGGAGGCCAAACCATCTCAAGGACGCTGCCTCAGCTGAGTTGTGTCGCCCACTGCTCCAAGTAGATTCGGGAGACCTTTCAAAGTTGGCCCTTGGAGACAGATTCAGAGGTTTCTGTTGGGCTATAGGCGATCTTACGTCCTGTGATGGTTTTCTATACAAATGATCATCCGACACCAGCGCCCGCGACTGTATGGCCTTATTGACGTTTGCGCTGGTGGTCTGAAAGAAATCACCTGCAGCGGACATCGAGCCAGAAGCAACGCTGTAAATACATTCTCTGTCCAGCTTCTCGCAGGCGCGGCATCTCGGTCTCTCCTCCGTGCATTTCACATGTCGTGAGCGGCATGCTTCGCATCCATTCTTCGTCCGGAGTCCGCGGCCTCGTGACGGTCTGACACGTTTGCGAGGAGGTGCCTGCTTTGTCAAGCGTCCGGAACTCCGAGGCGCTCCAGCCGTTGTGGTGTCCATTACTCGAGAGTCATCAGGTTCGGGACGGAGGAGGTGCAAGAGAGCTGTCCTCGATGCGGAGCATATCGAGATTGCCAAGAGACGGGTCGGCTCGTCATCCCTGCTCTCCCTCCGTACTGTACCTCCTAGGTTCATGCATCTCTGGATCGATCGACGAGCTACGATAGACTCCGAAAGTAGAGTCCCGGAGTAGCAGCAAGCCTGAATTCGCAAGTAAGGTAGGCATTGCTACACAATAGAGCTCGGACCGTCTGGTCTTCGCGGCTCACATGACCACAACAGGAATGCTGGCATCAAAGGTGGTCAATATGAATGAATCGAGAGCATTCGGGCTCTCGGATGGCTACATGTACGATGTCAGCCGCCGAGAAACACACTTGGGTTGACTTGGAAGCAACATCGCAGCGTCGAGGTTGCAATGCTGGACACTCTCAGCAGACTAAGAAGGATCAGCTGGATCTCATCAAGTTCAAGTTCTCTGAAGACTTACTGCCAATAACGCCATTGACAGGAATGTCGATTGAAGTGGTGTAGTTCGCAGCATCCGAAAGCAGGTACACGTACGCGCCGCCCAGCTCTTCGACCTCCGCCAGGCGAGGTATTCCGCCATAGTACTTCAGTTGCTGGTCCCAGTCTGGCTGCTGTGGCACCCAGTAAGTCATTGCGGTGTTCACCAGACCCGGCGAGACCGAGTTGACGCGAACGCCGTACTGCGCCCACTCCATCGCCAGCGTATGTGTCTGGATCACTGGTCAGTCTTCGAGCACAGCATGATTACGGACAATTTCTGGCTGACCATGTTACGGACACCGGCTTTGCTAGCTCCGTATGGCGCCGAGGGCACCCTCTTGTTCGGTCTATAGCTGGCCATTGAAGCCGTGAACACAACGCTTCCCTTGATCCCAAGCTTGATGAACGCTCTGGCCGCTACTCGAGCACAATAGAACGCGCCGAACAAATTGACGTTCCACAGTTGCTGGATCTCATCTGTAGTAAAGTCCAAGGCTGCTTTATGCTTGGTCCGACCGGCATTGACGACCATACCATGAAATGCACCGGCCTCTTCGATAATTCTGTCGACAGCTGATGTCACGCTCTCCTCGTTGGTGACGTCGGCCTTGATAGCATGGAGTCTGCCTGGAAATCGTTTCTGGACTGCTAGGAAGTCGTCTCCTGTGTCGCCGATATCAATAGAGTACACATGTACAGCTCCATTGTCAAGGCACGAGTTTGCGACGCCCAGGCCAATGCCTCTGTTCGCCCCGGTAATTACAATGACTTTGCCATCAAGACCAATCTTGGTCTGAGGCCTGCCGCTGCTTGATGTAACATCATTATTGCTGTTCTCGGTAGCAGCGCTATCAGAAGCATTGCGATTAGTAGCCATGGTCGTTCGTCCTCTGATATGCGCTTCAATGATGATGTCGATGCGAAGACAATTGACTTTTTGTTAGACAAGCACATCAATTATCTGATAGAGGCATGCACTCTCTTTGTCGTGCACCTTAGCACCTGCATGGTTCGGCAACTGTCACTGACACCGTAACGAGGTCACGAGGGATGCATAGTTGCATTGGTGCTGTTCTGTTCCATTGACTTCTCCACAACAGTTCCTAAGCGATTCAAGACCAACTGCAGGGAAAACCATCCTGCTGCTCACGCATGGGACAACCTCTTCTAACGACTCTTGCAGCCATCTCACTGCATGTTAGCCCCTGGAACCACGACTTCCATACCAGCACCCATTTCGTTTCTAATTATGGCAGCGCAGCTCCTGTTAGGAAAATCTGCAGCCATTACAGGAGGTGTGACGGGTATCGGCAGAGCCATTGCTCTTGAGTACCTCAGACAGGGAGCAGCGGTTACCGTCAACCATCTGAATGATCCCGAGTCCAGGCAGAACTTCGAGACGCTGAGGAATCAGGCGCCCAGAGGTGCCAAGCTTGCCGCTGTAGGTGGTGACATAGGCCAAAAGTCGACCGGCTTAGAACTTGTAGAAACCGCGACACAAACTGGAGGAGGTCTAGACATCTTCGTGGCCAATGCCGGCGTCAGCGAATTCAAAGATTTCTTGAGGTCTTGATTTCACGTCACGCAATGCTCACACCTCGCTGACGCCACGGTAGTCTCGATGAGGACACCCTAGAACGCCACATCCACACGAACATCAAAGGGACCTTCTGGACCACGCAAGCCGCCGCCAACCTGATGGTCGCCCAAAACCGCGGCGGCAGCATCATCGGCATCTCGTCAATCAGTGCGCACCTGGGCGGCGCGCAACAAGTGCACTACACGCCGACCAAAGCGGCGGTGCTCAGCATGATGCAATCGCAAGCCTGTGCGCTAGGCAAGTACGGCATCAGGTGTAATGCACTGCTTCCTGGGACGACGAGAACGCAATTAGCTGCTGGTGATTTGGCGGATGGGGAGAAACGAAGGTATTTGGAGACGAGGACGCCGTTGGGGAGGGTGGCGGAGTCGGAGGATATGGCGGGCCCGGCGGTGTTTTTGGGCAGTGACCTGAGTCGGTTCGTGTCTGGAGCGCAAATTTTGGTCGATGGAGGTATCTCTGTCTCTTTGCAATAAGATGATGCGGCAGCTTTTGGTTCTCGGCGACGATGATATGTCTGCTGCTTCCCGCGGAGATGAGTGCAATGTTGGATAAGCCCATACAAGCAACTTCGGCGGCGACTTGCCATTGTGCGAGGTAGGAATACTGTACTCCTTACTGCACTTCTCGAGCGACATCGAATATTCAAGCCCTTGTGCTGCCAGGCCTCTACAAGCTCTCGGAAAACCTCATGATCTGGTGTGTTCAGACTCTGAGCATCAAAAATTAGACCGAATGGCTGTCGAGAGACAAATACCTAGGCATTCTACCGTGTCATTACACCTTCGTCTTGCCAAACTTACCAAACCAAACGTGAAGCTCATCAAAGCCACTCGATTGCTGTTTGGCGCCATCGCCTTTGCCGCTGTATGCGAGGCTTGTGACATAGCATATCCCTCGCACTGTTGACTAACCAGTTATCCTTCCTAAAGCTGGGTAACGTGGTGTGGTTGGGAGCAGCGGGCCCTGCCACAAGGGATGGACCAGGGGTATCATGATTGACGAGTGTGCTTTCACTTTGATGATCCGTCCATGGTTTTAGAATATCTGACAGATGTGCTTAGGCATAGGAGAATTTGCGGTGCACATGCATCGACTATCACAGTGCGAGCCCTTGACAATGAGTTTTGCTTCAGAGGCCAAGTAAAGTGTTTCACTCGCACTTACCGATGCTCTGAATATCCTTCCAGACAATTGTTGCGCGTGCCGAGGATCTTCTACTACCAAATGGGAAGTAAATGCAGCTTGTCTTCGAATCAGTACGTGTGAGTCAGGAAAACAAGGATGGAAGTAAGGCGGAAGGCTTGAAAGACGCTATTTCGCATGCCGTAGCTCCCACATTTGTTCATTGCCCACTTGCAGCAGAAGCGATAGAATCCGGCAAACTCATGTAGCTCCGAACGACAACCCCTTTCATCCTCTACTTCGGGTCGTCGAAGACGTAGGTCAAGTGGCAGCGACCGCAGTACTGGCGGTTGTGCATGGCGGCCATGAAGATACCGGCACCGCACTGTTGAGACTGTCAGCAATCCGTCCTAGCCCGGAAACATCCACGAGAAAGCCTACCTGCTCGGCCGGGCACTCTCTCCTCAGGCGCTCGATCTTGCCGTCACCGTCCACCTTGTAGTACTTGAGCACAGCCAACTTGGTCTTCTTGCGCTTGTGCTTGATCTTCTTCGGGGTGGTGTAAACCTTCTTCTTCCTCTTCTTGGCCATACCACCACGCAGGCGCAGGACCAAGTGGAGGGTCGACTCCTTCTGGATGTTGTAGTCGCTCAGGGTGCGGCCATCCTCGAGCTGCTTGCCAGCGAAGATCAGGCGCTGCTGGTCCGGCGGGATACCCTCCTTGTCCTGGATCTTGGACTTGACATTGTCGATGGTGTCGGACGATTCCACCTCAAGGGCTGTCGCAAGGTCAGTGTTTGGGCCATCGTGGGATCGTTGTGTTAGACATACTGATCGTCTTGCCCGTGAGGGTCTTGACGAAGATCTGCATCTTGTCTAGGCACTAGATGCTTCCTCAACAAAATGCGATGCAGAAAAGATCGTGAAGTCGAGCGCGAAGCGGCAAATTGGGAAGTGCGGATTGCGAAGATTACTAAGCATCGCGCCAAGAGTGCTCCGTCATCAATACATGCATTTGAGTAATGAGGCACATCAATTCGTACCGCTTCAATCGATATGAGAAAAAAGGATGGCATCGCTATTTATCACAATGCTTGATTCACCGGTCAATTGGGAGGAAACATGTACCATCAATCCTGATCACAAGACGCTGGCAGGGCCACTCGACTGTCCCGCTCGATCCGTATTATTCGGTCTCGCGAGTCATGTATGCTTAGTTAATGCGCATGCATGATCGTGCCTCGCCGTGTACCTTACCAACTTTTGAGATCAGTCGCGATCATTCGCATAGGTCCGTCCGCCACAATGTCTGGCCGCAAGGACTTCTTGTCGCAAAAGGCGCCAGAGAATTATGTCGCGGGTCTTGGTCGTGGGGCGACCGGCTTCACCACGCGATCGGACCTTGGACCCGCGCGAGAAGGACCCAGCGAGGAGCAGATCAAAGAAGCGCTTGCGAAGCGTGCAGCAGCATTAGGCAATGCGCCGCCAACAGCATATGGGGTAGGGAAGAAGAAGGACGATGAGGCCGAGGAGGATCAGTTCCGCGACGCCGAGAATGAAGAAGGCCTTTTTGCGACGGGCAACTACGACCGGGAAGATGATGAGGCAGATCGCATCTATCAGAGCGTGGACGAGCGCATGGACCGAAGAAGGAAGGCACGAAGGTTAGTCAGCCCCGGTATATGCCCAGATCATCCTCTGTCGCTTCGTATGAAGGTGCAGTGTTCATTTACTGTCGAGCAGCATACCGACTTAGCCCATGTTCGCAGGGAAGCACGAGAACAACAAGAGCGCGACGAGTTCGAACGAAACAATCCAAAGATCCAGCAGCAATTCGCCGATCTGAAAAGAGCCTTGGGCACCGTGTCCGATGAAGACTGGGCGAACATACCAGAGGTTGGCGACTTGACTGGCAAGAACCGACGGAGCAAGCAAAATGAAAGGCAGAGGTTCTATGCCGTGCCTGATAGTGTGTTGGCCGGTGCAAGGGATCAGGGGCAGATGGGCACTGAAATTCAAGACGATGGCATGTCAACGGATGCAGCCGGCGCCAACAGCGAGCAAGCGGATGGCACCATGACCAACTTCGCAGACATCGGAAAGGCGCGTAATAGGGTCATGGAAGTTCGCCTGGACGCCGCAGCTCAGTCACAAGCCTCGAGTGGTACTGAATCGGTCGCTGGTACAAGCACTAATATCGATCCGAGAGGTTACTTGACCAGTCTTAGCAAGACTGAGTTGAAGGCCAGCGAGGTTCCAGTGGGCGATATAAAGCGTGCTCGTGTCTTGCTCGAATCGGTCATCAAGCGCAACCCACGTCACGGACCTGGTTGGATCGCTGCAGCTCGTCTGGAGGAGTTTGCTGGAAAGGTACAAGCAGCACAAAATGTCATCAGGCGAGGTGCAGAGATGTGTCCAAAGAACGAAGATGTCTGGATGGAAGCTATTCGCCTTAGCGCTCAGCACGGCAACAAGCATAATGCGAAGATCATGGCAGCGAAAGCTATTGAGAACAGCGATCGAAGTGTGAAGCTATGGGTTGAAGCCATGAACCTCGAAGACCAGACTGCCGCCAAAAAGCGAGTGTTGCGCAAAGCTCTGGACCATATCCCACAATCTGTTGCCATCTGGAAAGAAGCTGTCAATCTGGAGGAGGACCCGAACGATGCAAAGCTCATGCTTGCGAAGGCCACCGAAATCATCCCTCTGTCCGTCGAGCTATGGCTCGCTCTCGCCCGTCTAGAGACCCCCGAGCAAGCCCAAGTAGTGCTCAACAAGGCCCGTAAAGCTGTTCCAGCTAGCTTCGAGATCTGGGTCGCCGCTGCCCGACTACAGGAGCAAATTGGGCAGAATCAGATGGTGTTCAAGGTTATGGAGCGTGGTATCAAAGCCCTTGCCCGCGAGTCTGCCATGCTGAAGCGAGAAGAGTGGATTACTCAAGCTGAAGTCTGCGAAGAGGAAGGCGCGCCATTGACATGTCAAGCCATCATCAAAGAGACATTAGGTTGGGGTTTGGACGAGGACGATGATCGCAAGCAGATATGGCTTGATGATGCGAAGTCAAGCGTCAACCGTGGCAGGTACGAAACGGCGCGCGCAATATACGCATACGCCATTCGTGTGTTCTACAATCGCAAGAGCGTCTGGCTTGCAGCGGCCGATCTTGAGAAACAGCATGGTAGCAAGCAAGCTCTCTGGGATTTGCTAGGTGAAGCAGTCAAGAGCTGTCCAACTGCGGAAGACCTGTGGATGCAACTTGCACGAGAGAAGTGGGAGGCTGGCGATCTTGAGGGGGCGCGAACCGTTCTCGCGATGGCCTTCCAGCAGAATGACGGCAACGAGAACATTTGGCTTACAGCCGTGAAGCTCGAAGCAGATCATGGGAATGTTGATGGTGCACGCGAGTTCCTCAAACAGGCAAGAGAAAATGCTGGCACAGACCGTGTATGGATCAAGTCTGTTGCATTTGAGCGACAGATCAAGAAGGATTCGGACGATGCTCTGGCCCTGGTCAACGACGGCTTGCAGCTGTACCCTAAGGCTGCGAAATTATGGATGATGAAGGGACAGATCTACGAGGCCCGCAATATGCTGCCACAAGCACGGGAAGCGTACAATGCTGGTACACGCGCTTGTCCTCAATCAGTGCCTCTTTGGCTTCTTGCATCGAGACTGGAAGAGAAGATGGGCGTCTTGGTCAAAGCCCGCTCCATACTTGACCGCGCACGTCTAGCCGTCAAAGCTAACCCAGAACTCTGGACCGAGTCTGTCAAGCTGGAATATCGCGCCAAGAATATGCCGGCTGCGAACCAAAAGATGGCGCAAGCGCTTCAAGAGTGTCCAACTTCCGGCCTGGTGTGGTCCGAGCGCATTTGGCATCTTGAGGCGCGCACGCAGCGGAAGCCACGTATCCTTGAGGCCATCCAAAAGGCGGACAACGACCCTATTCTGTTCGTCACGGCCGCGCGCATCTTCTGGGGCGAGCGCAAGTTGGACAAGGCGGACACGTGGTTTCAGAAAGCCGCGATCCTGGATCCGGATTACGGCGACACATGGGCTTGGTGGTACAAGTTTGCGCTTCAGCATGGCACGGAAGAGAAGAGGGAGGAATTGATTTCGAAATGCGTGCAAAATGAGCCGAAGCATGGCGAAGTGTGGGCGAGGATCAGAAAAGACCCAGAGAACGCTGGCAAGAAGGTGGAGGATGTGCTGAAGATGGTCGCCAAAGAGCTTGAGTGACGTCAAACGTCTGGGTCTGGCACAGGCGTGGGCACGTCACTCGTTCTGGGTATCTGACCTTTAGTGGTTGTAAAGCGAGGGCTTTGACCGCTGCGTTGTAGATCCGCTTTGTCAAGACGTCGGGCAAATCATGGTACCAGTGTGCATGCACTCTCTTGCCCAGCGTACGCGACTGGAAGAACGATCAGTCCCATCACCATCGTACATGTCCATCCTGACTCGGGGAGCGACGATCACCGTCAGCCTGTTGCTTCTGTACCAGTAAGTGTATACTACCCTTTTATCGCGACGTCTTCATCAGCTTGCAAGTGCCAACGCTGCCTACTTATGTTGTCGGCTAAGCGTAGCGCCGCGACTCCCCTGTCGTTCTTCCTGATAATCACCATTTTACGACTCAACTCTGGCGCAAATCGATCAAGAACGCCTCAGTAATATGTTGTTTTTGTTGAATATGGAGTAGTTGTACCAACCGACACCGTCTCTCGACTTTCTCAGAGAGCGTTGCTACGATTGTCCCGTTGGATATACTATGCCGAAATCATGCTATTTTGATCGTATAATGAATGGTGGATGGAAAGCAATGCCAGAGACCAACATATATACTATCATACTCAAAGCTTGGTCTTTCTTTTCCCAGGCACAGCTCGGGCTGTCTTTCCGTCTTGAGATGGCGGTGCCATATCCAGCCACGAGAAGTCCTGTACTTCGTCAGCTTTGTCTACTCTGGCAAATAATATGATCTCGACCTCTCACCATCGGCAAATCAGCTCCTTGATCGACAATGACGTTGACGATCACCGGCACCTTTGCTTCATATCCCATTTTGGTAGCCTCTGCCAGTTCCTCCGGTGTTCGCACCATGACACCGATACCTCCTGCCATCTCAGCAATCTTGTGATATTCAGTCTCGTAACCAAGCGACCAAGCAGTCAGACCGTCGCCTCCCGAAGTGGTCCCAGCGACGGTGTTGCGTCGCTTCTCCTGCCATGCCTTGACGTCTTCAGCGTCCCCTCTATAGACTCCACTGTTGTTGATCACGAAAATCAAAATGTCCATTTCATAGCGTGCCATGGTCTCAACCTCCATAGCAGAAAAGCCAAAAGCGCTATCTCCCTCAATGGCAACAACTTTTTTGCGGCCCCTAGCCCCTGCTCTGCCCTCAGCTTCTGGGAAATTGTAGGCGGCATAGGACGCAATAGCGTAGCCCGGACCGACGCCCATTGTAGCGTATGTGCCAGCATCTAGCTTTATCCGCGGATGCTCGAGTGTGAATATTGATCGATATGTCCATTGCGTTCGCGCCTTCGGAGACATAAACAATGTCTCCATCACTTGGGTTCGACAGCGAATCTAGGACGCTTTTGATGACACTGAATGCTTTCTCGTACTTCATTGGCAGTCTATCGACTGCCGCCTTCTTCGCAGCTTTCTCCGTATTTTTGACTTTGGCAGCTTCGAGGCTTTGATGGAATGCTGTCGACTCACTTTGCCACCTCCAGTCACCGAGATCGAGACTGATCTGTTGGACTACGAGTTGAACGTCTCCCGCGACACTCAGCGTCTCGTGGCCTCCATTCTTGCCGAGTTCGTCAGCAGCCATATCGATCTGGATGATTTTCACGGACGGGTTCCACTTCGGTGCCTCGCCAAATGACAAAATCCAGTTCAACCTGGCTCCCAGCAGAAGTACTACATCAGCTGCTTTGAGGGCAGTTGAGCGTGCCGCGGAATAATTGTGTGGATTCGAGTCAGCCACGATACCTTTACCCATTGGAGTAGCCACGAAGGGCAGCCCAGTCTGCCGGATCAGGGCTCTAATTGATGCTTCTGCTCGTCCGTACGCAGCACCTTTGCCAAACACTACGAGAGGCGCCTTGGCCGTCTTGATACTATTGGCAATGTCCTGTATCTTGTTCGGAGGCGCCATGGTCCGTGGTGTTTCGATTAGCTTACTTAACTTGTTCCTCGGGACGTCGAAGGTACCCAGTATGAGGTTAGCTGGAAGATCGACGTACGCTGGACCTGGTCGACCAAAATAAGCCGCTCGATAGGCATCTTTGATGAACTTTGGAATCAGCGTCGGCAGAGGAGGACGAACCGCAAGTTTGGTGTGTGGCGTCAACATCGATATTGCATCAATCTCTTGAAATGCTCCTCGACCAGCATTGTGCGTCTCGCTTGAGCCACTGAGTACGAGAAGAGGCCAACAGTTGGCCATCGAATGTGAGATCTGTCTAGAAATTAATGCGCAAACGACGAGGTGTTCCTGACATAGCATACGCCCGCAGCGACATGAAGCACACCTGGGCCTCCAACTGAAATGCAGACTCCAGGCCTTCCGCTAAGATAGCCATACGCACTTGCTGCGTACGCAGCCGCCTGTTCATTCCTGAAGCTCAGGAATCGAATGCCAAGGTAGAGACCCTCTTGAGCGATATCAGTGCATGGGAGTCCAGGAGTCCCAAAGATGACTTGAACACCGAGATCCTGGAGCGCTCGAGCAATGATTCTCGCTCCATAGGTAGGCTCGGTTGCCATAGTGCTTTATAGTACGTCCTGGCATCCACTGTCTTGTCGGATAGATGCAGTGATGCCGGTCGCAGACTTTACGACTGTCGTGTGCCATCAGGAGAAGAAGCGGGTCAACTCGGCTGACTACATATGGTTCTGAAGAAAGATTGCCACTTACTACAAGGATTCTTCTGCGTTTTACGAGTCTCACGAGTGGTGAGCTCGATAGCAAAGAGCTCGACTCGTGGGGAAGCTCTCCGCGTGCATGCAGTCTGGAGGAACGGAAGCTTGTTACTTCCTATAGCGGCTCACTGATCATACGAGCTCATGGGCGCAGATTCCTATGCCAATCACCAACGTGTGGCGTATCAAAGGTCAGGATGGAGGAGCTCGCAAAGGGCCCGCCTGTCTATGCATATCGCAAGTCTGCAATGTTGTGCAAGATTTTGGGAGCCTGCATTGTTGGACTTCAAACAAGCCCGCATGTGTTCCCGTCTAAATCAAGCTCTTCTCGACCAGCCTTCTAAGGTCAGGCTTCGATATCTTGCCGCTTGCCGTTTGCGGCCACACTTTGGGCAGTCTGTCATCATCTCCCAGCCACCAGAAATAACGCGGTGCTTTGAACCTCGCCAGCTTCTTCCTCACGAAGGCCGTCAACTCCTCGTCGCTTGGTCGCTGGCTCCCGTCATGAAGCTCCAAGAATGCACCGAGCTCTTCGCCGTATTTGTCGTCTGGCACGCCCACTATGCACGCCTGCCTTACAGCGGGGTGTTCCACAAGTCGTTGCTCAATCTCCATTGGCGATATATTCTCGCCTCCACGGATGACGAGATCCTTGATGCGACCTGAGATGACGAAGAAACCCTGCTCATCTAGATACCCCTCGTCTCCCGAATGCATCCAGTATCTCAACGAGCCGTCGGCAAGCGCACCAACGCCTCCCGGATCTCGGTCTTGTTCGTGAATACGCAACGCCTCAGCTGTTTTCTCTTTGTTGTCCCTGTACTCAGCCATTTGACCATACCCACTTACGACCAGCTCGCCTTTCTCTCCCCATGGCAACACTTTTCCAGTGTTTGGCAGAACGACCTTTGCTACGAAGTTGGGGAACAGACGCCCTGCCGTCTTTAGTCGCTTTGCGTATGGGTCTGTCTCGTGCATCATGGTTACGAAGGAGCTGAGCTCCGTCATGCCCCAGCAGGTGTACACAATGGGCACAGGAAATCCGATAGTGATGCGCCGCAGAAGCTCTGGAGGCATTGCAGCGCCGGCGATGATGCCAAATTTGATGGTTGACCGATCCGTTTTGCCGAACTCCTTATCCGCCATGTAGTTGACGAACATGGTTGGCACTCCATAGATTGCTGTACAGTTGTACTTTTGGATGCATTGCAGTGCCTTTTTTGCACTAAATATCTCGCTCGGAAGCACCAGAGTAGAGCCGGCCACAGTACTGGAGCTGATCCCAACAATCATGCCAAAGGAGTGGAAGAGCGGAACCGGTAAACAAATACGATCTTCAGCTACCATGCGCGTTTGTTGCCAGATGTTGCGTCCGCAATTTATCATGTTATAGTGAGATAGTGAGACGGATTTCGGGAGACCAGTGCTGCCAGAAGTGAATTGAACATTCACCATATCGTGTGGCGAGATCGAGACGTTGGGTAGCTGGTCCAGAGATGCGTCGGACATCTGGAGGTACTCTTCATATTTTGCAGACCGCCCAAGACGGTCATCGAGGTCATACTTTCCATCAATGTCTTCCATGATGACGAACTTCTCTATGGTCTTCACCTCATTTGCGATCTTGGGAAGGATTTTTGTGTTGTCGTACCATGCAAATCCAGGCGAAGCCACCATCATCTTCGGGCCTGATGCGAATCAGCATCTTCTCCTCTCGAACTTCTATGAGCGTCCTACTTACGGACTGTCTTCAGAAGGGCCAACATCTCAGGTTCAGCATACGCGTAATTCAAGAGCACAAGAGCAGCGCCCAGTCTGGTACAGGCGAAGAAGGTCTCGAGATATTCGATGCGACTTCCAAGAGATATAGCAACCAGATCTCCTTTGCCAATGCCATCCTGTGACATTGCTCGCGCCAGACGTGCACTCCTCTCGCCGAGTTGCCGCCATGACACAGTCAGATTTTGGGGCTCTGATATAACAGCAGGCGCATCCGCTCGGACCTCTACATGATAATCTAAAAGCTCACTGAATGTAAGCATAAGAGGGACGGGCATCGCTGGACCGTAAATAATTGAGGGCGGCCTCTCGTTTTGCGTGGTATCAGGCTGGTCGTCCATGGCTGCCATGATGTGATCGTTGCTACTCGGAAGACCTGACTAAAGCCCTGTGATCGTTACAAAGACTATGGCGTCGTGTTCGATGGGTTGAAGCCCTTAGGAGATGGGCTATGCCTTCACCAGATGGAGCAGCACATTGTTCATTACGATGAGTCTGCTGTCAACGAAAGCGCTGCAGTCGTGTTTCCAGCACGGGTTCGAGAGCATCCCAATGCAATCTCGAATCTCTATCCAGCAACCACATAGCCCCGCACCAGAACTGGCTGTGACGAGCTTATATGCGTACTACTGAGGGACACAGGCTGTGGGATATGCAGATGCGCAGAACGCGGCACAGGCTGCCATGCGGGGTCACTGGCATGTATGTTGATCGGTGGCTTGACAATGGTGTGTTCCTGCAACGCTGTGCGGAATCGTGTCAAGCCCTGGGCGATCCAGAAGTCGTCGTCGCGATCGACATGCCAATGGGGCGGGACTGAGAGAGTGTCAGGGTGTACACAAGATTGTTGCCGTAATGGAGGGGAACGAGGAGGAAACCTGATGCTATGCCGTAGATAGGCTGAGCGCGGAGATGATGTGGGTCCACATTCTTTCTTCGTCTTCACATGCTACATGTGCAAAACCTCGTCAAAAAGCACGCTCATACTGCCAGCTGCTCTTCGAGATATTTTGTGTTTGAGCGATCCATTCTAGACTTGTCGCTTGATTCCTCCCTGCAAGGAATCATGCCCACTCCGAACATCCATATAGCAGGCGTCGGCATCTCGGAAGGACTTGACCCAGTGGCTGCTACTACCAAGGCACTGTTGGATGCTGGGATCGTATACGGCGATGTCGATTTGAGCTTTTCCGGTTGGATGAACCAGAAACGACAGGTCCAAGAGTCGAGTCTGAAACTGTTGGCGCGGCATCAGCCCCGGGTGTTGTCTGTCAAGAACCGGTCTCTCCTCTTCGTGGCCGCACAGTCCATCAGATCGCGAGATGCCAACTGTACGTTGTTGGTAGGGATCGATCAGGTGCGCGAATTCGGTCCGTGAAAGCATTTTCAGGTCTAACTGCGTGCCAGGCTCCAGACAAGAGGAATGGTGCAAAACCACCAGTGAGTTAGGCAGTCCATCAGAGATTTGCTGAAGACATCGAATGACAATGTTCCAAGACCGTCGCGGTTGCGATCGTCCTTGTATCCGACCTTTTCCTGACCTCCCATGCGTACCTCAAAGACGCAGCGATATGCATTCGATCACTAGTCCTCGCAAGTCCGGAACATCCGGAATCGCATAGAGACGCTGTACGAGAGGCACTTCGTGGGGCTCGGATAGAAGCAAAAGATATTCAATTGGTGGAGTCGCAGCACGGGCCCAGCTCCCAAAGAGCGCTGAGCGACTTTTGTGTTGCGCAACTTCGGATTCCATTGGAGAGAAGTGCTCCGAACGCAGAGAGCTCAGGCCTTGCAAGCCTCTGCGGTCTAGGTTAGTGCTTCAATCGGAGCTTTCGAAGTCACATCTATTGACTCGACCTAGTATGGCGATTCAGGGGCTGGACAGATAATGATCGGTCATCGACCGAATCCCGAGACCAGATCCATACCTGCCTCCAGTATGTACCTAGCAAAGACGGATCGGCAAGCGTCCTCATCGTGAAACGGTCAGACGAGAAAAGGGCGCGCGCCTGGAGCGATATCAAGCATCTCAGGGACGGTAGAGAGCGTCTAGGACACAATCCAGCGCTCGAGACGCGCAGGATCACGATCGAAGATCTGCTGGCTGTGACAGCTCAGGACAAGTTCACCTCGACAGGTGACAAGATTCTGCCGGTAGAATCTTTCCAGCACCTTCGGTTACCGTCCAAGGATGGAGATCGCGCTGCGCTGGCTAGATTGTGACTAGACGTGGTCTGGCGGTTATCAACATTTGTTCTGCATGATATGTCCCTGGTACGATTGCCTAGCTCTGGGATCCGTCGGTCAATGAAGGAATCGTATGACCGCTCGAGCAAGACCCTAGCAGTCTTCTTTTCGTCGCTGACGAGATGAGCTTGAAGTTCCGATGACGCAGTAGAGCCGTGTGCCCCTTTCGTTGTGTTCGTTGTGAAGGAAGGGTGTCACAACCTGGAATAATGGAATTATGCGCGCTATGTGGTATTTCCTGCCTCAGTCGTCCGACGTGAGCGTACAGCCTCCATCGAGTCAACGCTTCGGTTGACTCTGTCCAGACAGGTGGTGCAAGAAGAGGCGCCCGTAGTGTCCATTGTGATGCAGTCGATGTTGGTGATTGAGTCGCCTTATTACCTCCTCCTAGAGTTGAGGAGAAGCACACGTCACGTGCAAGCTTGCACGAGACCAACTTTTATGTTTGACCAGCGGACTTCGACCAGCATCATATCTCCATCTCAGCATCATGAAATCCATACAATCCAGTCCGAATTGTCAGGGACGTCACCTGACTGTTCTGGCTCGCGAGGTCACGTTACAATTCGCTACTGGAGGCGATGGACCATGCACGTTGGTTGCGATGGCTTCTGCCACATCTACCTCTTAGTATCTCTGATGATCAATCCCGCTTCTTGTGTTGGACATTTAAGCAAACGTGAAGCACTCACTAGGCGGATGCTTACGACACCTATCTCAGAAACAACCTCCGCAAGAATCGATTGCGCTTCTAGATGCTAAGCCATTGAGGTGAATCCCACAGCACGCAGCCAGGCAGGAAATCGGACGCAAGCTTGTTCTTCTAGCAGCGCGACCACAACCCGAACCACCGTGAGGCCTGGTATACGCCTATCTCCTGGCCAGTCCCATGGGATCTGGGACTGCTATCAGTCTGCGGCGAGTCGGGGCAGCCTTCCCGAAACGTGGGATTCAGCGCACGAGAGTTTCGAGATGACGAAGAGTGTGAAAGATACCTTGTGGTAGCAAATCTCCCTCCTCCGGCCGTCTTAAGGATTTCACGGGAAGATGCAACGCTTTTCCACAACAGGGCCTTGTATAATTACGCGCGGCAGAGCGGTCGACGACAGCGAACAGCGACCTTTTGGTCTCCGGTCTCTTGTCCGTGGTCTACTGTTGCGCGTTATATCTTTAGCGAAGCCTAGATATCCGGACTGATTCGCGTGTGGGCAGCCTGTGCTGCCTTGGCCAATGCGAAGATGTCATATCTTGCCGACAACCTTGGCCGCCGATGAGCTCTTCGAGCATTATATAGTCATTGCATTGACCAGTTCGATCATAACGCACCCGATATCACGTCATGCCGCTCATGAGACACCATGTTACACACGACTCATTCCTTTCACATGCTTCTTTGGTTGTCTGACCAGCAACCAAAATGCCCAGGCACAGCACGTACCGGCTGACAACGCTCATCACAGGTCGTCATGACAAGAAAACCAGTACCATACCGATGACTCAAATTGCGACGACACCTGCTCTCTACTCGTTCTCACAACCCAACTTTTCTTTTCCTCGGAACTTTTTGGCGTCAGGCACAAGAATCATAATCGGCGGCAGGACCGGGTGGCTTGAACTCTATGCTTGCCACTCACCAGCCAACCATGGCCCAAGATGCTGAGGCATGGCACCATAATCTCCATCGCCATCGCGACCAATGAGGACTGACATTAATTGTTTTTGGATCCAGCCCTGCGACTTACCGTCCAAGTTGACATCGGATTCAATCTCAAATGTCAACCAGGCAAAATCATGGTTGCTTATGCACGGCTTGTTCTGCCGCAACACGGCTTGGCCCGCATATGCAGGTACGGCCATCCACCTTGCCAAGGCGAGGATGGTATATATCAATGGACCGACCAGCCTGCAGCCGGAGAGCCCTGCAGGATTTGTCTCTCGTTCCGGATATCTGGGTGGATTATACTGTTGTCCAGACTCTCCGGTCTACACTCTTTCGACACCACCACACACACCTGTCGCCAAGATGCAATACTCATTGAGTGTAGTGCTGGCCACTTTGGCCCTGACCTCAGCTGAAACGGTCACCCAGGTCTCAGACGGTCAGTCCGGGGCGAGATAGATGAGCGTCCAAGGCGATGCAAAAGCTGAGAATCTTGTAGGCCAGATCCAGGCGCCATCCTCCAACGGCTCATCTTCAGGCACCGCAAAGTCTGCTGCACTCAGCACTGGTAGAATTGTGACTCAGATCTCCGATGGTAGGCCCAAAACGAATACTGGTCAGGCCAGACGACGCTGATCATTGATGTAGGCCAGATTCAAGCCCCAACCTCGAACGCTCCTATCAGCGTGAAGCCTTCCACAACTAGCACTAGTATGGCCTTTAATCGGATCTAATGCCGCATACCAGACCCTTCAGAATGCTGATGATCTAGTAGGCCAGGTTCAAGCACCAACTTCGACCTATGCATCCTCGAGCAGTTTGCAGCCTTCCGCGAATGGTACTGGCAGAGTCGTGACTCAGATCACAGATGGTTGGTCATAGATCGAACCTGTTCAGAGGCCAGGAAGCTTACAAGTTTGGAAGGACAAGTGCAGGCTCCCACATCTACCATCCTTCTCTCGACGTCAGCAAGCGAGTCCATCCACTCGACCGCGTCGTCGAGCAACGCAAGCACTCCATCACCTAGCGAAGCTCCCAGCACTTCCGTCCATTCCACGGAATCATCTCCCGTCCCCGTAGCGACGAGCACTGCCACTCAACCTGCTTTGTCATCAAGCCATGCGGCCAGCACGACGTCTACCACGTCGAGCTCTGAAGTCACCCTCGCCACGACCTCATCGGTCCGCACAAGCTCATCTGAGCATGGCAACATCGTCACCCAGATCTCGGACGGCAAGTCTGCTCTGCTCTCGTTTTATCTGATCGTTACTAACAACCAAAAAGGTCAGGTTCAAGCCCCTGGTCCGTCGACTGCCAGTCAAGCCTCCACCTCGCCATCAGCCAATTCCGTCAGCTCGGCGCCAGCGGCCACAGCTCCAATCTCGGCGCCAGCGGCCACAGCTCCAATCTCATCGCCAGCGGCTACAGCTCCAATCTCATCGCCCGCAGCGAACACTACTTTGTCCACGAGCGCCCGCGCATCTAGCGCCGCCAGCTCCTCGACTCCCGTTGCTGCCTCTCCGAACGCTGCCGCCTCAGCGCCGATCAACTTGTGGGCTGCCGCAGGAGCTCTTGGCTTGATGGCTCTGCCTGCTGCATTTTAGATGCTGGACTGATGCATGAGATCACAAGATAAGCTATAGCACGCGGTAATGGTAATACGAATCATTCATGTATATAATACGACCGACATACATCCTCCGAGCATTCGTATTCTCAAAAGGAATTGAGCCTTTTTCACATGTCCCGAGGTCTTCATTGAAATCCTCGCCGATCGTCGTAAGGTTCACACAATTCCCTGCGCTCCGTGCGTACAATGTTGCCCGTGCTGCGGACACGTACATATGTAGACGACAACTCATACAAAAACACCCTGAGCTAAGTCCTGGAAATGCTCGCTGACAAGTCTTGGCGCCAGATCTAAGATCACGTACATTATTAGCCGCGGCCGAGATAGGGCGTGCTTTGTCAACACGAAAAGCGTAGTTTACGTGATGATCATCTCGGTCAGCTGGGATCAATTGAGTTGATTTGAAAACCCTCACTGTTATTCTTTGTTAGGTGGCTCGAGGCGATGTAGACTTCTCATCGATCACTGCGTATCCGGTGGTGTCCATGACCATGGATTACTCGCTAGAACACCACAGGTCTTACATTGGCAAAGCGATATCAGAGCTGCCGACACCATCGCTTGTCCTCAGCCTGCCGAGAATCAAGGACAACATCGCCAGGTTGCATCGAGATGTGGAGGATATGGGCATTGGCTTCCGGGCTCACGTCAAGACCTTAAAGGTACCCGGTGACCGGGTTGCATATCACACATCACAGCATTGCTGATACACTTCTAGAGCACAGAAGTCACCAAGTTGATGCTGAGCAATGGCCGCTACAGAGCCGTGGTCGCATCGACTCTGGCAGAAATCCGAGGCCTGGTGCCTCTGGCCCAAGATGGCTTTCTCGACGAAGTACGCGCCTTTACGTCGCTCGTCGCGAGCAGCAGCAGAGATACTGATGTACCCACAGTGCCTGTACGGCCTACCAGTCTACCGCAGCGTACTCCCCCACCTGCACGCCTTGTCAAAGTCGATGAAAATCCTTCTCATGATCGACAACGAACAGCACATCGATCTTCTCGAGGCCTTCGCCACATCCCACGAGAGCGAAACGCCACCGATCTGGGATGCTTTCATCAAGGTCGACGTCGGCTCCAGGAGAGCTGGGGTCCAGGTCAGCGAAGCCAGGCTGAAACACCTGGTGCAGAGGGCCGAAGCCTCGACCGCCGTGAATGTGTTTGGCTTCTATGCCCACGCCGGTCATTCTTACGCGAGCCGCAACGAAGAAGATGCGGCTACAGTGCTGCATCAGGAATTACGGGGTGTACTCGAGGCGGCTTCGTTGCTCCCGCATGAGCGGAAGGTAGTGGTCTCGATCGGTTCCACCCCGACTGCCCATGTAGTCCGGACTCTCAAGACCACCCTGCCATCGAACATCTCGCTCGAGCTACACGCCGGTACGTTGGATCAAAGCCCGCTCTTTCCTGAGCTCTGGCTGATATTCTACAGGCAACTTCCCCGCCAACGACCTGCAGCAAGTCGGGACTGGCCTCGTGACCGAAGCTCAACAAGCCGTGCGCCTCTGCGCGGAAGTCTGCAGCGTGTACCCCGAACGGAACGAGGCCATCGTCAACGCTGGTGTTGTGGCGCTGTCGCGGGAGACGGGTCCGTTGCCTGGCTTTGCGATTGTCGCTGGAAGACCGAATTGGGCTGTCGTTCGCCTGTCGCAGGAACACGGCATCCTGGGGTTGATCGAGGCGCCTAGAGCATTCTTGACGAAGGGTAGCGGCGATAGTGCAGAAGCCCAGGTGGGTGAGATTTTCAAGGTTGGGGACCAGGTGCTGCTCTATTGTCAGCACGCTTGCATTACCGCGGCTGCTTTCCATGTGTACTATGTCGTCGACGAGCACGATGTTGTGGTCGATACGTGGGTGCCGTGGAAGGGCTGGTGACCAGAGGAAAAAAATTGATTACATACCTGCTCCCGATGGCAGTCAACTTCAGAGGTTCTTGCACTTGATGGTTGATTTCCCCTCTCCATGGCTACTCATGAGCTGCAGCTTACGATCATGTCAAGGATCCAGCCATGAAAGCAATCGTACTGATCAATTGCGCCTGCAGCCTCCGCAGTTGCATTGATAGATCCTGGATGTCGTCGGGCGTGTTCTAGAACCTCGGATCTGTTCATCCATTGGGTCTGGATCGGATTCAAGGAGAAGGACCATCTATCTGATCCACGTCGATCACGGAGGGCTGAGAGAGCAGTGACGCCGACCGAAGACGTGATCTCTTGAGCGTCGACAAGGAAATGATGTTGATTATCGATCTAGAACTCCAAAGCATCTTTCGTATTCGGGAGCGATGATATTTCTAGCAGCAGTATCACGAGATTCCGGACGCTTTCGTTTATATTCTCATCTCACTAGCTTGGGCGGGTGTTATGTTGAGGTCGACTGGTCGAGAGCCGGGCAACAGGCCGTATCCGGCTGCTACGGAGGGCCTGTGGCGGAGCACATCGAGTCAGTGAAGGAGCGAAGCCGCCTGGCGAAGCGAATCCGCAGTGGCTATGGTCGTATACACAAGAGATGAACTGAGGTGCCACTATCCTATTGTGCTACTGAGGTCGTGGGCGTCTCTTGCTAAGATATAAAGCTATTGCCGCTACTGTCTCTAGGTACGTCGAAATCTACAGCACGAACACCTCTCAAAAGTCTTTCCTGTTGCAACATCCTAAACTATCTGTACACAACATCTATCAACATGGTCTCTTTCAAAAACCTATTCATCCTCACGTCGGTCGCTGTAGTAGCAACAGCCAACCCTATCCAGGCTCTCGAGAAGAGAAACGCCTTCAACGACATCATGACGGGTCTCGGCAAAGGATTGACGGACATCCCGACCATAATATATCTCTGGGACGGCCAAAAATACCCCAAGAGTATTTTGGAGGCATTTGGCAGACTCAACCAAGCGATTGGCAATGCCATCGATCTCACGAGGAGCGACACCCGTGTGCTCCTCGACGCCGATGCGGCGGCGATAGTCCACTATCTCAGCCTGGGAAGCCACTCCTCTGCATGGGAGGTCCCTGAGCTGACGTGATTCGGGGAAACCCATCATTAGACCACTCCGGGATACGTGAACACTGTTACGGCCGCGCTCGGAAGCAAGATGTTCTATTACGACAATTTTCCCACTCTCCAGCGAGATCTGCACCAGCAGGCGACGGACGCGAGATGGGGCGTTGACTTTATGTGCGAGGAGATGAAGAAGAGAATGCCAGACAACCGTTTGGAGGAGCTGAACAAAGGATGCTGGGCGACCACTATCAACTTTGTTGCGATGGTTGACATGCTGGCGTGAGGCAGTGGTGCGATAAGCGCTAGAGCGCTGTCTGTACATGGGTGGATCACGGTGACGATTTGTTGGTAGTCTCTCACTGAAGGTAGGTTGGTTGCATGACACTGTATGCTATATTGACTGTTCATCTGATCTTCATGTTGTGTGTGACGTCTTGGCACAAGTCCGTACAGAGGACAAGGCACGTCCGTAGGCAGAATCACAACAGCTTCTTCGCTGCGCGTATGTGCCAAGTGCTCTCGCCTCGTTTTGTCGCCGGTAGGTCATGCCATCAGTAACTCAGTACCATACAGATCGTGTCGTGGTGAGTTACTGGGCCTTCGGCGGCCGGAGGAATCGCGTGCGAGATCGTTTTGTCGCCAGTAACTCAGCAAATCTTGCGGGTTTGTGACTGCGACGGTTTGACGTGGATGTCGTATGTCGCTAGTAACTGAGCAAGTC
This sequence comes from Teratosphaeria destructans, assembly GCA_010367425.1. Lineage (NCBI taxonomy): Eukaryota > Fungi > Ascomycota > Dothideomycetes > Mycosphaerellales > Teratosphaeriaceae > Teratosphaeria > Teratosphaeria destructans. Next base: position 383,526 of record WBMN01000016.1, read on the forward strand.
TTGCTGGATTGTGCGTCCAACGGAGGACGTGGACATCGCCTTAAAGCGTAGAAGCTTGGACTTTTTGCTACTGCAATTTTGTGCCGCAATATTCCAGTATGTCGTCTCTTCCAAATCCGGAGTTGTTCGCGAGTCGCTAATAACTTTCTAGTCCAGTATCTCACTGAGTTACTGGCCGTTGAGCTACTGGCGGATCACTCGTAGTAACTTTTCAGCCCAGTATCTCAATGGATTACTAACCACTGAGTCACTGGGCACCGAACGAGGCCTCAGTGAGCCATCGTCGAAATGCCGAGAGGCCGTAAAGGGTATAAAAGCCACGATACCAACTCCTCGCTAAGCCCTTCTATTCCCGATACCCCAAGTCAATCTTATGTCGCCAGAACCAATGCTCTCCCACTCACTTGACTCCCACTCTTCATGCTAATCAGATCATCATCTTTCTCAAACTCTCCCGGCGTATGGAACGTCGCCAGATGCTTGATCAACGCGTCGACATCCCGACATATGCAATCTTTGTCCCTCAGCCGATGGCAGACGACGCACGCGAATCGCCCATCCTCGGTATGGCATTTCACGACGAATCGCGCATCCATCTGAAACTCCTTCTTCTTCACAGGACCTCCGGGGGTCGAAGACGGGATCTGCGTGCTGAAGACCCACACGTCGCGAGTGTCGACGGGCAATGAGACGCGACAGCCAGGACAGCGGCCGTCGCCGGAAGGCGTGAAGGCGCGCGAGAGGAATTGTTTCGTGGTCTGGATGGTTTCGCTGTAGCGACAGAAGAGGCGAGGCGGTGGTGCGACGGGCAGCGTTTTCACCTTGCGTGGAGACGGAGGTGAATGAGAGCGGGTGGAGCCGTTGCGGACTGGGAACGTCAGCTGTTTGGGTGGAGGCGGTGGATCGTCATTGAGGAGGTAGGCCTTTTTGACCGGCTGCAGCGTCTTCTTCTGTGCCTGCATTCGCGCAAATTGACCCTGTAGTGCATCTAAGGAATTCTCTCTCGCTGCGTGTTGCGCCTCTATCAGTCGTTGCATATCGCCTTGCGTGAGGCTACGCCCGCTGTATAGGGCGTCTTGGAGGACGTTGATGACGGTCTGTTGCAATTGGATGATCTGTGCTTGTAGTTTGTTCTCGGTGATCACTAGACGGCTGGTCAGACAGAAAGACAGGCAAGGTCCACGTCAGGCCACTGACCATCGCCTTGAGCATAGTCCAACCCTACGCGCCTCAGGTGGTCCTCGTACATGCGTTCGATCATGGCTCGTGACCTCCGCGCGTTGTAGTTGAAGTCATCTTCGTAGTCGTCATCGTCGTCATCGTCGTCTCGTCGCCGTCGCCGTCGCCTGCTGCTTGACCTTGAGCTTCGTTGCGACTTGGTGTCGTCCTTGTCCTTCTTGTCCTTGTCCGCCGACTCGGCCTGCTCAAGCTTGCCGATCTTCTCGGTGAGCTCCTTGATCTTGGCGTCCTGTGTCTTGTCCAGCGCCTGCTGTTTGTTCTTGTTTCGCTGTTCTTGGACCTTGTCCTTGAGGGTCATGGAGGCGGTGATGGTGCCGACGAGCGTGGAGACGAGCGTCGCGATGATGAAGCCTTTCTGCACGCATTACGCCATGGTGAGCGAGGTTCATTGCGATGGGTCGTGCGGTCGGGTGTGATGGTACCTTGAGGTGCTTCTCCTCAATCATATTCGCGTAGTTCCTGCGCGCTGTCAGCTGCGGTCGAGGTCGGCATCCGCTGCGAGCGAGCGCATTTCGTGCTGCTTACATGTTGGGCGGCTTGACGACCTGGTCGGCCTGCGACAGTTAGTACGGGAAGACGAGTGTCGAGAGAGTGAATGGAAGTCTTCCCATTCTCATGAGGACCAGGAAAGCAAGCGACCGCAACCACTATAGCGATAGTGCACCGGGGGAGCTGCTGATCATTTGTCGCTTCTGCGTACGACCACACCGACTCCTCACTCCTATCCTCGACAAAAATACGAATCCGTCCTGCCTGGCTGGTTGCACCCTTTTTGCACCCGCCCCATCCCATTGGACGCTACCGTGCTCGCGCACTTGGCGCGTGCGACGCCTGCACCCCCAAGACAACCACAGTGTCGACCATCCTGGAACCCGGTATATCGAGCTGTCGAAGCACTTGACCGCCAGGTTACCGATGATGTCGTTGGGCGTCAAACGCCGCCGCCCGGGAGAGCACTCCGAACAACGGCGGAACCCGTTGCTCCGCGTGGACCAACCCACCTCCAAAGGTTTTAATGAAGTGATAATGAAACTTCTACGGCTGGCATGATCCTGGAGAGCATCTATCGACGGCCTCAACGCCCTACATCATGCCCAGAGGAACGGAGGACTTGAACTCTCACCAAGATCTGGCGATGCGGAAGAGTATCGGCGGCCCGTCGATGGCTAGAGGTGGCGTCTGCCTTTAAGCTCATCCTGGAAAGGCAGACAGCAGCAGCCATGAGGCTAAAGCTACCTGATTCATTGATCGTCGGGCTCCTGCTGTAGCTCATCATGCTGCTCGTCTCAACCGTGTGCTGTATCGCCCTGCGTCGATGAGCTGTTCGAGAGCAAGTGCATGCGCAGCTGCTGAGAGAGGCCGAAGATCGAGGACTTCTGAAAGGTCCCGTCATCTGGCATTCGGCTCGCTAGTACAGGTAGGTATCTATTCTTACACGAGTCCCGATTGCGATCCCATGAGGCTGGGCATCGATACGCTTACACTTGCCCTCCAACTTGGGCATGACCAAAGTAATGCCTCAGGTAGACTCTGTTGCAGATATGTGTACCTTTGAAATTTCCCTCGGCAGGAAGCTCCCACGCACGCAGGGCTTCGAATCGCGCCTTTTACCTGACCTGTCTCTCTCTCTCCAGTTCCTGGCGTACACGCTGTTTGCTGCTAGCAGTGTCGTTGATTGAGGTCGCAGCATCGCCACTCTCCCTATCCCAGCCTCGTCGTGGCTTCGGCTCGTCGGATAAGATGCCTAGAGTCCTAGGAGGTGAACCCATGCTGGCTTGAAAGTATCATCTGAGACCGGCATGGGATCCGGTTGCCAGGCTTGGTATGCTTGGTAGGCTTGGGCGGCCGCCAGTCTGTCCCGTGATGTAACAACAGCAGTCCTTCGCCAGTGCCCTCGACGTCCGACAACGCCTTAACCTCTCACCCCATCACCGAACGGTCATCACTGTGTCTGCCGACTGGAACTAGAGGCCCTCAGCGTGACTGCAGACTCTCAGATGATGGCGCCCTCTGCGAGCCCCGTGCATCACTACGCGGAACAGCGCATACATTACATCAGCGGAAAATGCAGGATTCGTCCTTCGGTTTTTTTGGCTGGCAGAGCCAGAGTTAATAAAGGTTTGCAAGCGCTGCGGCAGTACCTGCATCGTGGGAAGCCACTTCCGTGAAGGCTACGTAGGTAGGTACGCTTGGAGGCCTCTCTCAACAACGCGTCAGATGTTTGTGAGAGACGGTCAGAACAGTGGTGGACTATATGGGCGTGTATACTGAGATATGTATGTCTGCTGGCGGTGGAGTCGAGGTCGTACAGCAGCAATCCCATCGATTTGTAGGGCTGAAGAAGACGGGGACATTTCACGCTTCCAGGCTGGCGGGTTGGACAAGCGTCGCAAACGTGGTACGCAACTGGCTCCACCGCCCTGCGGATCGGGACCCTGAACGACATGAAAAATGCTCAGATCGAGAAACATGGTGTGTTGCCTGTGGCCTGCCAGCCATGGCAAAGGGCCAGCGGCTGCCTATTGTCTCTTATAGCGAGACAAGTCAGGCCGTGCGTCCAGTAATAATAGGTCGAGGAGGTACTGTAATCTACTAATGTTTCCAAGACTGATCTGGTGATCGCCCATGCGCGTGGTGGCGGACGATGTCATCGAGCTGATACTTCGGGATGGTTGCCAAAACCGTCTCCTCAACGGCGACTCACCACAACAAGGTATCTTTTCAGCCCTCTCATCATCATCATCCTTCCCGCCTGACGTGCAGCATCATACGGGCGTAGGGACTTCGATCCTTCTGCTTTCGTTACGAAGATGCGCGAATGAAAGATGGCACTGGCGTCACTAAATAAATACGAAACAGAGGCGAGATCATCACCAAGCTCGCTGCGTGATTCTGTTCTAATTACTATTATTGAGATGGAAATCAGGGCTTTCACCCGTCTGAGACGAGTCATCATCGGTGGGTCCCCGTCTGTCAAGTAAGGGAAGATACCCCAACGACCCTCGTATTTCCTCCACCTACTTCTTAGCCGTTCGTTTCTTATCATCTTATCACTGACCCTCTCGATCGTCTGTCGATATACCTGGTGAATATCGCACACCCAGACCTCACTGCACCATGCCAAGGAGCGAGCGCTACTACAGCCAGACCTACAGTGTATACGAGCCTGCGCCAACAAGCGAGAACCTGGACCTCGATCAATATGTCGATCAACCACGTTCCGGTAATAACGACCCTCGTGGCAAGCCCCACCACTCGCCGCCACCAACATACCAAGGCTCGAGCGTCTTCGAAGATGATCACAACTCATTGAAGGCGCCGCCGAGCCGGTGGAGCAGGAAGCGAAAGGTTTGGATCTTCGGATGTGTTGCCGCTGCCATCATCACTGCCGTCGGCCTCGGTGTAGGACTTGGCCTCGGCCTGACCTCCGCCGGGTCGTATAGCTTCACGGAATCGACTGCCCACGTCACCAACGACACAGCATTCACAGACGGTGGCGCCAGCCGGAAGGATGTGTGGAAGGTCGACGACGGCGCTGGTTCCGGAAAAGACACCTACAAATACTACTCCGGCACATGGGAGCAATTCCCGAACGCAACCGACTGGATCTCCTTCCAGAATTTGTGGGAGGGCAACCTGCACACTATCAAGACTTCGTGCCAGACGAACTTTAAGCTCAAGAACAACTCGTACGTATCGCCACTGACATCTATCTCTCATGCGACAATCTGCTGATGCGTTAGCCAGACCGTCGGATATTGATGACATCTACAACGCTATTCAGAATCGCGCCAACGCCTCACTCGTAGACCATCGCTTTATCCTTGCGATTATTCTCCAGGAAAGCGCTGGATGTGTATTAGCGAAGTCCACGACCTCATCAAGCGGTGTCAAGAACCCAGGCTTGATGCAGACGCACAATGGACACACCTTCGACGCCAACCATGCCAACAAGTCTATCCTTGCCATGGTGCAGGATGGGACACAAGGCACGTCGTCTGGGGACGGTCTGGTACAGAACCTCAACCTGTACGGCAATGCTTACAAGGCTGCGAGAGCATACAACAGCGGTTACGTCCCCAAAAGCGGGAACTTGTCTGAGGCGGCAGGCGCCACTGCTTGCTACGTGAGTGACGTGGCCAACAGACTGATGGGATGGGCAAACGCCACGAACACATGCCCCAGCTAGATGATTTTGTGATCATGGATATAGCGAGCATTGCATGAGCCTGGGAGGCGGCGTTCCCTCCTGAGTACCGCAAGCATCGCATGAGCATTGGAGACGGCGGGCTGATGTTACAGACGCACTCGGTGGCTACCAACGGTAATGATGTGGATGAAATTCCCTTCCGGTAAGAAAGTCTTACTGCCCATCAAAGGCAGAGAGCACGAGCGATGGCGTTTTGGTGTTCTCTTCGACAAAATGGCAAATCGACAGGAAGACGCGGCTGGGTTCCGATTCTGACATAATGTATGATATAGACTGTATGGCGGCGAATGATACGTTCTCTCAGAAGCCATTCGAAATCGGGTGCATTATCCTTCCTGAGGGGCCGAGTTATTGTTTGCGCCCCTTCGCGTCGCCCGACCGCGATGATGCGTCGTCGCGGGGTTTCGAAGGAGAACCCTTGTCCTGGCTGTGCAGACCGTGCACTTCGAGAGATAGATTGTGCTGCAGCGATGCCGATGGATTGCGTCCGAGCGGATGTTCACCCAACGCCATGATCGGTCCGAGTCGAAGAGCGTCTCGGGACACCACGGGTACGTCGAGCCATGGTGTTGTGGACGCTTAAGACGTGTCACTCAGCCCACCAGCGCAACGTCCACAACGATCGCCAGCCCAGCCTCAACGACGCCTCCGCCAATACCCGATCTATGTACCATGTGCCTCGAGGATCTCGGATCAGATGGCGCTGTTGAAGCCTTGACCTGCGCCCACAGCTTTTGCCACGGATTTTTCACGATATGGCGACGGCAGTCCAGTCGCTGTCCACTTTGCCGACATGATGGACCGCAATCTTCCAGTTGGACATCTCGCTGATCTTCGATTGCAGCTTCCGTATCGATGCGACAGACACAGCACCCGTCTGAACCATCGAATAGTGTATCCACGACTGCATTGCCGCCTCAGAAGGTGACGACGCTTGAGGGCAGCTTGGCGTTGAAACCTGTGATGGTAAATCGAGAAGCGGCCCAAGAAAGTCTGAGAGTAGAACGGGATTTTGGCGACAAACTCTCAGCGCCCTCCTACTCCATCACACTTGCAGCCACCACGCACGCCAGAGGCATCCGCACGGGGCACGACCCACTCGTCTGAGGGTGCAATGGCTGGTGGCACGACACAAGAACTCCATGGCTTCAATAAGCCCGACCTCGTTCGATGGCTCCTCTAGCAGAGCATCGCTCAACGCAATCATGAACTACGAGCCATCCGCGTCACCGTCTCCGACCAATAGTCTCTCCACTGCCGGTCAGCGGACCACCCAGCCGAGGCCCATCTCTATCTGCCTCGGATCTGACGTCCTCTCACACTACAAGCATCATCGACAGCAGCGACGGCCCCGCCGTTGACACCGGTACCTCGAGCGGCTTTTTTGACATTGAGGACTCTAACGGTGGTAATGCTTTATTAACTGTTGGAGAGGCATGTGGGATCTGCTTAGAGCTAATGCACGATTGAAGTGAGGGCGCAGTGACCAAGTGGAAAAGGACGCTGTCGTGCTTGCACACGTTTTGTACAGAGTGTGTGGTTCGTTGGCGACGGCAGAGCTCGAGGTGTCCTTGTTGGCGTTTTTGATGGTACGCCACGTTCTACGAGAGGGCTGCGTTGACGCCTGTGGTTGCGACAGGCGATGGAGCGATCTGTCGAGCTGAATGCGAGCCGCACGAGGTTCGCAATACAATGATCCAGAGAGCTTGGTACCGTCAATCACCGAATACTTGGGCTGATTCTTTCGCTGGCACTGGTCTTTGCTCGATAGCCTCAGTTGCAAGCTCCTACTATCAGGTACGGCCATGGCCCACAGGTCGCAGAGAACAGAGCATCTCGTCCGTTCTTTGATCGTGTGAATGGCCAGTCCCAGAAGCAAGAGGCTGGAGTCTCAGAAGAAGTTGTGCACGAGTCCACGGCATCTCCAGGTGCTTCATCCGTGGTCCGATCTCCAGGTTCCAGGAACAGCTGAGCCGCCACAGTCTCCCAAGGTGCTTCCTCCCGACATGCTTGCACCCATCACCGGTCAGCAGATCTCACGAAGATGCAGGATTATACGACTGCCGCAAAGATAGTCGCCTGATGTATTGGCCTGATATGGTTCGTTTCAAACGAGTGTTTCAACTTTCCAGGGACAGTACCTTGGCTTTGGTTCGTAAGTTGGGCTGAACCGTCTGGTGATCTTCGGCAGGATGGCTTCATTCACAGTGTACTCTTGGCGCCTTTGCATTGCCAATGCGGGCCATTCAGAATCCGAGGCATTGTGCCAGGACGACATCGAAGACGATACGGGTTTTACAAATAGTGGGGACTCGCGTGCGATCATAAGAGGAGAGGGTATTTAACGACCCGCACCATCAACCACGAGACGTCAATTACAGATTGCATGAGCGCAAAACGAACTGTTCTTGACGACGATCATCGCTCGACGTCCGGACAACGTCACCTCTCATCACGCCTTGTCGAACTACCGCTCCTTACTTACTCAATTTCCCGATCGTTTGCATCCCTCTCCGGGCACTCCCGTCTCCTCTCGCCCTCATAGACAAGGAACGACAATGCCAATGGCTCTTCGAGCTCTCCTCCTCCTCGGACTACTGGTCCAGCAGTCCGTGCAAACGGCGCATAGAGAGTATTGCACAAAGTCGGAACTAGAAGCCCATCCGAACGGCGGACAAGTAAGTGATCCAGAAGCAGTCCACAAGGCGTAACCAAACAAACAGGACCAAGACAACTAACCTCATGCACAGTTTTGTGTCGGGGCGCGCTACGTCGTAAGCAGATTCCCGATCCTACTGCTGAAGATTCCTGACTTTGGACATAGGCTCACTGCAACTCGCAAAGAGTCCCCGTCCGCCAGCACACCTTCGACTGTTTCCGCTATCCGGAGCAAGCCGCCAAGGGTTGCAAGTGTGATTATCGTGCTGGTTCGGGCACACCTGCCTGTTACTTGCCGAATACCAACCAGAAATGTGGCAAAGACGTTCCGGCTTAGAGGAGACTCGTGTGCGAGATGTGGTTCGCAGAGGCAGCTTGAATAAGATTGCTTAACGATGAATGAATTTGGTTAATATATTTTGAGATGTTGTTAATGTTATCAACAGCTAGTGGTTGTTCCTCGATTCTTTCACCTGAACACTAACCCTAGAGCTGCTGGGCGTTGCTCGGTACCTCGAACTCTCGCCTTTACCCGTAACTTGAATGATATTAACCACGCAATTGACTAATTAACTATTAGCATTCTATGGCTTCAGCCGACTATCAACCAACTATTAGAAAATGGCCATCAACTAATAACCATCACCCTTCGCCATCAACTTCGACACAGGTTGCTGGCCAACATCTCTGCACGAATGCCATGTCGGCGGTGTCGAAGTAAGAAGAATCATGCATCATCAAAAGTACATGAGACGGAGACGGGATCATCACCACCTCGCTCATTGCTATCCCGAGAACCCGAAATTATCAATACATGCGATCGATCCATCGTCTTGTTCACACGCATTGGACATCAATCTGACATGGATCTCCGCACGACATGTATTGTTTGTGACCCCGCAAAGACGCTGTCAGGTCGCGGGGGTGTGCAGCGGTCATGGTCATGGTCATGGCTGAGTGAGATGGCAGGCCCAAGACTACATAATCAAGTGAGAAGTGTTTCAAGATGAAACCATCTGTCCCCTGAACAGCAGCCTTCAAGACGGTCAACATGCCGTCCAGTCTCTTCAGACTATGTGGAGGAGCGGCCCTGGTCCTCTCGGCAACAGCATACAACACCGACGACCAAGTCGGCGCAGACATCCCCTACGGCACGTTCCAGGACCCATCGGCCCAAGTCCGACCACGCTTTCGATACTGGATCCCAGACGCCTCTGTCAACCTCTCCTATGTCGTCGAAGACCTCGCCCAGGTCAAGGCCGTAGGCGCCGGCGGCGTGGAGCTCCTGGGCTACTACCTCTATGGCAACTTCCCGAGCTTCATCGCAGAAGGGGGCCCAGCGCCGACGGACTGGACCAAGGATGGCTGGGGCACCGAGGCGTGGAAGACGTTGCAGGACACTGCGTTTCAGGCGACCAAAGACCAAGGACTCTTCATGGACTTCTCCCTGGGTCCGAATCAGGGTGCTGGCGTGCCTGCTGAGACTGGTGACCCGGGCATCATGTGGGACCTGTGGCCTTTCAATGTCTCGGTGCCGATCGGCGGCAGCTTCGATGGAACACTTCCTGGTTGGAACAATGTCACGGGAGGCGAATTTGTGGCGGCTTCGATTGGGCTTGTGACGAATCGCAGCTCAGCTGTCTTCTCTGCATCTCCGGCGTTCATCGGGTACAAGTACAACGGCACGAACCAAGTCCTATCTGCCTCTTCACTGGTGGATGTCACCGATCTGGTAGACACCTCGACAGGTCATCTGAGCTACACTTTCCCGTCCGACGTCAATGGACTTGAATTCCTCGTCTTTGCCTTCTACCAGAATCAAACAAACTACATGGAACAAGCTGGGCCGTGGTACGTCAATACGGCGGTCACACAATCGCCTGTAGAAAGCTATAGAGAGAACGGGAGCTGGATCGTCGACCACTTCTCTTCCACTGGCGCACAGCTTGTCATAGATTTCTGGGAGAAGTATTTACTTAGCGATGGTAGTCGCGAGCTGATCCAAGAAAATGGCAACTACGCCTGGGAAGATAGCCAGGAGTTCGGAGCCGGCACCCTAGTGTGGTGGACGCCAAAGCTGTTAAGTGCCTTCTCAGCCTCCAGAGGCTACAGCCTGACCAAGTACCTGCCTCTCATCTACCAGTATAACAACGAAAGACCAGCGCCCCTCGCGTCTCCAGATCACTTCTACACCGACGAACCCGACGCCGGGCGAAGCCATATCAACGACTACTGGCAAGTCCTCACCGAGCTGAACCAGATCTACCTGTCCTCCCTCACCAACTGGTCCCTGCAGTCCCTGCAGTCCCAATTCTCCGCGCAAGTCTCCTACAACCTCCCCATGGACATGCTGGCCAACATCCCTTACGTCAACGCCCCCGAGTGCGAGTCCCTGGGGTTCAACCACCTCATCGATGGCTACAGACAGTACTCCGGTCCCGCGAACCTGGCAGGCAAACGCATCATTTCTTCTGAACTCGGCGCACAGCGGGTCGAAGTCTATACCCAGACTCTTCCGGAGCTGATCTGGGATATCAAGCGTAGCATCGTCGGTGGTGTCAATCAATTCGTATTGCATGGGTATCCGTTTTCGGGAGACTATCCGAATACGACGTGGCCGGGGTTTACGACGTTCACGTATCGCTTTTCGGGTATGCATGGGCCGCGCCAGCCAGCTTGGGAGTACTACCAGGATTATTTGGACTGGATCGCGAGGGTACAATTCGTGGCGCAGAGTGGTGTGCCGAAGTTTGATTTGGCGTTTTGGTTGAAATCGGACCAGTATATCTCTGTCACGAACCAATATTTCCCACTTGACTTGGAGCAGGCCGGTATGTCCACCAACAAGCTTTTGATATGGTCCATGGCAATGCTGATGTGAGCCCGCAGGCTTCACGTACGAGTACCTCAGCCCGGACAACTTCGACCTTCCTGAAGCATACGTCGCCAACGGCATACTCGCCCCGAACCGCCAAGCATTCAAGGCCTTGATCATCCGTCACAACGACACCCTCACCGTCTCGGGCGTCGACAAGCTCGTCGAATGGGTGAATGAGGGTCTCCCCATCATCATCTCCGGCGGACTGCCCCAAAATCTGTCGGGCTACAATGTCAGCGGCACCGAGTACGTTCGATCGCAGCTGAGCAGCATCGTGGATCGAGAGAACGTCCATACGGTGCCGTTTGAGAACCTAGCGGAATCGCTCACAGATCTGGGGTTTGCGCCGCTCACGGCAGTCAGCGCGGACAGGATCTGGTATACATACTGGAGGGAGGACACTAGTGCTTCGGTGACTTACGTGTTCGTATATAACGATGCTTTCAATGCCGAGTTCGGGCAAGGTGCATCAAGTGGCTCGGTCACCTTTGCCACTACTGGCGTGCCATACTTCTACGATGCTTGGACGGGAGATGTTTCGCCCGTGGTGGCGTATCAGCAGAGCGACACCTCCACCACGATCCCACTCTCGCTCGCCGGGAACCAGAGCATCATCATCGGCTTCCACCACAACGAACCGCCCCGGACAGGCACCGGGGTCGTGTTGCTGCCCAAACAGGTCTACAGCGCCGCAGAGACCGAAGACAGCATCACCATCAAAGCCGCCGGCACCTCATCCCCTGTCCTCCTCTCCAACGGCTCATCCATCACCCTCCCCACCCCCGCCGCCCCGATCAACCTGACCTCCTGGACCCTGACGATCGAATCCTGGGACCCCCCCGCCGACCTCTACGCCTCCCAAACCCAAGCGGTCCTCACCAACAGCACCTACAACATCACCTCCCTCCTGCCCTGGTCCAGCCTCTCCCCCTCCTTAGCCAACACCTCCGGCCGCGGCTTCTACACCACGACCTTCACCTGGCCCCCGGCAGACGGCGACGCAGACGGCGCCGTGCTCTCCCTCGGCGCCATCTTCCATACCGCGAGGGTGTGGGTGAACGGGCAGCCGTTGCCGCCGCTGGATCCCACGGACGCTTGGGCCGACGTGGGGGAGGCGTTGGTGGAGGGGACGAATGAGGTGGAGGTGGTGGTGAGCTCGACGTTGGGGAATGTGCTGCGGCCGATTTACAAGGAGATCAGGTCGAGCGGGACGCGGTGGTTGGGGCCGCAGCCGAGGACGCAGGGGTATGGGTTGTTGAGTCCGGTGAGCGTGGTGCCGTATAGGAGTACCACGATTGAGCTTTAGAGATCGTGTGCCTTCATATCTGATACGGAAGTGTCACACTAGCGCAAGATTCACATGCACGTGACAGTCAGCAGCTACCGAGACTACAGACCTGTGTGCGGAGTTCGCCAGGGAATGTCCTTATCGGCGAGAGAGGTGGGTGATGTTGCGGAGACCCAGGTTGAGACGCAGAGAAGGCCTGACAGATACTGAGAGATGAGACTCCATTGTCCTGGAGGGAGTAAATGCTCCATTGTCCTGGAGAAAGTGAATGCTCTGTATACGTTCAGAGTAGGCTGACATCGAGATTATTTGAGGGTGCTGTCAGTAGAGAAGTAGCACTCAACGACACCTAATGCTGGAAGACGACGCATGCTTGCTGCAAGCACGCAGCGGCCCTCTCAAAGCAGCTGTCATGTCTGCTCAAGTCGGCATCGCGGGAGCCTGCAATGCATCAGCTAGGGTATCACTACACGTGATCTACATCGCTCTGCCGTCCCTTCTCGCCACCCAAAGCCTGGATGAGATGCAGCGCCCTCTCATACGTCCACATCGTCACCGCGCTCGCGGGCGCAGCCTTGATCAGACTGACGGTCAGACCCCGATACAGCGCTCTCCACCCTTCTCTCCTCAAGATCGTCGAGAACGTGTTCACGACACCAGTGTACGCCGGCATGCGTGCGCCACCGATGTACTTCCCTCGATTGGGGCCTTGAATCTGGAGCCTCTTCCTCACCGTGTCCAGCGGGAATACAGCCGTCTTCGACAGTACACTAGCCGACACCCCAGCGACAGCGTCTCCCGACCCGAAAGGGAGGTAGTCCGAGGCTGCTGGAGCTGCAAAGACGGGTTTGAAGCCCTCATAGCACGTGAAGAAGAGGCCCATCGACGGGATGATCTGACTGATCCCAGCACTCAGCCCACGAAAGAACCCTGCCGGACCCTCGTGCCTCGTGATGTCCCTCACGCTCGCCAGAAGACCCTCGTACACCCTCTCCGTCCCCTGCGCCGCGAACCTCGTCCTCAACAGATCCAACGGATACGTGACCGTCGTCGCGGCCGTACCCGCAATCGCCCCGGCAACGAAACTGCGCGCAGCACCCGGGATCCCCACATGCCCGCTCTCGCCCAGCTTGTCGAGGGCCTGGTTCGTGGAGCGATACGCCAAGAACTGCACGGCGCCGTAGCTCAGATACAGCCCCTCGGCGGGGATGTTGCCTTTCCAGAAGCCGGTGAGGCCCTCATGGTGCAGGATGTCTCTCGCGACTCTCAGGACGCCGGCGGGTGTCTGTTGGGGGCGTCTGGGGGGGCGGGCGAGTGGGTCGGCGAGGGAGTGGTATTGGAGTTGCAGGCGGATCTTGAGGACGTCGAGGGGCGCGATGACGAAGCGGGAGATGAGGCCTGCGGAGGCGCCGGCGGCGGCGACTTGGAGACGGGTGCCCTGGGGTGGAGGGTTAGTGGACATGATGGGTCTTGTGGGGATGAAGAAGGGGGGGGGGAGATACCTCATCGCGGAGGGGTTCGGCGGTAGGAGACATCCATAGCAGTCTCTTGGCTGCTGGTGGTCAGTGGTCAAGAGGGTGAGGGGGAAGAGGGAAGAGGGAAGAGTAGTAGAGTGAGTAGGTGAATGAGAGAGATAGATGTACACTCCTCCTTGCTTATTTGACGGGTATTGATTGAAATTGATGAGCTTTCAGCCAGCTTTAATCAAATCCCCAACGACATTGTCTCTTGCCGAGGCTTCACGCTCTCTCCTCTGGCCCCAGCCATCCGATGCGATCCACTACGATATAATAATACAGATAGCTCGATATACGCTGTTAATCATGGTAATTCATCCATCTTCCTCTACCACACCTGGGTGTAACAATACCACTCATTCCCAACCACATTTCCCTAAACTCCATCCCCGTTACTTACCCAAGGATATCCAACACTCCCCCATTCAATACCATGGCCGCTTTATTAGTCGGCCGGCGAGGACTGGCGGCCACTGCAAGGATTAATCAAATATGCCCACCTCGCAAGTCCTCGAGTCAATCAACGAGCGTCACATTCAGGACCCCGATTAAGATATGCCCCCCAACACCCCCTTGGAAACGACTGTTTACCTCTTCATCCGCGACATGGGACTCCAAACGACATCTCTCCCAAGCAACAGCCACAGCGCCATCCCCAGAGCCCGCCCCATCCGACCAACTCTCATGGCGAGACTTATCCCCCCTCCTATTGCGAGACATGTGCACGTGTCCCGAATGTGTAGACCCATCGTCCCGACAAAAGTACTTTTCGACAGTCGACATCCCACACTCCATATCAGCCCAGGAAGCACCCAGTGAACAGCCCGGCACCTTGACCCTCAAATGGCAAAACGACCTCACCGGCTACGACACCCACCACACCACAACCCTCCCCCTAGACGCCATCCACGCCCTCCTCTCCCACGGCAGATCCGAGACCCACGCCCCCCTCCCCGACCGCACCATCTGGGACGCCGCCGACTTCACCCACGACAACCCCGACATCGACTACGCCGCCTACATGTCCTCCGACACCACCCTCCACCGCACCCTCCACCAACTCCACACCCACGGCCTCGCCTTCCTCACCCACGTCCCGGACTCCGCCACCTCCGTCGCCACGATCGCCCAACGCATCGGCCCGCTCAAGAACACCTTCTACGGCTCCACCTGGGACGTGCGCTCCGTGCCGCAGGCCACCAACGTCGCCTACACCGCCCAGGACCTCGGCTTCCACATGGACCTCATGTACATGAAGCAACCCCCGCACCTGCAACTCCTGCACTGCATCCGCTCCTCCTCCCACGGCGGCGCCAGCCTCTTCACCGACGCCTACCGCGCGATCCGCCAGCTCTTCCGCCTCCGGGACCCCGCCCTCTTCTCCGCCCTGGCCGTCCTCCCCGTCAACTTCCACTACGACCACCTCGACCACGGCCACTACTACCACCAGTCCCGCACGGTCATCGAACTCCCCCCGCCCGTCCTGCACAGCCTCGAGACGCTCCCCGACGCCGCGGCCGTCGAAGCCTTCTTCGACCCCGCACGCTGGCCCTCCGTCCTCGCCGCCATCGAGAACGCGTCCTGGGCCCCGCCATTCCAAGCACCGTTCTCGCTGCCTCACCCGGACCTCATCGCCGCGTCTCCAGACGACCGCGAAGCCCTGCCGACATCACTGAACCAGAGTGTGCGGCTCTGGCATCGGGCGGCGGCCGCTTTCAACGCGTCGATCCAGCAGGAGGAGGCGATCTACGAGCGCATGATGAGGCCGGGGGAGTGCGTGATCTTCGATAATCGACGCGTGTTGCATGCGAGGAGGGCGTTTGACGTCGGGGATGTGGGGCGGGAGAGGTGGTTGCGGGGCGCGTATGTGGATCGGGATCCGTTTGTGAGTAAGTTGAAGGTCTTGCAGCATCAGTTTGGGGATGAGGGTCGAAGGGGGATGTGATGTGAATGCACAGCTTATGCCGGTGTCTCATGATGTGCTTCCTATTGAATCATCCTAACAATTCGTGCCTGCCGATATGTGCAATCTGTCTGCCAAAAAAAAAGAGGACACCAAGATATCCAATGACCAGTGCGCCCTCCAGAGTTCTAAGAAGGTGTCCCAAATGCTTCGTCCAACTCATGAAGATCCAATGCCGCATGCGTCTCCTCTCACCAATCACTCCCAAGCGTCAACCTCGGCGCCGTCAGACGATCCCACCAATCTCTCACCCACCGCTCCAGACTTCCCTCCCTCCCTCCCTCCGCCGACACAACCGGCATCTCCTCCAACCTCTCCCTCCCGCCACACCCTTTCTCCTTCTCCTCCCCAGGAAGCCTCGCGGCCGCGACCTCCTCCATCGTCACACCCCGCCACTCCTCAATCGGCAACCACTGGATCCGCGCTCGATCCCCAAACCCTCCCAACCAATACACGTGCTCGACCACCAATCGCACGTACGTCGAGGCATGGACGTCACCGCCGGGTTGCCAGAGCGCGGCGTCCGGGTGGGTGCGTGTGAAGCAGGAGGGGATGTGATGGGATGCGAGTTCGGAGGCGGGGATGGGTTCGAGGTAGCCGTGGAGAGACATGCGGGGGAGAGCCATCGGAGTGTGGGGGGTGGGGAGGTCGTCGTCGTCGTCGTCATCAGAGGAAGGGTTGGAGAGGTAGGTGGTTTTCTGGTCGGGCCACCATCGGACGGTGAGGGAGATGTTGGAGCCGGCGGCGGCGTTCTTGTAGGGGGTGGCGATGTCGATGGCGAGGAGGGTGGGGTTGCCGGTGGTGGGTTCGCAGTCGGCGTAGTATTCTACCAGACCGATGGGGGAGCCTGCGACATCGTGGGGGCGGTTCTCGAAGGCGAGGAGTTCTTGGGGGAGGAGAGAAGAGGAGGAGGTGGTGGTGGTGTCGTGAGTGGAGGAGGAGGGGGGGAATTGCGAGACGAGGTCGCCGATGCTGGTGAGGTGTAGGATGCGGCGGGCGAGGACGGCGGACTCGTGGACGGTGGGGAAGTGGAGGGTGGAGG
The DNA here is from genome assembly GCA_010367425.1 of Teratosphaeria destructans. Classification (NCBI taxonomy): domain Eukaryota; kingdom Fungi; phylum Ascomycota; class Dothideomycetes; order Mycosphaerellales; family Teratosphaeriaceae; genus Teratosphaeria; species Teratosphaeria destructans. The sequence goes on from WBMN01000016.1 coordinate 400,321, forward strand.
GGGGGAGGGGCTCTTGGGCGAGGATGGGAGGGCGGACAGATCGGGCGGCGGTGAGGCCGACGAGGGCGGAGAGGGAGGGGGTGAATCGCATTTCGATGAACGTCACTGCCCGCAGTGATAGATGGAAATGATGGAGGTGTTGATGTGATGGTGATGCTGTAGATTGGAGATGCAGAGGTGCGATTGATAAGATAAGATCCGAGATATATAGCCGAGGCTGCTCCCTTCTGGGACTAGTGTGTGCCAAGCCTGCAGTTGACTCTGAGGCATCAAGCGGAGACGGTGAATGACAAGTCGAAATTGAGGACATCATCAACCAACCGCCGACTCTTCAACTAATAACGACACGAGTCTCATCAAGTCGACGGTAGTGAGTCAACTCCCAATTCTCCGGAAAGAGACGATGGCGCACAGTGCGCGGAATATCGCGTGGTCTTGGCATCCGAGGGAGCATCATAAATGCTGACGCACCGTCGCCACTTGGCAGAATCTCTCACTTCCACCACCTCCACCACCTCCACCACACACACTCGATACATCGCCAAGATGGGTAAGGTGCACGGGTCGCTCGCGCGTGCCGGCAAGGTCAAGTCGCAGACTCCAAAGGTACGAGACCCTCGAGATGGAAGGGGGAGGCGTGGGAGGGGGAGGAGAAGTCTGAGGGAGGGAATGAGGATGAAGGGTGAGGATCGTGGCTGACATAGACGATGCGCGCAGGTCGAGAAGCAGGAGAAGAAGAAGACGCCCAAGGGCCGCGCCAAGAAGAGAATCACATACACCCGCCGCTTCGTCAACGTCACCATGACCGGCGGTAAGAGGAAGATGAACCCCAACCCGACCTCGTAAACAATTCATCGCCATCACTATCGACACGACGATGCGCGGATATGGGGTGCCATGAGGGAAATCGGTGGGGAGCTGTGTGATGGGCATTTCGAGAGAGACATGGCGTTGGTGCTTTTCCGCGGGATGATGGTTGTATGCCGGGAGAGCGGCTCATCAGCATCGACATGGACATGACAACGTGGCGATGGCGAGATGTGTTTGGTGCCAAGTGTCCTCGAGCATCATGAAACGGGGGATGCCGTCGCGCACGTGTACAGCAGTCTCGGAGGTGTAATGCTGTACTGCGGCTTGCCATCAGTCTTTTCCATCTATCTCGTATCTCTGTACTTTCTCTCGTTCTACCCGGAACCGTGTGGGTAGTCACCCTCTGCCCCGCATCTACGCAAATTCACATGTAAACAACAACGACGCAATCACTTGACTGCCACAACTTCAACGCCTCCCCCCAGCCCACAGAACTCTCGGAGCAGGCGACATGACCTCAAACGGATCCGCGACATCCTCCTCGCCTCCCCGCTCCCCACCAGAAACCACCTCCCACTCCTCCTCACCTTCACCTGCAGCACCGGTCTGGACGGCATTGGCGTCCGTCATCAAGACGTCGGGAATTGGAGATGCTTGCTCCGGGATGGACGGTGAGGTGGCAAGACGTGAGGGGTCGTCTGCTGCTTGGGGCCGGCGGTCGTCGTTCGCATGGCCCGCAGGTGTGAGGCGGCTTCTCGGGTCTCGGTCGTGTCGTGCGTCCGCTGGCTCCCGTTGAGGCAGAACATCGAAGCGTCTGCTGCACTCGTCCTCGGAACCTTCAGCCCTCATCCCCGGAATCTCCACCGCATCGCTGCTCGAGGCCGTCCCTGCTGTCCCTTCCGAGACAGATGCGGATGACACCGCCCTCTCCCCCCTCCCGGGCAGAGCTTCGACCCAAGGCTTCAGGACTCCTTGGTCGCCTCCTCTGATCACCACGGGCGTCAGACTCGCCGACAAGCCGGGGAACCTCGATGAAGGATGCATATTGCTGGCATGGGGATTCCACGAGCTTGATCTCCCCGCAGGCATTTCCGCCACCCGGCTGTCGGTTGGGGTGGTGTGTAGAGGAGGTGCCGAGGTGATACGAGGGCCGCCTCTGCTTACCGGCGCTGAGATCTTGGTGCCCGCGCCTGAAGCGTAGCGATTCAGATTCCGAGTCTGCGCGCCGATGGCACTGCTGAGCCCGGATGATGGTCTGCTATGCATCTGGAGACTCTTGGACTGGAATTTCGCGTTTGGCGGTAGAGTGCCTGTGCGCTTCGCCACCGTGGGTGCTGAGGATGCTGGAGCGTCACCAGACGAGTGAGATTGTCTGTCACGGCGGCGGAATGCCGCGGTCGGCAATGCGTAGTGCGGTCTCCTCGTGCTCGGGGCGGACGCTGCGGGAGAGTCATCAGCAGTCTCCGCTCTAGCCTGGTCGGCCTCTGGTGTCGACGCCGGACTGACCCGAGAGCTGACCGTGCCCTCAGCGTCAAGCTCGCAGCCTCGAGTCGCAAGCACGGCGCTCTGATGCACCACTCCGCCCCCGTCAGCGATCTCGGTCCAGTGCCCGCTGCTGTCGTCCTCCGCACGCATCCCCAACGTCGACAACACGACACCCTCGCCATCTTCACCATCGATCGAGAAACCCTCCGCCCCAGCCCGCCCCTCACAACCACCGTCCTCCATCCCCAGTGGCATCCGAGCACCCACCCCCCAATCCCTCCTCCTCAACCCCTCATCCCGCATCCGACCCGAGCCCACCCCGTCCTCCGGAAGCGAGGACCTCAACAACCCCCCCGAACCCCGCCCCCTAAACGGAACCCGCCGGTCCTCAGAGCCCCGGCTCCCGCCGCCGTCAGTTCCCGGCGCGCCCTCCAGCAACCCCCGGCGTCGGGCGGGCGAAGAACCCCCCACCACCCGGGCATCCGAGCCCTGCTCGACCTTGGCGCGTGGGGGCAACGAAGGGAAATAATGCAGCAGCACGCCTAGGCTCTCCCGATCCCTGCGTCTCGCTTCCTCGATCAGGGAATGGGTGGGCGGCGCGGGGACGCAAGCGCGGTCGTGGAATCTCGGTGTGGGGTCTCCTCGATCGTGCGGATGAGGAAGCGTCTTGCTGCGTTGTTTGGGCGGCACGGGAGTGTTGTGCGAGGGCGGGGTGTTCGTCCCGATGGAGAGGTGGAGGGTGAAGGTCAGTAGTGGCATGGCGATCGTTGGCTGTGCTGGGGAATTCTTGGAGTTTGGATGGTGGATGCGAGTCGTACGTCTAGCTCGGGAACTCTTGATGATGATGATGATGATGATGATGTGGGCGTAGAGGTCCGGAGAACAGAAGTCGAAGTCTCGCGTTGTGATCCCCGTCTAAGAGCATTTTCTGGCGCGAAAGTGTTTCTCGTATCTGTGACGAGGAGCTTTCACAGATCCTTTGGATCATGGTGGCGGGCTGTGGCTTCGGGATTTTTTTCGAGAGGAGTCATCAGGGCAGTGAATGGGCGCATTCACGTCCCTGAGGCAGTAAAGGCACGAGGCACGAAGCTCCGTTGGGTTTGTTACGGCTCTCAGGCAACTAATTAATACATGCTACATAACCATATCCATCTCACCAGCGCAGCACAAATCCCACTCCCTGCCCGCCCAGACAAATCGCATGATGGCGTCCATGACCCTCCCAAGCAGGCACAACTCTCCGATATCGAAGCCTCGCAAGCCACACGACACCTCTCAGCCCCTGCCAACAAAGCCACCGACGCCTCTTCACCCGGTAAAAACACCCCTCACCCTATCCGTCGCCTGCGCCTGCCCATCCCCAGCCTCCCCCACCACGCCCGCGGTCGATCCACTCGCCGTCGTATACACCGTCACCGTCCTCCCCGTCGCACTGGCACTCGGCGACCCGGAGCCGCACACCGTGACGGTGACCACGTTCCGCTCGGCGGACGCCAAGATCGCCGCGATGGCTCCGTCCTCCCGCCGCAGGCCCGTGATGGCGGAGAAGAGCGTGCAGGTGTTTGAGGCGGGGACGGCGTTGAGCGCGATGCAGGAGGGCGTTTGGTCGCAGAGGGCGGTGCAGGTCGAGAGGGTTTGGAGGGCGGCGGGGTCGTCGCGGGCGGCGAGGGCGGCGGGGGAGGAGTTGGTCGTGGCGATTGTGGTGCCTTGGTAGGCGTAGTTGGGGTAGGTGTCGTAGGTTGTGCCGTTGGCGTCGGTGTAGGGGGAGCTGGATGGGGAGGAGGCGGAGCCGGTGGTTGAGGCTGGGGAGGTGAGGGCGGTTGGTTGACTGGAGGATGCGGGGGATCCTGTCGCTGGGGTTGAGGGGCCTGCAGGTCCGAGGGTACTGGCCGATGGCGTTGCACTCGCTCCAGATAGGGTGCTGATGGCTCCTCCAGTCCCTGTTGTCTGGCTACCAGAGCCAGCTGACCCTACTGTTAATGAGCCGGCTACAACGGAGGATGTGGTACTGAGCGGACTAGAACCTGTCTGATTGGATGAAGAACCCGACAAGCTTGTACTAGCAGCACTTGCATTCGAGCTTCCAGTGCCTCCGGATGTCGAAGGCGCTGCTCCGGTCCCTGTGCTCGAAGCCCCTGTCACACTTGCGGGCGGCGATGCAGAGACGACGCCGCTCAGACTGGCAGACCCAGAAATCTCGACACCAGTCACGCTCGCGGGTCCAGACGATATGGCAGTCGCAGTCGTGGTTGGGAAGGTAGTGTACGTTGTGCTAACATCTGCCGGCCGAATGGCAGCCACGGCGTCATCCGCACCAGGCCCGGTCACGGTCTCTGTGCCGTTGACGCTATCCAGCAGGTCACACTCCTGAGACGTAGAGTTGTAGTTGGCAGCTTCGCAACCCGTCGTTGTATCGCACTTTGTCAGACAGGCCGACAAGCTCGTGGTAGTCGCTCGCGTGGAGACATGGCCAGTATAGACAGTGCCCTTGGTGGTGTTGTACGTATTACCGTAGGGATCGGAGCATGTCGTCGAGTCGTTCGATGCTAGAGTGGCGGTCGCTGAAGCGCACACCGCAACGGTGCTGGAGGATGTGGTGTCTGTCGTGAGGGCTGGGGGTGAAAGATCGGTTTCTGAGGCTGTATTCGTGTTGGGGTTGCTTGCTGAAATGCCACCAGAGCTTGACTGAGATGCTAGACTACCAGACGTGGATATTGCCGGGGTCTGCGAGGAGGTATCGGCGATGGTGCTTAGGCCCGACGCTGACGAACTCCCACTTGAGCTTGACGAAACCAGGCCGCTTCCAGAAGAAGAGGAGATCGAGCCAGTACTTGTCGCGGATGATGCGGTCGAGAGAAGGGAATCCGTCACGGCAGAAGACGCCAGAGTCGTAGAAGCTACGGTCGATGTAAGTGCACCTGCCGGAGAGGATGTCGCTTGATTTTGCGTAGCACTGACGCTGCCGGCACCGACTGAAGCAGATGCAGCGATCGATGAGCCAGTGCTCGATCCACTCAACAAGCTGCTAGACGGAGTGCTACTACTGGATGTGACGGAAGACGTAAGAGCTGCGATGCTCAGTGTCGAGGTCGAAAGGAGGCTGATGCTTGGTGAGCTAGATAGCGAGCCTGTGGCACTCAGACTGCTCGTTGAGACCGACCCAGGTACCACCGAAGCCGATTGACTGATGGAGCTGCTAGGATTCGCCGTCGATGGGTTTGAGGACGACGATCCACTACTGGAGGTACTGCTGGAGGATGTACCCGTCACGCTCGAGCTGCTCGTTGTTGTGACGGCGCTATTCAGAATGCCGCCAATGAAGACACTGTTTGTTGAACTCAACGATCCGCCAGAACCCTTGACGTAGCAGCCGCCTCCGGCGATTGCGTAGTTTGGCTCATAGGTCCATGCTGCACACCCAGAATAGCTGCTGCAGTAAGCCTCGCATAGCGTGTAGTCACCAGTAGCGAAGTTGGTGGAATTGAGAGCATTGGCGCTTGACTCGTATCCACAATAGATCGTGTACGCTTTGCCGGGTGACGATGCGTCTGTCACGGTCGTTCCATTTGCGCAAGTGGCCGTGGCAGAAGCAGCCGTGGACGACGAAGATGACGAGGAGGATGTCGTGATCGATGAAGAAGGCGCAGATGGGGACGACGTTGGGCTAGATGTAGTAGTCGACGTTGTCGAATACACGGTCGTAATTTGGTAAGCGGACGTCGAGCCTCCTGCAACTACTGCCCGTCTCGAAAGTGTAGCGAATTGAGTGGTGGGTGAAAGTGTCGAGCTTCCTTGAACCAAGCTGGAGTACCTAAAGGAATCGTTAGCATGGAAAATCGGAGGTCGATCAGCATCTGCCGTCAGGAATAGCATGTTTGGGCGATCCAAGTAGATGGGATCAAAGTTGATGCATCAGCCAACAGCACCTCCTGAACTGAATTCGAGGTTGTCTTGATCTTATCTGAAAGCAAATCATCGCTGCTTCCTGCGAGCAGAGGCTCTGGCGTGAATGCTCGCCATAGCGCAAAGAAAGAGAACGCGTAATGACTTACTGGGAACATTGCTGGGTTGAAGAATCCCATCCCGCCGCTTCGCATTGCGTGTTGGCAGAGCATGCGCTAATGCAAGAAGCCATATTCGAGGTCGTCGTGGTAGATGCCACGCCACCTTGATAAGTGGTGTTGCACGATACACTGTAGACGCTGCCAGATGGATCGGTATACGAGTAGGTTTCCTGCGTGCTATTACATGCCAGGCTCTGAGAAACCGTCGTCGCCGCCGCCGCAGCGCCAGATGTACTGGAGGCAATGCTGATGTTGGATGAAGCAGATGGTGTGATTTGAACGACGCCGCTGCCGGAGGAGCCTAACGTGCTAGATGTTGTGATTGGGCTGGAAGAGTTCGATCGCGCACTGCTGGAGATTGAGACTGATGCTGGGCCTGTCGGAATGCTGGTTCCGTTCGCAGAGGCGCTGAGTGACGCGCTAATACTGGGGGCACTGGTTGACTGGACTCGGATTTTAGCAGTGATCCAAAACCGACGGCTTGATCGTGACTGAACGACGTACACTAGTGGTATTGGCTGGAACCGATGAAGAGTTGGCGGGGCGCATGCTTGTGCTGGTCACTGTTATCGATATCGTGGTGTTGCTCGTGCTGAGGACCGTGACAGTCGTATAGAGGGCCGCAGGGCCCGTCACGGAGGACGAGGCTGAGACGACGTCGGTACCGGACGAGACGGCCACAGCTGCTGTGGGATTCAACGCTGTCAGCGCAAGTGCGAGGCGTGCCATGCTGGCATACGGCGAGCGTGACGGCGCTCTGAGCAGCATATTGGACGCGGTGATCGCAGGAACGAGGTGAGGCACGAAGACAGCTCGAAGACAGACTGCGCAGATTATACGAAGGCAGATGGGCCCCGAAACCGACCGGCTGGTCAGTCGGTTGGGATCAAAACAAGAAGTGCATTCCAGTCATCTCCATCCATATACTGGTCGTACATCACAGCAACGCGCGATGCCTGCGGTCGACGCCGCGCAGCAGCATGGCTGGATCTGCGCTATCTGGTACATCTTTCAGGCATTGGATGCCTTCGTCTTGATCTTCAGGAGGGTTTGGTATAGTCAAGCCGTCTGAGGTCTCGCTGAGGTGAGGAATTCTGCGCCGAAGCACATTCCAACCCACCTCCTACCGGACGCAAGTCCATGCAAGCGAAGTCGGGTACGCTGACTCGTTCGACACATTCTGGACTCTCCGAGAGCTCATGAGGAAAGGGATGGAGTCTTGAAGATTGATGTTGTCAGAAGCCATCTTAACTTGGTCTGTGCTTGACGCTAATGCATTTCTGTTCGAGGTCTGGCGGTAGGTTACTTTACATTGACAGGCATATATGTACATGGGTCCTCCGATATCAGAATACTTCGACGTCCATGACATCCCGAACGCCGGTCGGGGGGTGGTCGTCACGCAGGATGTGCCGGCGAGGACGGTGCTGTTGGACAGCGGGGGACCTCACGCGCATGTGATCTTCAGGCAATATCGTAAGGAAGTCTGCGCCCACTGTTTCGAGTACGACCGCGGGAGGACATTGCCCGTACGGGATGGCACGACTGGGAAGGTCTTTTGCTCGGAGATGTGCCAGGTCAAATGGACTGGGCATCAGGGTCTGCTGGCTGTCCAAGCGTGGCGACAGCTGCACAGCTTTACGCAAAGGAGGAGCAAGTTCGTCACGGATGTCAATAGCATCCCGCCGTCGACGAGCAGGCCAAGCAAGTTCGTCGTAGATGCGGGATGGGCCAAGGCAGATGATGCCCGTCTACGTACGCAGAATGCCACCAGAAAGCCAAAACCATCCCCAAGTCAAGCCATAGATCCGGACATCCTGAGTCTGTTACTCTCTGCCATCGTCTTCTATCACAACCACCGCCAAGAATGGGACAGCGAAGTCCTGGCTCTGGCTATGGACGATGAGCCGTACAGGAGCCAAGAAGATCTCGATCAACACTGTGCAAGCTACCTGCAGCTGGCGACCCTCCTCCCGTCCGATCTCGTGCCGAGCTGTACCTCGCACGTGTGCCGCACCATAGTCGAAGCAGGCTCCCATAACGCGTTCGGCATCCGCGCGGGCGGCGAAGATGGCGAGGAGTATCTGGGCTACGCCGTCTACCCCTCCGCCAGCTACTTCAACCACTCCTGCGCGCCGAACCTCGTCAAGCGGAGGGTGGGAAGGGCGTGGGAGTTCGCGGCGGGCCGGGATGTCAGGCAGGGCGAGCAGCTGTGTATCACGTACTTGGGTGGCGAGGAGAAGGGTCTGCGGCTGGCGGAGCGTCGAAGACGGCTTCGGGACGCCTGGGGCTTTGAGTGCATGTGTGAGCGATGTCAGGAGGAGCAAGGTGGGCATGGGGTTAGCTGACAAGGCTGTGATTCTGGTTCGTGTTCTTTTGTTCCCAGCGCGTGAGACTGGCTGGAACGCCGTCGAGAGGTCTGCAGCACGTCCCCGATCTGCCGTACGAGCCAAGCGAGATTTGCCATGTGGGCATTATTAGTGGCGACCAATTCCACGAGCAAGCGTGTGGAACGTCAACTTCCCGAGATGCACTATAGGCAGGGGATCTTCTCTTGCCCGGTCTCGGCCATTCTGTCTGCAGGCCTTGACAGGCATGTGAGGACGATCCATGTTGAAATCACTAAAAGGGTGTCGTATGAGGCAGACGACGCTGATGTGCCAGTGGCTTGAGACGTCGGCGGATCATGACGAAGGGACTCATGGGACGTCCAGTCTCGGCTCGCAGCGGACATGAGATGTCGAATGCTGATCCTGATCTTCACCGCCACGCACGCGACGTTGTCGTGTTGAGTACGACAGAACACGCTTCACCTCCTGCATCGTCCGATTTCATGGTTCCGCCGGCGACACAGCGACCAGTTTTCTGTAGAGGCATGGGCAGCGCATATGTTTCATGATGGCTAGTTCACGCAGGACTCGGCAGGAACGCAAGGCAGTGTTGCCCTCGTATATAGTGCTTGTGGACGATCACGCTGTCCTTCCCAGAGCTATAAACAGAGCGTACTGGATCGTGATCCTCGGGTGATCAAATCTGCTATCATGACTCTCTTGCGTCGTTGAAGATTCCACTGTCAGCCAAAACCAAAACCAAACCCCCCCCCGAGAACTTGCTACGCGTGTGGCAGGCCGTTGTGATTATATGCGGACATCAGTCCGTAAATAGTCATGATAGACGGGCCGTCGTCGTCGCGTCGTCATTAGTGTCGAGGGATCTCCGGTGGCGACGTGCATCGAGCTACTACTGTATCCTGATGATTAGCGACGCCGACATCCAGTTCGCCTCCCCAAGCGCGTGGTTGTCACTGCTTGGCATCGACAGGTCAGTGCGTGGCATCGTCTCCCTGGGTCGAGCACTGGACACATAATGCTTGCCAGCGTGTGCGGGAGTCAATCTCGCTATGCAGCCCCGGGGCATGGGCAGATAGCCGCTCTCGCTATTCTTGCTGCGGACAACGGTTTTCTTTTGTTTTTTTATTGTTTGATTCTTTCCGGTTTCTCATCAGGCACACCGGCAAAGTGCAGGGATGTTCAGGAGTCCATCTCATCGCGATTGGACGTTCGCTTTGGCGGGAGGGCTATCGTCTCAACCCGTGCAGGTGCTTTTCAAGATGCATGGGCTTTTCTTGACAGGCCACTACCTTACACTACTGATTGGGCGCTGCAATGGGTGTACGGCGGACAGAACGTGGATGGTAATAACAGACAGGCATTTGTGCTATCATCAAGCATGTTTGGTGCCTACGCCGGTGCTTTGATCGACTACGGTCCCCGAGGTTTTTCTGGGTCGTCTGTGGCGCAACAAGCGGGCAACGGTGAGAGGGGGAGGGAGAGGGAGCCGTTGCTGGCGAATAAACAAGGTTCGCATCCTTCTGGGGTTCATGGTTTCATGGTTTCATTGCAGATGAGACAGAGCATGGTCATCATCATCTACGTATGACGAAAGAAGGCATGTCGTTGAAGGCACAGTAGGACACGTACGAAGTAGCAGAGAAGCGCATGATTATTGCCAAGCTGAGGTGTCATACCCATAGGGGGCACCAAGAGCTTGTCGTCGATGTTTTCTGCCTCGAATCATCATCAGAACCATGGGCGCTGAGCTTTTTCGAAACAGGCCATACCTTTCGAGGCACGAGCCGGGTCGCCGACACCCTGTTCCGGAGGCCGGAAGGGCGAAGAGCCAAAATGCCGGTGGGCACAAGCATCATTGTTTGCACAAGGCCAGGCAGGCTACAGGTTCCTTGTTCCAAAAACTTGCCGGTGGTGGTGGTGGTGACTTCAATACGTATTACGCAGGTCTTGACGATCATCAAGGTCCTGTCACAACAGGACAATGATCACCATGTCTGGTTGTCGTTGCCAGCTGAGCCTGCCGTGTAATCATCATCATCATCATCATGATAAGGTACCTTACTGTACAGGACATGTACCTCCCTTCAGGTACATGTAATAAGGATGTACCTGCTCCGACGGCGATAGGGGGGACCAGGAAAGTATATATGAAGAGCCAGCGGGTCCAAAGCCGCAACTGCGAAGGTGAGATGCAGATGATTATTGCCACGAGGGGAGGGTGGTCGAGAGTAGTACCCGTGTCACTACTGTGGATGCACACCACGTCGGTCCCATGCAACAATGCCAAGGGACAAGACGGAGCGCCGCGAGCATGCTGCATGCCCGGGCGAGCTGCATTGGGCGGTGTCGAGGTAACAACAGTATATCATGATGAGAATAATAATAATCATCATAATCATAATGCCTTGTCTGACAGGTGCAGCCTAGCATATGATAACCCATCGAGGGGTGTGTGATGATCATTATTGTTATTAATGATCATGTGGTGAAAGAGCTCCCCTGCTGGGTGTGGGTGCGTGTCTTGCATGATGATGAGCGAGCAACAAGCAGAGAGACAGAAAGCAGCAGCAGTCAGGTTGTTGTTGTGGTTGTTGTTGTGGTTGTGGTTGTTGTTGTTGTTGTTGTTGGTTGAGAGAGAGACTGGAGCGACCAGCTCTTACTCGTCCGGCCGCCGGGGCGTTACCTGACCTGACCGTAGTTTCTAGCTTGGGGCGGGAGCGGGCGCATCATCGTTCCTCGTCCCTACTCGCTATTCCTCTCCTACCTAACACTGTGACACGGACATCTCACAACCTTGTCCCAACCCACCACCCGGACCGTGTTTCTCTGCCCGTGTGCGTGCGCCCTCTCGTTCGGTATTGTTCTGCCATACCACCCACGCTCGTTATATCACCACCCCCACCCCGACCACCACCACCACCACCACCACCACCACGACGAACCACGACGACCACGACGACGAGCCACCCACGAGCCACGCCACGCCACGCCACGGTCCGCGGCCGCACCCTCCCCCCCCCCCTCCGGACGAGTTTGGGCGAGCCATCTCGGAGGCTTCGACAGCTCCTGTGCCGGCACTACTGACACGCCGTGACGCGGCCGCACACAGCACTTACCACCTCACCCACCACGCCCTCTTCGCACGGCACGCGGCCGACGCTGCCTCCGCCCCGTCGCCTCCCTCCGACGCCTTGCCTCCTGCTCCCGGGACCTCCGCCTCATCACCCACACACGTCCGCCCAGCACGCGAAGAGCACGCTGGCGTGACAGCCATCATGGCGCCGACGACACCACGCCTGCGGATCCTCTCAGGTGCGTGCAAACCTCCCAAGAGCCATCAATGCGTCGCATCTCCACTTTTCCAGAACTAGCACTGCCAAGCCGACCTCGATGACAGCAGTGTGGTCTTGAGGCGCGCAGCAATAAACACCCTCGCCCACACAAACATCCATGGCCCCATCATGAGCAGCACGCTGACCAAGACTGTGTGCTTAGTGGGCGGTAACTCGGTCTCCGCCTTTCTCTCCTGGCGACTTTCAGCAACCAACGCTTGCGACGTGACGCTGGTGTGGAAGAGTGGCTTCGAAGCCGTCGCGCAATACGGCATATCTTTCAGGTGCGCAAGAGCAGACAGCAGCAACACACAACATCAATCACACTGACACCCGTGCCAGATCTAATAAGTTTGGCAACGAGCGCTTCAAGCCGAGACATGGTGAGCTCAACCCTTTGGACGTGCTTGGCGCAGGCGTCACGGCTGACCTCCCACCTTGCAGTTGTGCGGACACCAGAAGAGGCGGCATCGACGTCTCGAGCGTCCTTCGACTACGTCCTCCTCTGCGTGAAGGCTCTCCCCGATGTTTACGACCTCGCCTCCGTCATCGAGTCCGTCGTCTCGCCGCAGCACACTTGCATCCTCGTCAACACGACCCACACACTCGGCATCGAGTCGTATCTCGAGCAGCGCTTCCCCACCAACGTCGTCTTGTCGCTGGTGTCCGGTGCGGAAATCTCCCAGCTCGCCGCGAGCGAATTTGAACACAAGGGCAGTACCGACCTGTGGGTGGGCGCCGCCAATGCCAACCCATCAATACCTGCATCGATTCAGACAGACATGGCGGAGGCGCTAGCGATGACGCTCAAGTCAGGACAAGTCGACTGCGAGGTATCACCGAACATCAGGCAACAGCAGTATGACCGGATGATTGGGTAAGCAACGTGTGGCCATGGACCGGGACGGGCAGAGAGAAAGCTGACGCGACGACGCAGACCCATCGCATTTCATCCGGCCAGCGTGGTCTTCGAGACGCCCTCGCACGCCGACCTCCTCGAAAAAGTTGGCGTGCGTCCCCTGATCACCGGTGTCATCGACGAGCTCACCACTCTCGCCAAAGCGCAGGGCTGCAGCTTTCAGCCGGGCTTCCGAGAACAGATCATGGAGCAGATGGTGGTGTCATCAGATGCGAATAGCACCATGTATCAGGACTTCACCGCCCGGAGACCCATGGAGGTTGAGACCTACCTGGGGTCACCCATCAAGATTGCGCAAGAGGTCGGCTTGCCCGTGCCACGCATCGAGACCCTCTACGCGCTGCTCCATCATACCAATGTGGTCAATCAGACAAGGCCGCAGCCGACGTCACCGGCGGCGACGCCTGTCGGTGCTCCTCCGCCACCATCTCGGAATGGAATGCCTCAGCACCCGCGGGCTTCGAGCTACGCCATGAATGGCGGTCCTCCAATGGTGCGCGGCATGCCTCCTCGTGGGCCAAGCTCACGGGCGCCTTCTGCCGCCGGCGGCCCACCTCCGCCGATGAGGAGAGGTCCGCCCTCGATGAGCGGCTATCCTCCGCGGATGAACGGCAACGGTTACGGCCCTCGCGGTCCTCCACAGCAGATGTCTAGGAGACCATCTTTTGACGGAAACGACCTCGAGGAGTTCAGCCACTTGATGCTGTACGATGTGGTGGATGGGGGCGATGGCTACGACATGCCGAACTCGTCATCCGGCGATCTGGCATTGAGAGAGCGGGAGCTGGCCCTCCGCCAAAAGGAGCTGGCCCTGAGGGAGCGTGAGATGCACATGGGTGGTGGCCGGAGACGCGGTCCTCCCCCGCCGCCCAGAGGGGGCTACGACGAAGACGACGAAGACGGGGAGGACTACTTCGACCCCATGGCGGGCGCGCCCATGATGGCGCCAGGCGAGGTCGATAATCTGGACATGATGAGTGTCACGTCGAGGCGGACACGCAAGGCCCCGAGCGCGAGTCAACTGCGAGCGAACCCTGAAATGATGTCGGGCATGGGCGGGGGCAATCGTGGCAGTCGCAACCCATGGGCGAAGCGTCCACCCATGAAGAACAGGACCAGCGCGACCCTGATGGGCGAGATCCCGAATCTGCACGAAGACCTCATGAACAATCCTCTCATGGGCTACTCATCCGATCGATACGCCAATGTGGACAGACACAACATTGGTCAGGAGTCCCGGACCAACTCGCTCACCGCGGAGCGGCTCAACGAATTGCAACAGGGGGGTCCTCGGGGCTACGGCGGTCCACCGGGCCCTCCGATGTCCCGACGTGGTAGCCAGTCGCCTGGCCACCCGCTGGGCCCTGGACAACGACCGCCGCCTCCAGGCATGTCAATGCAGAGACCCTCTCCCACCAATGGCTACGGACCTGGCCCCAATGGTCGGCCTAGCCCGCCGGGCATGAGGCAGCCGATTCCGAGGCATCCACCGGGACACGGCAACGCAGTCGCTCCGCAGCATATCGAACAACAAACAGGGGTGAGCAATCTGTACCCTCCCAAGCCCCAGGGTCAAGTACGCAGTCTGACCGGTTCTGCGAGCGCTAGCGCGGGGAGTGGTGATAGCAATCGCTCCGCGCCTTTAGATTCAGAACCCAGCGCCCACAGCAGCTCGAGTAGCCTTGGACCACGACCTCCCATTGGCGTGAGATAGACGATGAGACTCGCTTCACCATACTCCTGCGCCCCATCGGATCTGGGTTCGGGGGTCAGGCGTCGCAGCGAAGCTCGGCGGTTGGAGAAGAAGGGGAGACGCTGCGGCCTCTCATGCGCGAGTCCTCCGACAGCAATGTTACTACATCGGCATCTCGCGAGATCGGCCAGCGACGAAACATCACCATTGACGGCCGGAAGCTTGTGTATCATCCTCACCGAGACGACACGGACACGCATCATTACTGTCAACTCCCTGCAGGCCGACATCCTTGCAGATTCGATTTTCACGTTTTTCCATTACCACGAACGACGGCAAAGTAATTATAGACTGGACTGGGCGGGATCTCCGCCCATCACGTCCTCACAGCGGACGCAGCGTGCAGTTTCGAATACTTTTTTCTCCGCCTTTCCTTGCATCTGCCATGGTACATACAGAGCTAGCATAGGGCGGGTATATGGACCTTGATGGAGACCGGCACACCGGGCTATGACCCGCCTAATAGCATCCTGGCGTTCTTGAATGGGGTTGTTTGATGGGATTTTCTTTTTTTTCGAAAGCTCGTCAGGAGCTGCACCGCTGGAAAGTCGCTTCTTTTTGCATTTGAAACGATGGCATTGGCTAGACGTGGCCGATGCAAAGTTGGAGGTTGAGGATAGAAGACTGGATGGAAATGGCCGTCCGACGATGGACAGTAGATGTGTTATTGGTATTGTCTATTGCCGCATGTTGCGGCGTGAGCGGGCCGCTGAGGCATCGGTCATGGTCGACAAGGGGCATAGGGCGTGGACGAGGTGGGGCAGTGGTTAGATCTGTGTGGTAGAGATAGGCGGGCTATATATGAGGGATGTTGTCTTACTTGAATGTGTGTTTTTTTCTTCCTCATCTCTGCGATATGAGATGCAGCAGGTCGCGGGGACATCAGCTCTTAGAATCTATCCTGAGGGGTCAGACACCTTGACTCGTCGGTCAGGTATCGGATTGCCTCGTGGCAGCAGCAGCCCCTTTGCTTATTGGCAGGTGCATGATCTGGTGTGATGAAGGGATACTTGGCCTGGCTGCAGCACCTGGGCGTCACAAACGGTGTGCCGCGTGGCCGGGACTCAGTCATCATCTTTTATAGTATCAGCAAAGCCCTGGATCGTGAATTACAGAGCGAGTGGGGACCTCCAGTACATATATATGTCTGCCGGACGCTACGGTGGAACTAACGTCAGGTACTGTACATGTACTAGCAGAGGTCCGCAGTGACGTCGAGGCAGAGACCCACACTCCCTCCTCATACATGTAGGTGCATGTGCTAACATTACCTTCTACTCCCCGACCTTGCTAGTGCACGAGAGAGCCTATAATCAATCAGACAAGATGACCACGCCCCGCGTCTTCATCATCCGCCACGGCGAGACCGAGTGGTCCCTCAACGGCCGCCACACCGGCACGACCGACATCCCCCTCACGGCCCACGGCGAGCGGCGCGTCCGCGCCACGGGACGCGCGCTGGTGGGGCCCGACCGCCTCATCGTCCCCAAGAACCTCGCGCACGTCTACGTGTCGCCCCGGAGGCGCGCGCAGCGCACCCTCGAGCTCCTCGGGCTCGGGTGCCGCGAGGCCTCCCTCCCGTGGCCGCCGCACGGCGACCTGGCGGAGCCGGATCGGGACGGGGGGGTCATGGTTCCGCGGGCGGCGACGGTGGAGGTCACGGAGGCGGTTAGGGAGTGGGATTATGGCGAGTATGAGGGGGTCACGAGCGAGGAGATTGCGAGGCGGAGGGCGGAGAGGGGCGAGCCGGCGTGGGATATCTGGCGCGATGGGTGTCCGGGTGGCGAGTGAGTTTTCGTTGCGGGCTCTGGGATGGGAGGTTCCGGGCTGGTTAGTGGGCGTGGGGGAGTGCTGATTTTTGTGTCTCTCTTGTGGCGTGCGTAGGTCGCCTCAGCAGGTCACCGAGCGGCTCGACGCCTTGATCGCGGAGATCCGGGCGAGGTTCCATCGCCCTGCGATCGGCAAGCCGAAGGGGTCGGTGCGCGAGCCGTACGACGTGCTCGTCGTGGCGCACGGACATGTGCTGCGGGCTTTGGCGGGCCGGTGGGTGGGCCGGGACCTCGCGGATAACCCTTCGTTGATCCTGGAGGCGGGCGGGGTGGGCACGCTGTCGTATGAGCATGGTCGGGTGGAGGAGCCGGCGATCTTGTTGGGGGGCGCGTTTATGAGTGATGTGGTGGAGGAGGTGGAGAAGGAGGGGAGGTGAGGGGGTTGGCGGGTGAGGGGGTGTCTAGCATTGATTGTTTGTGATGATGATGATGGTACGGGGTAGATTTTTGATCGGCATCGAGGACTCGGGACGATGTGAGAAGCTACATAGGCCATATCACGCCTGGCCGTGATGGCTGCAGGTGGTCTGCTGTTGCCATCAATCGGATCAAACGTCTTGGTCATTGAAATTTGCTGGTGCACATGAGAAGCCGTAGCTCAAGGTGACGACTGTATCCCTCAGACCTAGTCCAACGACTCAGTGCAGTGCTGATGGAAGTCCTCGCAGCGTCGCTCCTTCCGCATACGTCAAAGCCATGACGCTAGCGTCGGGGAATCCCGCGACTTCTGACGCCTCCCTTGATCTTTTTTTGCTCAACATCATCCACACTTCAGACACCATCAGAACCGAACACACGATGCAGACACATCGTCCACCATCGTAGGAGCCGCCAAATCCGACCATGTAAGTGACATGCACGATTGCAGCCCGAATTGCGAATATTTGCTAAGTCTTCCGGTCGTCAAAACAGCACGAGCAGCCTTTTCGCCCCCTGGATCTGCCGCCGGAATTGTGGAGCATGATTTGCCAGGTCGCTGTCGTGAGGGAGGATCGGATCGAGATCGACCTGGGTGGCACATCCGAGGAACATCAGTCCGCCGTGGCGCAGCCGTCCATCACACGAGTCTGTCGCCTGCTCCGGGCTGAGGCGCTGCCGTTCTTCTACGCGCTGAACGTGTTCCGAGCGATAGACCAAGACAAAGATTCAGAGGCAAGTCCTAGATTGCAACGCTGGCTGCGTGGCATTGGGTCGAAGAACCGAGGCTATCTTCGCAAGCTCGAGGTCTTTGCGCCACGTGGTATCTTAGACTCGGGGTCGCATTTCCTGGATGGAGGGCAAGATTTCGGCAACGTAGAGCTGGAACTGGAACTTGTGGAGGTCGAAGAACGACCTGACGAGAAGGATCAGGATGAAATGCAGGATGACCGGACATATATCGTTCACTTTGCGCCAGCGGATTGAAATCATGGTGGTTTGGATGAGGAGCACCCTAGGCAGGATGCACAAGAGAGAGCCTAGATGTGTTGCGCGGTCATCAAGTAAACGGCGTGTGAAAGCGAAAACATGACCTATTTCGGCAGCTCTTTCATGTGGAACGTCGTTCTTTCCTCTTTCGTCTTGCGCTCGCGGGACCCACTTCAATTTCTGGCGCGGGCTGCTCGCGCAGCGTTCCCTTTGAGATCTCTCCTCACACTTGATCGTGAACGAACAACCTTACACCACAACTAAATCTGCCAAACACCATCAATCGAGATGGCGAACGACGACGTTGAAGGCGAAGCGCAGCAGGTGAGTCGCCACGCGAACATTCTTCTCGATCTCCCACAGGCTGACCACATACCTTGACAGCCCTTCCGCTTGCTCGACCTACCGCCTGAGCTCTGGAGTCGCGTGTGCTACTTCGCGACCATGTCTACCGGACCGATCACCTACAACATATCGAAGTCCTTACAAGAGCGACAGGCGAGCGTGCAGCAGCCTGGCATCACTCGTACATGCCGCGCGCTCCGAGCGGAGGCCCTGCCAATCTTCTACGCCAAGACCGACTTTGTCGTCTGGGACGAGTTTCATCCTGGGCCACTTCAAGTCTTCAAGCGGTGGATGGACGCCATTGGGCCACGGAATCGAGGTTTGATCAGGACTGTCACGATACAGACGTGTTGGCAGTTGGGCCTTTGGGATGGCTGGACAGGTGAAAGGACCAAATCTTTTGCGTGGGGCTTGGACTTGGAGCCGTCGAAGATGAATCGCTTCGGATATTTGAAGAAGGCGACGATCTTTGAGCGGCATTGAGACAAGAGAGGGCGGGAGAGATTGTGGACGTAGATTCGGCAGTGTGAGGTCTGCATGTGAAGTGTGCCACAGCTTGCTCGCCAAGCGTTAAGTGGTGATGTTACATAGACGTACAGAATGCCATCACAGCACGCACCTCTATCCCCTTTGATCCGTCAAACCAAGCGCCCAGCGGATCATCAGCCAAAAACCTACCAAGCCTCACACCTTCCTCACCCACACCCAGCCTGGATTCGCCGCCGCAAGCCCCGCCCTGTAAGACTCCAACACCGTCTCCACCACATCCCACGGGACGCCGGCCATCCCCACCACGATCTCAAAAGCCTTGTCGATGGCCGTCCCCTTGCGGTCCGACGCACCCACCGGACACCAATACCCGTGACGATGACTCATCTCCAGCCACCGCAGGATATTCGACCACGTCTCCACACCCTTGCATCGGCAACTGAACCCGCCGGGATTCGTCGCCGCCCAATGCGTCCACGGCGGTTCCGGGAGTCCGTGTCGGACCGTGATGACGAACTGGTTCTCGTGGCGGAAGATGCCGAGCGACTCCTGCCGGGTCTGTCTGTTGACGCGCGTGATGCCGGGCTGGAGGGCGGTTCGCTTGGTGACGCCGATGGGGCGGTCTTCGACCAGCACCAGGCGGTAGATCTCGTTCCTGAGCTCGGGTGGGAGGTCAAGGAAGGGTGACGGAGTCGGCTCCAGGACTGATGGCTGCGCTTGGTGAGGCCTCGATTTCGAAGTCTGCACTGTCATTAGCACATGTGCACAACTGAGGCGGTGGGAGGATGTACCTACTTTCTTGCGGCTTTTGGGTGCTTGTTCGCCGTTGCATTCGGCAGCGGCGATGGGTTGTGCGTCACCTTGGTCAGCGAGCTTCTTCTTTGCCATGGTTTGGACTTGCTGTGGAGAGTGTAATGTGTCAAGAGAGGAAGTCTCGATCGAAGATTGAGAAATGGCAGCCTGCGAGATTCGGATCGCTCCGCTTTCACATGCCTCGAACTTTTACCGCTAGTAACAGTCTCACACCAGTGCCTTGCCTCTTGAATCACGCTGCCGGTTCGGTCCAGTATTTACAGATGTGTACTAATGCGCGGTACCGCGAGCCAGCCCGCAAGCCCCTTCACCCGTTTGTATAGCTTGCGCAATTGTGACTCGACCAGAGCGTTGCTCACCACTTACGCATTGCAGCTGCAGCAGCCGTGGCCATCCTAGCCGTGCCGCTCCGCTTCTCTCAAGCACAGTCAGCATCACCCTCCACGCCAGCTTGTGCCTCAACTCACCTGTGTTCTTGACTCGACCGCAGCTTTGCCCACCACTCGCGCCTCCCATCCGCAAAAGCTGCTCCTTGCCAATTACACGCCATGGCTGTCCTGGCCGCGCCACTCGGATTAGCTCTCCAGCACCGGTCAGAACCGCCGCCCACGCCACCTTGCCTCTCGACTCACCTATAATCTTGACACTCGGCTATAGCTTTGCCCACCACCCACGCCTTCCACTCGCAAAAAGCCGCTTGTTGCTAAACCCATTCCGTGGCCTGCCTAGCCGTGGCACGCCGATAGTGCTCCAGCACCGTCACAATCATCGGCCATGCCAACTTGCCTCTCAAGTCATTCACAATCTTGAAGACACCGCCAACATTCTTCCACTGGTCTGTTTCGAGAGAGTCTTCGTGGATTCTAGGAACAAATGGCCCATGAAGAGGATATCTATCGTGGTGACCTTTCGCCCAATCGAGCAGATTGGCCCAATTGAACTCACCTTGCAAACTGAGAACTTTATCCGGCAGCTTCTCCTGGTTGAGTATCCAGTGGTTCCTGGACATGTTCCCGGCGAGATCGACGACGCACACGATGAACGTGTTGTCCTCGCGAAAGATTGGTGTTGCCTCCTCGCGGATCTGACGGCACGTGCGGAGGAGCGCTGGCGTGCTGCAGTCATGAGCGTGGACTTCGATTGGATCGTCTTTGACGAGCACAAGATCATAGATCTCGTTGCGCATCTCCGCTGGTAGCTCCAGCAGAGGAGAGGGCTGGTTAGTGTCGTCCATGGCTTGCGAGCGTTCGGGTGTGCGGCAGGATGTAGCTGCCATTGCACGTATCGCGTTTCTCGAGTGTGAAGGGAGAGGTGAGGTAGGTGCAGATTGTGAAATTCGCATCCGAGTGTGGTGGTTATTGACGCGGCACAGACCAGAACATTGGAAGGACCCTGCGGAGAGTTCCGCTTGCCATGTGCAGTCGCTCCTGCCTAATCTGCCCTCGCTATATCGCAGGCAGCCGATTACTGTCATTCTGGAGTCATGCAGCCCTGGGTTTCCTCCCGAAGATTGGGGCAGGACTCGGGAATCAAATCGGCCCTCTCGTTGACCTGCTCACGAAGACCCATCATTGATGCCATGTTCTTCGCCGCAGTTTGTGCTTGGACGAGTATCAGGCCGCCATGGGCCCAGCACCGTTTGAGCCCTGAAAGCACGTGCCCAAGAGTCCGCTCGCGGTTGAACGAGCTCAGTGCTTTCAAATGCTCTTCCACGAGTGCCGCAACCATGTGGTCCGCGCTCCTAGCTCGGCCTAGGCCCTGCGCGCCGTCTGCTCCTTTCACATTTTTCACAAGCTCCGCTGTGTCTGCCACCATGTAATCGGACGCCATGCGCGATTGGCGCCGCTCGATAAGTATAAGTTGTTTCAACTACTGCCACTGCATCCACCTCAAAAAGAATAGAACAGCCCCGGATCAACGCCAATCTTTCCTCGACCAGCAACATCATACCACTCCTTACTTACGCCAAGACTACTACCTCCAACATGAAGACCTATACCATCCTCTTTGCCACTGCGGCCACCTTCGTGGGCGCAGTGCCTGCCAGCGTGCACCCAGTCCGCACCGCGAACGCTACCATCCCGGTCGTCCGCGCCTCGTCTGCCGCCAGTTCCTTCGGCACCGTCAAGCGCGACTTCCCCACTGCCCCATGTCCCGCATACAACAGTGTGACTCTCTCGGACGACCTCGGGGGCGCCATCAGCAGCAAGGTACATGCTATCATCTGATGAACCTTTTCCGGCCCAATTCTCGGACATCTGCTAACGCAATGATCCGCAGTACAACATTGCTTGCGACCACGCACTCGACGGTGAGACCTACAGTACCGTCGAGGAGAACGGCAGCACCAGCGGCGTCAGCATCATCGACTGCCTCTCCACATGCGACTGGAACGCCGTGACCATCGACGAGGGCTGCTGCGGCGCCATCATTGATCCAGACGGCGTTTGCCAGATCGTCTCGGGTACCTGCTACGGCCTGACGAAGGCTGCCGGCTACCAGACCTTCAACTATGAGGGTCTGTCCTAGACGTCTACGAATTCGAGGCTCGATGCGGTGAGTGAAGGCTGATAGCACTCGAGGCAAATTCAAGCTGACGGCTGTGAACAGTAAGCATTATATTGTCATACTCTGATATGACCAAGCAATCGCTGGTCGGCGATTTGTGTTACTGTGGCAAGAGATATAGCTGCTGCTGTGGGTTTGGAGACAAGTTTGCAAACTGATCCAGCTTGATGATTGAGCACGATCCGCGGCGCTGCAATTGACTCGTCTTAGTTGATGGATCTGCTTGCTTATCATACTCGTAGCGAAGCTGAAATGACCAGGATATTCCTTCTAAATGACCTCTTTCGTCCAGTCTCAACGGGCATTCTACCTCTCCCGAATCCTCCATGGACCATATCACATCCGCGGAATGGTCCCTTCTAGATGGCATAGATGGTCTAGATGGCATGTGCAACCATAGCCATAAGCATAACCACTGCAGTACCATAGATGGGATACGCAGAAGGCGATGGAGGCGAGAGTGAGACTGAATCCATTGAATCAAGTGTCGTCGGGACTGGACGTTCCTCCTTCGAGCGATGGCTTGGCGGTACGTCACAGCACTGAGTCATGTAGTTCTAAGTCGCGTGTTTCGTGCCCCACGCGTCGCTCGAAAGTGTGCGACTTCGACACATGCGATGACAACAAACATGACGACCGGCTCCGCGATACTGGAGGAACAGGTCACGACCCTCAAGCACATCCTGAAGACCTGGGAAAATGCATTCAAGGCGGCAAATGGACGGAAGCCTGGCCGAGAGGACATCAAGAACGATGCAGGGATCGCTGACAAGTACCGCGAATACAACGAGATGAGAAGACCAACGTCACTTGCCAGCAAGAGAGACAAAGACCCCGTGCGGACCCCGAGGAAGCAAGATCGACCACACAGTGATGCGCTGCGGGCGCGGCCCATCAATATCGTCGACGGGACACCGCGAAGGGCGGAGAAGAAGACGGCGTCATTAGAGATAGTGCAGGAGGATGAGGTGGAGCCCACGCCTGCCGCCATCAAATGTGCACTGGGTCCCACGCCGCAGAAGGACGGCCAAGTGCTCGGTATCTTCGATCTACCCCTGTCCGCCACGCCTTCGAGAGGCTCGATAGGCATCCCGTCGATAACCCAGGCATCAGCAACCAGCGCGACACCCAGCAAGCGCGCTATGGCGCCCCCAGTATCTGCGTCTAAGCTGTCTGCCACTCCACAATCGAGTGGCAAAAGACGGTTCCTGGATGCCTTCTCAAGGACACCGCTCAAGCGAAAACGAGAGGAAGATGGACTCGGCGCTCCAAGTACTGCTAAGCGGCAGTTTGCCACGCCTGCCTTTCTCCGTCGTAGCGCTTCTCTCGCCATGATATCAGAGGATACGGAGCCGAAAGGCAGTCTTCCATTCTTGAGGCGCGGCTTGTCCAAAGCTCGCAGCTTCAGCTCCTTGATCCAGAATCTTCGCTCGATCGAGGAGACGCGCATGGAGGATGAGTGGGACATCATGAACGAGATTGAGGCTGTGGAGCGCGGTGACGTGGCGCCACTCAACAAGAAGGCGGAGGTCCTGGTCGAGGACAGTCAGGTTGGCGAGGGCAAGGAGATGCCGCTTGGTCCTGATCGAGCTGTTTCAGATGATGATGAAATCGACGAGGGTGATGCTTCAGCCACGAATGCAACTGGCGGCAAGGTGTGGAAGAAGAAAGGTTTGAAGAGACAAACCAAGAGGACGAACATGAAACCTGTCCTGCACAGGCCCAAGAAAGCAGCCGAGCTCGAGCGCGAGGACGAAGAAGACGAGGTTGATGTTGTTGAAGAGACCCAGCACGCAGAAGCTGGGCAAGGTCCAGGTGACGGGTATGTCGATACTGCAGGCGACGCCGAAGCGGGTGAAAAGAGAAAACAAACGAAGGGCAAGGAAAAACAGGGTTCAAGGAAGGATCTGTATGGCGATAACGACAGTGAGAATCCAAGAAAGAAAGTCGCTGCGACGGCACATGCGAATTTCAGAGCGCTGAAGATTAAGAACAAGAACAGTAAAGCGAATGGGAGAGGGAGGTTTGGGAAGGGTCGGCGATGATGGATTGATCACTTGGAAACTATGAAATGGGAGGTGGTGTTCTGCTGTAAGAGGTTTGACAAAACATGCAGACATGCTTTGCAGCAGCTCTTTTCTTTTGCTATACTACTCCTGCGGCAGGCGTGCACAGATTTGTGGCGTCTATTATCGACGAACACTTGAGCTGCTAGACCGAGCAACGACCTATCCTGTCGTGGACCTCGCTAAAGAGACAAAGAGAAGACGTCCCATTCCTGCAAGACAATTGGAACCGCGCATTGGTGTCCCACAGACAAGATCTCCAGCTCCCGACGCCATTGCAAAGCGACCGAATCTACTCAACCTCCGACTCGCTCTCCGACGTCTGGTCCAACCTAACACTGCCTTCGCCACGAGTCGAAATCGAAGGTCCTGCAACCGTAGCATCGTCTTGAGCAGAGGCTGTCTGGCCTGCCGGCGGAGCAACCCTGTTGACTACTCCTGCCCCTTGGCCTCCTCCTCCTGAACCCGTCCCACGGATGGTAGCTCGATCAGCGTTCGTGCCTCGAGGCCCGGGCGGCGAGGGCTCTGCGCGCAGAGCTTGGGTGGTAGCTCGCGTCTCGGCGAGTCGCGTCAAGCTGATTGGACTAGTGGTAGTGACGTCGACTGTCCTCGCCTTCTTGGTCTCCGGCTGACTAGACTCGAGGACGGGATCATCCTCGAGCGACTCCTCGCGCCTGCGCTTGTTATCGTCGGGTGCAGCGTTGTGAGCGTGCGAGAGGTCCGAGTCGCTATCTTCATCCTCGTCGTCTGAGCTGTCGGTGTCCTCCCGAGATGGCGGAATGTACGACTTTGGAACAGCCGTGACGGTCATGAGACCCTGTGTGTCGATCGAAGTCGGGAGATCTGTGCCCATGACCTCGCGCCAGAGACGCGGGTTGGCGGTGTTGGAGAGATACTGGTACTTGTCCTGAACGGCTCGCTCACCAGCCCCATTCTGCTGGTCTGCTGGACTACTCGCTGCCGTCGACTGTTGAGGCTTTGGATCCTTGGGAGGCCGGCCCATCCTCTTTCCGTTGACGGAGAGGCCATTGATCGATCTCGGAGCTTTGGTATTCGTGGTGTTGCTAGCGGAGGGTGGTTGCGAGCTGGGAGAAGGCTGCCCGAAGCCTGAGATGCTGCTGATATCGCTGTCTTTGCGCGATCCAGACATGTCGATTGCTGATGTGATTGGTGACGTTGCAATTTGTGGTTTTGTAAGTGATGCTGAAGGAGTTGGTGTTATTGTGTAGTGTCGAAAGATATCAACTGGATGGCTGCGCAGAGAAATATATATATAGGAGTATACAATGTGAATGTAGACGATGTGTCGTATAATGTGTTGCTCAGTCCACAGCCTTTGTGTTTCTAATGTGACAGGACGAACAATTCACTGTCTTGTGGCGAATGGTCAATTCATCATTCGCTCTTGGTATTGAGATGCAACAACGAGCAATGATAGCGATCCAGTAGGCTCTTCAGACAAAATCACGCCGCTTCTCAAGCAGCAGGGGCTGGTCCGATCATGACCTAGCCGGGGGATGGAGCCATGCGTGCATGCGCCCGAGCCAGCGACAGCAGCCATCTCCCCCATGAGTGTTTCTCTCACAGATCCAGGCCGATGCATGGTCGCGCTCGTTCTGGGAAGGCTGAGTTACTGTAGAATCCTGCGAAGACAATGCATTGTAAGATGTCGCCTAGAACAAATCCAAGAAGAGGGATGGAGTGGGCATGGCTCGCGTGCCTTCCTAAACAGGCAAGCGTACAAAAAAAAAAAGCCAGCCACAGAGATGCAGTCACGTCAAGGACGATCCCACCTCTTCGGTTATCAATATGAATTCGGAAAAAGGTAAGAAGTCAGCCATGTTTGTTGCAGCAGCGACGCAAGACAAAGTCTCGGTGTTGGGTTCAAAGCTCTTTGTCTAATGTTTTTGTTTGGCTGGAGCGGGTGTGTTGCAGAGCTACGGGCATCAGCCCTTCGAGCTTGGCTCTAGGTCTTCATTTTAGATATCTTTTTTGCAGCCATTTCTGAGGCGCGGCATGGTCCGGACATCATGCTTGACACATTCGTGAGGAGAGCTCGGCTTTCCATCGCGTAGTCATCACGGACACACAGTCATGTTTTGACCTTCTGATTCGGCATCATGCTTGTGTCCATGAAAACATGATGTTGATGGAGTGTAGTCCCAAATTTCTAGCACTGTTCAGTATGCACAGTGAAGTGTGGGCTATCATGCTGTGGATTGTGCAGTCATGGCTGTGACCATAAGCCCGGCCTAGGTGAGTAATGCTCCGTTCCGCCGTTAGTGGTAGTTCATTCTATTCGTTTACACTGCACACACCGCTATGCAAGGAAGAGAGGCGTTCGCTCGGATATGTGAGCACTGCATTGTCCCGCTTGTCTGGTTTGACAATTAACGATTCGGGAGCAAGATCATTGTCAACACATCTCGGAGCACCTTCAATGGAATATCCTAGGTCCCAACCAGCCAATCAGACACACGAGCGTGTCCCTCGGCCAAGACTCCATCAGACCAGAGCATACCCTTCAAGTGCAAGCTGTCGCAGCGTGTCGAGCAGTTCTTCGGCGGCGAGGCCATGAGTCCCCCTATGCTGGCATGTTGTCGCATATCAAACGTTTCGACGCTGCTCCTGTCGAGGGCGAAATTCTGGTGGGCGTCCGGGACGTGGATGGTGGCGGCCGTGAATGCTCGACATCACTGCTATTAGATGCCGCCCTAACGATGCTACATACCGGTGCTACAAGCATTCCGTCATTTTTGACTCCGATGGCTGACAGGCTAAACAAAGTGTTGTCGTGAGTAGAGTCGCATTAAAGGGGCCGGCCGAAAGCGCCGAACACTTCGGAGCATCACAACAACCGAGCAGGCTTCGAAGGAGGCGCGAAATACGAGTTTCGCCGTGAGAATCACACGATAGTAATGCGATAATGTGACGTCCATCCGACAAGTCGAGAAGCAGAGCAACGTAGGTACGTTAATGAACGACAACGCAGACGGCGCCAAAGATCCTACAATCGGGATTTCTTGGTCCTCGCTGGATGCATAAGAGGCATGATCAACTCGAAAAACAAGGAAGCCTGCGAGACATGTCAGCGTTCTGCAGTGCGGACAGTCTCTTTGTGAACAGCTTGTCCCATACTACGACTGCCACGTTAACCACGCTGAGCGGTCATATCGACCACAATGCATTATTTACCCGGCCACCATCAGCACAGCTCATGTACCAACTAAATGTCCATCCAGCTGCCACACACTTTTAGCGACTTCTCTCGTTGCTTCTCACGGGGTTCTTTTACATTCAGTTCAGACCCACAAGTCTAGCATGCCCTTCCAGCCAATCTGAGAGCTTCGGAGTCTACGAGGCTGCCTTCGGGGCCACATGTGCATCCGCAGAGACCTCTTCTCGAGCACTTCTGCGCTCATCTTCCACAATGGAGTCGCTGCATGCGCGCCTGACGACCTCATTGCGGGTATTCAAGACATCGCTAGGCATCTAGCCACGACCGAGTCCTGGTACTGCTGATCTTTCAGCATTGTGGTCAAGGTGGTGCGATACTTTTACAGCGAGGACTGTGTTCAACCCCAATATGGCACCGATCCTGTGATACTTGTGATGGTGTCACTGATCTTGGTTCCGACATCTTCTACGCCCTTGGCCCTTTGCCCAGACAACTGCAGCAATGTCAGCATCCATCCAGCATACGTCCTGTCTTTGCATCAGCTGTCCGAACTTACCTCAGTGCTGACACCTCTGTGTAGGAGGACTAACCAATCGACATATGCCGATGCCTCTCCGTTGCGATCTTCATACAATAGACGAGCAAATTCGAACTCGGCGCCGTCAAGGCCCTGACGGGCTAGCTGAATGGCTAAGCCTTTGCTTCCGCGCTGCTCCTCAAGATGCAAAAGGATATTGCGGACTTGAGCATTAAGATGTGTTTCCAGAACAGGCAGACTGGACAGGTTCGGGTCCAGTGACTGCAGGCTTGAGACCTCTGGTCCGAACAGGTCTTCCAGGAGATTTGGCGACACCTGCGCGTGCAGCCAAAGCAGCAGCATTTGCCCATTGTCCACGAGATATGCCCCACCTTCCTCAATGAAGCCGAAGCTGGCTCGGACCGCGCGTGGAAGCTTGAGTTGCCCATTGTCGTCGGCAAAGCCGTCGCTAGTGTCCAAATTGTGCAGGGCAATGATTCGAGGATACAGATACAGACTCAATTCTGCTGGACCCATACTCTTGACCATTCTTGCTTCCTGAACTCTTCTGTCACTCGGCTCTCTTCCGGCCTTGAGTGCTCGAGATTTGATCAGTCCAAGGACATACATGCCAAACTCCTTCAGGTTCTCTGGGAGGACGAGTTGACCTGATGGATGCGAGCCGCTGAAATTCTTCCTGTAGCCTGAGAGGATCTCGATCGTTTTGTCCTGGATGTTTTGCCGAATGTCCTTGAGATTCCGCTCACCGACTTTCGAAGCGGCCTCTTTGGCAATGACGGAGAGCACGGCGTCCTGATCGACCAACTTCATGCTGTCTCGAGCGGTCTCAGACACCGTAGAGACGACGTTGATACATCTTACGCGCCGCTGACCAGAAGTCGTGGTGTACAAGAGGGCGGCCTGGAAATGGGCGTCCAACTTGGGATCGAGCTATATGTTGCCGTCAGTGCATGTCTCTCGAGCGAAGCACGCGCACGCGGCACGCACCTCGTAATGAGTCGCGCGCCGGCGCTCCTCGATGCTGGCGACGGGATTGAGGCGAATGCTTACCTTTCCGTCGTACGCGAATGTCACTGCCATTGCACTGTCCGCAGTGATACTCGCGAGCTCCAGATCAGCGCCGAATGTGTGTTGAGTGAAATTGCCACTATAATGCGCGACCTGTAGGCCGTTGGAGCATCGCACTTTCATGAGCGCTGCATAGCCTTGTTCTCGCTGAACCGTGCGAGATAGCTCTTTCTCGAGCCGCAAGCAGTCTCGTGGCCAGGTCCAATTGGGATAGTAATAACACTCGCCGCCAGTCTTCTCAGCAATGTAGCCGATGGTGGCTATGTCGAGATAGGCTCCTCCTGAAGGCGACGACATGAAGAAGTCTACACCAACCCCAGCTTTGACCATATCGGCTTGACACTTCCGGAAAAGTTGATGTTCCGCTTTCAAAATCTCCTTGGCGTGCTCTCCATCGTCATGTTGGGAGCCTGTCTTGTCTCGCGGATGGAGTCGGGATGTTTGAGGACCCCATGTTGGCAGCTGAGCAACAGAACAGATGATCTTGCCGCCACTGGTTTCCAATGCGGATAGCGCTGCGTACAGAGATGGCAGAAGCGTTGTCTCTGGCGTTGGCGCTGCAGAGAACATTTGAGGAATCTGCTTCAATAGCTTTGTGATGTTTGAACGGCTCTCTGCTGCGTCAACAAACAGATGATCTCCTGATATCGCGGCGAAAGGATCATCGAGATCTGATACCACCAGTTGTTGTGGAAATGCGACCAGCGGAGACACGTTGTAGAAATGCACAGTTCTGTCGTATGTCATGAAGCCAACCTTCGCACCCGCTGGGACCTTGCTCGGCGTGACCTCTGTTGCGCCATTTGCCTCACCTGTCACCTCATCGTGCCCGTACAATGCGGCCAGTATGCCGTCAGTGACGCCTTGTAAGAAGCCTCGATTATATGCTTCATGGCTGACATCTATGAGAAATAGATATCGCATCGGTACAGGCTCCTTAGACCAATACTCCTTGGGCACAAGGAATTCACACGTGCCGAACAGCAATTCTGGTCTCTGGGGTCGATCAACCCGGATGCCGGATGGATCAGTGGGAGAGAAGTATTCGGAAGGCACTTCGTTAGGGTGGCCGCACAAGTTGCAAGTCATCCGGTTCCCACCACTTGAAAAGCCCATGAACGGATTAACGTATGCTCGACAGCGCCTACATCTTGGTGGTCCAACGTCACCAAAGTCCAAGACCGGTATTGCAGTCTCGCCATCCGTCTGCTTTGCGAGAGGTTGCAGAACCAGGCCTAGAGGCAAGCCGGTAGATGCCAATTGCTCGTGCGATGTCGGTATGCAATTCAGGGTGAGTCGCGCATATTTCGGCGAAGAGTTGCCTTGGTCGTACGCTACATATGGCGTCGTCGCAGGTGGAGGCAAGTGCTGTTCCATGGTTGGATAAATATGACTATTGTAGTACTCCGCAGGTAGGTCTCTGCTCAGAGGCACGCTTGGTATCTGATCCGGATTGACCTTGCCTTGCGCACCTCCCACCGGGGCTCCGCCAAGCTGGCCCTGCTGTGGTCCACCCATCGGTATCGGCGTGCCCATCGGACTCTGAAATGGTGGTGCGGCCGAGGGCTGTGGTTGGGGAAATTGCTGCGACTGCCACATCTGCGGTGTACTTTGCCATGGCTGAGGACTGACACTCGGGGGTGCTGGCGATCCAGCCTGCCCGTTCAGGTATTGCGGTGTCGGTGATGGTCCGCCAAGCTGCTGTGCCGGCTGTTCAATCTGGTGGTATGCATGTCTATCCTTCTTCTTTCGGCCATGGGTTGCTGGTGCACCTGCGTCCAGGCCCATCTGCCCCATCTGCTGCGATAGCCCACCAACATCTTGCCCAGGGGACGCATAACCATATCCTTGGCTCTGCATCTTGACTGACAACAGGTCGAAGGATTCGATCTCACCGTCACGTTGTATCGGTTGTATGACTGCTCGAGATCAAGCTTCGAATCGAATTGATCCTAGAATGCCCTTCCCGTCCAAGTCCAGTCCGCCAGAAGTGGCTATCGGCAACGCTGTCCACAACCAATTGTTGGATCCCGGAATTGGCGATCTGAGGGGTGTTGACGGGAGAAATGCATCTGTGGCAGGGTTTCAGGACATTTGACACTTCGACCTGCTACTGAGAGCGATCTGATGGTGACTGCTTTCCACGGACGACGAGTGTGGCTGGTCCACAGATGTCGAACTCTCCTTCCGGCAAATACATATAATTGACAAGTTGCAGGTCTCGAGATCGAGGACAGCCCACTTTCACCCCGGCACGTGCTTCCCGGGATAGCGTGCCATTCTCGCGACACACGCCAAGCGCCGAGTCTGCGCATGGCGATCATCAACGATTACTGGACGCGCATTCCCTGTGACCTTATCAGCCTGTAAGAGACGTGGAGATTGAGATGGCTCTCGACGCGTTGTTTTGTTTAGGTAGCAGAGATACAATCAGTCTCGACGTCTGCCTTCATCCTGCTTCTCGCTGCCTTCATCTTTCCCACAACCTTGCCACTTGACCAAATCCAAGATCGATCGCACCACAAGGCAAAATGGCTACCGTAGGCGTACAGAGACCTCTCGATCCCAACGTGGCTACGCGTGAGCAGTATACGGAGCAGTTCCTATGAATTCGCGTTTCCGACGACGCCAGCGAGGAGTGGAGAAAATACGTCTCGAATCTACAGAACCTCTACAGGAAGTTGGCTCATCATAGTGGAATGGCCCCTAATCTTCGGCAGACGTGAGCTTTGCGGTGAAGCTGGTGATGTCGTGGTCAAAGATCTGACAGGGGCAGTTACATGACGCCGGCGAACGTCAAGACCAAGGTCTACTTCATGTGGGACTTTATCGGCCGTACGTTGGCACGCGTGCCCTTTGCTCCGTGGGGTCTACCCACTTACAAATTCTCAAGGGGATGGCCTATTCCGTGCCACCTACTGGCACTTCCGTAACATTAGAAGGGCAGGAGAAGGAAACTTGGGGCGACGTCATCAGCCGAACAGAAGTCGCCAAGATGCTTCTCCTCGATACGAGGCCTGGAATGCTCGACATGATGGTAGAGAGCACGTATCCGCACCACAGTGGTGAGCTGCCTTTCGCCAAGAGGCCCGTCCTGGGGGAGGACATTCTGGCGATTGCCAGGGAGCTGTAAGCTGGACCGCCAGAACGATGGTTCGAAGCAAGCGATTCGTAAAGCGAGGCATAGCCTGAGAAGTTTTGTATTTGGGGTTATGCCGCAGCTTCCCCTATCGTCATTGCGAGTGTACAAAGGCCCAGTCTCGGCGGGGTTGTACATTTCGCACGAACCCAGAATCGGCACTCATTGACGACCTAGTCAATGCAGCAGCCTAAAGTGCCATCTGCGGTCAGGACGCCTCTCTTGTACTGCGAGTCAGCATGCTCCAATGCCTAGCCATGCCGCCAGATTAAATCCCGATCAAGACGGCAGAGCGTACCCAAACAGCGACTTTATCGACTCTAGGGTCGGACTATACGTAAGTCAACGTCACCCTCTGCAGTGATCAAAACGAGAGACATGTATGCTGTGACAATGAGTGCAACATGACTACCAAAACCGTAGATCTGCTGCATATGAACCGTTCCGTCGACGAATGCTGCATGGTACGGCGAACGTCATGGGCTGAGCTTGCTTGCAGGTGCATTTCGCGGGGCACGCGACCACCTTCCGCGACCATTCGTTGCACACCTGCACCCAGCATCGGATCATTTCCAAGACACCAGCGCAAGAGATTGCGGCTGACTGGCAATCGAAAGAATGGTATCGGAGAGGCTCTTAGGCTTGCTGCTAGTGGCCTCTGCAGCATGCCCGGCGGTGGCAGT
Organism: Teratosphaeria destructans; assembly: GCA_010367425.1. Lineage (NCBI taxonomy): Eukaryota > Fungi > Ascomycota > Dothideomycetes > Mycosphaerellales > Teratosphaeriaceae > Teratosphaeria > Teratosphaeria destructans. The sequence continues at coordinate 433,158 of WBMN01000016.1, forward strand.
GGATCAGGAGCCACTCAGGGATCCTGCTCTGGACACCATCTTGGCTGATGGCTCGAATGCAGATGTGGCGGACGACATCTTACAAAAGTAGACGAGACAAACAAGCAGATATCCCACCAGTGACTGATTGTCAAGCAGGCTCAAAGTCGCGGAGATCATTCCCACCGTCCTTGACCCGTTCGACCCAAAGCTCACCATTTCCGTCTCCTGGCCGGACGATGTCACGGCTGAACTGGGCAATACTCTCGACCCATCTGAAACGCAAAAGGCGCCAAAGGTTCACTTTACGGACTTGTCTTCAGACATCATAGGTCTAGCCTCAGTCCAGCTCACAATCGCCATGACCGACCCAGACGCGCCTTCGCGAGACGACCCCAAGTGGAGCGAGATTGCGCACTGGATTGCCACAAATGTGCCTCTCAAGGATGCGGCGATACCAAGCAGCAAGCTCAGGGACGTGATCGAGTATAAGCCACCAGGCCCACCGCCCAAGACTGGCAAGCATAGATACGTCTTTGCTGCCTTGGTCCCTCGAAATGGCACGACAGAAAAGCTAGAGCTGAGCAAACCGAGCGATCGAAAGCATTGGGGCTACGAGCAGAAGAGACGCGGCCTGAAGAATTGGGCGGAGGAGAATGGATTGGTGGTTATCGGTGCCAACTTCGTGTATGAACAGAACAAGCAGCAGTAGTCGCAGGGACATCGCCAGAGGCCGATTGGTATCGATATATGGAAGGATCTGTCGTGGCACTGGGAGTAGATGGCATTGAGCTGACACGACCAAGCGGAGCACATGGAGAACAGGACTGTGTATTTTGTGGGATGATAAGAAAGCCGTCTCGGCGGTGGAGGAGTGCTCGTCGGCGATCCGTCAATATCTTGTCGTAGCACCGAACTGAATTTGCCTCCCGGGCTGCCGTCTGCAAGAATCTCTTCGTGCGAAAGGCTTGCACCGAAGGAGCCTTGAATCCTCTGATGAGTTGGTCCAGTCAGAAGGAAGGACGTGCATGCATGATGAAGGGCATGAGTTCACTGAAATCATGATTCGCCCGAAAATGATGTGTTGGCAGTCGGAGAAAGGTCGACAGCAACGAGATGGCCGGGAGCTTCTTTCTGTTTTCCGAGTTTAACACGCACGTGCCTTGGCTCCTGCTGCACGCCAGCGAAGGTATTATTGAAGCCTTGTTCGTGGTCAGCGTCGTGAACGAGAGATGATGATCAGTCCCGATCATGGCAAGAGATAGGTACGGACGTGATGGTGATGAAGAAGACTCCTAGCTGATGTAGATTGCCTAGGGACATGTAAGCCTTTCGGGTGCTTCGGCCCGTTTGCTGTCGTGGTGATTGATCAAATCAACCTATGGCCATCTGCTCAACGTGCTAGTGGAGCCATACATGTATGATTATTATGATGATTGTCGGAGTCGTGCCACCTGGAATGTGCGGCATGCCGAAGCTGCGGTCTGACACACCACCACGGACGGCATCAAGGACGGGATGTTATGTATGTATGTACATGTAAGGATGTATGTTGTATGTACATGTAAGGATGTATGTTGTATGTACATATGTACATGTAACGCTTGCATGACTCGATGACCTCACCGCCGTCCACCTCCACGTCCACCGTTCGTTCAATCCCACACATCATCACATATGCACGGCCGGTGGCGCCGTCACAGATAACGGCGCGCATTATTATTACCACGATTCCACTTCGCCCCCGAACACTAGGTTTGATTGGCGGCTCTCATTGATTCACATTATTCACATCATTCACATTATTCACCATCCGCCTCTTCCTCTTGCAAACGTCGTCGTCTTCTTCCTCTGCCCTGACTGCCGATACTGACGGTTAATAGAGATAGGACCCTGCTTTGGCAGCCTCCCTGCACTAGCTTACCACCACCACCACCACCACCACTACTACGGTAGAGCAACAGTCCGACTGCAGGTTTTTTCGGTGCCGATTCCCGACCGCCGAACCATTTCAGCTTCTCATCATCATCATCATCAGCATCATCATCATCATTACGGACCCCCATTTCGAGTCCTGAAACCCGACTAGATGCTCTCGACATCAGCACTTACTCCTCGATAGCCCGACGGCTTGTTTGCACCACGATGCACGCAAATGGCGACACGCCACGCAGGCCCGCGTCCAGTCGCCACCAACCAGATGCGCACAAGGAGGACCCCAAGAACGCGCCTTTCCCACTGCAGCAGCTGATCATCATCGGCATCTGTCGCTTCTCCGAGCCACTGGCCTTCAACTCCATCCTGGCCTATTCCTATGTCATGGTCAAGGACCTGGGCGTGCAGGAACGCGACGCCGCCTTCTACTCCGGTCTCCTCCTGTCCGCATATGCCATCGCCGAGGCCATCACCGCCCTGGGCTGGGGCGCCATCTCCGACGTCTATGGACGGAAACCTGTTGCCCTCATTGGCCTGGCTGGCGTAGCATTGTCGAGTGTCGGCTTTGGGTTGGCCAAGACATATTGGGTGGCCTTGCTGGCTCGCTTCATCGGTGGGGCACTGAACGGAAATGTGGCCATCATGCAGACCATGGTCGCAGAGATGGTGACCAACCCGGAACATGAACGTATGTATGTGATGCGATATCAGAAAGGCATTCGCTGATGATCAAACAGCAAGAGCGTATGCCACCCAGCCCTTCGTCTGGACACTTGGAGGTATCATTGGATCAGCCATGGGCGGCTTTCTCGCACAGCCGGCCAAGTACTACCCACACTTGTTCTCCCAGGTCGGCCTGTTTGGACGCTTCCCTTACCTACTGCCAAACCTTGTCGCTGCTGGTGGCATCGTCTTGGCCATCATCCAAGGCATGATCTTCCTGAAGGAGACCAAACCGCATGTCAAGGAAGAAGACCACGACGTGGCCGTTGAAGAGGCGTCCATTGACGAGAGGACGCCTCTCAACCACTTCGCCCGCCTACACCCGCGACCGTCTGTGGCGACGGAGCGAGGAAGCTTGCGCTCGAGTATGAGGCATCGGTCGTCGTCGGTCATTGCGGGGCTGCGCGAACTTCGCGCCAAATCCTCATTCATGGTCGAGGCGCCCATGCCAGTCGACACGCACTTCGACCTTCGCAGGGGGTCCTTCGCCACCATGCACTCCATCAGGCTGCCGCCACACGAGATCTTGCCGTCCACCAGAGAGGCTGAACCACCGAAGAAGACGTTCAACTTCACCGTCGTCATGCTCATCTTGTCGATGTCACTCTTTGCGTACCATCAGATGGCCTACATCACGAACCTGCCTGTGTGGATGCTTGATGACGAGCATTCCAAAGGCATCGATCTCATAGGAGGACTGAGTCTGGATCTGCATGGCGTTGGCACCTACTTGGCCGTCAACGGCTTAATCACCCTGATCGTTCAAGGATTGGTGAGTCGAAAGCCCAGTACACATTCACCGCAGCTAATGTCTCTCTAGATCTTTCCAATCTTTGTCGAGCGCTTCGGAGTCTGGACCTCGTTCTTCCATATGATTCTATGGTACCCGATCACCTACATCATCATCCCGTTCCTCAGCGGCCTGCCAGACATCCTCGTCGGACCAGGCATCTACGTCGACCTGATCCTTCAGGCATTCTTCGGCATCATCGTGTTCCCGTGCGCCTTGATCATGCTGAAGAATGCTACACCGTCACCGCTTGTCTTGGGGCGCGTCAACGGCGCCGCGATGTCTGCGTGCTGTCTCGCGCGCACGCTCTCGTCGCCCATCGTCGGCTGGGTATATGCGGCGGGTGGCAGCGCGGCTTCCTGGTGGAGTCTTGCTGCGGTCTCCGTGATTGGCGTCATACAATTGATTTGGATGCCCAAGGAGCTGAAGAAGACGAACAAGGTGCACATTGAGAATGGTGTCAAGGAGATCGTCCACCCGCACCACCACGAGCATCATCATCCGGTGGCGAATAACATCAATGAAGAGGCGGTGGAAGATTAGCATATGGCATCCCTACCCGAGTTTGAGCGTTCATGCATCGTCGTGGGCTACATTGGGATTTTTTCGGGCTACAGAACACATCATTGGGACATTTTTAGGGGTATGCATGTCATCATTGGATTTGATCTGGGCCACGGTTCTGAAGCGTCTGGCGTGGCGAACCTCGAAGTGGCATAAAGCTGCATGAACCGGGCGGTCTTGGAGATAATGCCTTCTCGGTAAACTGTATCGGTGACGATTGCTGTGAAGACTCGCCTGCTAGCGGACAAACGGCCCAGGCTCGTGGCGGCTCCAAAGATCCGACTGACTGATGCGAGTCTTTCTTAGGTCGGTGCTGTAGCATAGGAACCCTCCACCTTCCTTCACATAGCCAAACCCAATCGACACCTGATCTGTCCCAGACCACTTGCCAGCAAGGTGATTCGCCGACTCCCATCCCACAGCTGCTCACTGAGGCGCGTATCGCAAGGCAGACTGTCTGCCATTACCCCCGTACGACAGACCGAGTAGAAGGAAGCCCTGTCTCTCAATCCCTAGAACATCAACAAAGTCAACTCCTGCATCCTTGACACGCTACCCACGTAGACATATGATAGTCGCTCACCGTCTCCATCAGTGCGATTGCGCCCGGGAAAACAGCACTACGAGGCCAAACAATCGACGCAGCCGTCGCCCTGTGGAACATATCCCCGTCAGTCCCAGCCTCCCGCGACGAGGTCCCGGAAGGTTCTCGAGGGGTGGACACCTTCCACGATGGCGCTGGAACAAGTGAGACGTCGGATCGTAGGTAGACGAAGAGGATGCGATGGTGGCGCAGGGAGTTCTTTGGGCGACCTGCGCTGCCGGGGCATGCGACAATAGACTCACGCAACAGAGCTCATGTGACAGTGACAGGCTTTTACTCAACGGCTTGGAGAGTAGGTGAGAGCTGTATAGGTAGACCGGACAGCACAGATGTTGGACCGCGCCCATTGAATACATTTACTTTTGATCATTACCATATAGTTGCAATCTCTTCACTGCTTTTACAGCCATTATTGCGTCCGTTGTCCAAGTCGGCATTGCCATATGCAAAGGGGATATGGTCCATAGGCGCCCTGATCACAGAGGTTCTATGGCTTGACAACAGCGACCTGGCTCCGCACCGGCACGTTCTCCGAGCGTCCCGGCTGCGGGAAGCCCTCAACCTTCACGCCCTTCCTGAACAGCAGCACGTGCGACGAGCCACCAAAGTGGAACATACCAGTCTGCTCGCCCTTCTTCACGTGCTGGCCCTCCTTGACCGTGATCTCGCACGTCGACACCTCGTCCATGCCCACACCGATGAAAGCCATCAAGCCGATGGCTGGGTTGTCAGCCTCAATGAAGATGACAGCACGAGTGGCAAGGGCAGTGAGATAGCCCTGACCCGTGGAGATACCGCCACGGTCGATCTCCTCAGTCTGCGGGTCACCAAGCCCCTCGAAGAGAGGCTCGGAGAAGTATGTACCGTCCTGGACGAACGCCTTCTTGATCGTACCAGAGACGGGCGCGTGCCACCGGTGGTAAGAAAGAGCCGATAAGAATGCCTGGTATACGGTGCCGCCTGCAAAGTTCTCGGCCAGCGGGTCCTGGGCAAGCATGTCACGCACCGAATAAGGCTGGCCCTTGATCCAGAAGCGGTCCCTCAGCTTGACATTATGCGCAACATTGAACACCTTACTCTCGCAAGCATTGGCGATAACGTTATCGTCCTCGGGTGACGCTACCGGCCTGACCTCATCCCTGAACTGTCTCGTGAAGTAGTGATCCCATGACTTGTACCCGTGGTGCTTCACCTTCGGGTCGCAGACGAAAAAGTCCTCGAACTTGTGTTGAGTCTTGTACGGCGCATTGGCTACCTCCATGATATCCTTAATACCAGTGGGCCCGAACCAACCTTGCTTGTGGTCGCCCAAAACTTCAGCACTCTTCGGGCTCGTCAAGAACTTGCCCCATTCGTTGAGGATCTTCTTGAGGTGAGCGTTGACTTCGGGGTCCAAAAATGCTGCATAACCAGATGCAGTTCCCATGGGATAGTCGAAGATGGCGCACATCGGCACACCCACCATCCCCACGTTCGCTGCTGCATCTGTCCAGTGTGGCGCCGTAGTGAAGGTGTGGTTCAGGATCTGAAGCATGTGATGGTAGTCACGGATCTGCTTGTGACCAGTTGGGTCCTTATTGTAAGGCTTCTTCACCGGCACCTCATCGAACATGGAGTTGAAGTACATGTAGATCCGCGGGTTCATCTCAATGAAGTCCTTGAAGTCCTGGAGGACCGGCACGAGCTCCTTAGGGTTTTTGTCGGCATGCTCGATCTGCTTGCCAAGCCATTCCTTCTGAATGCGGTGATCAGCTGGGAGCCAGGCACCGGGACTTTATAATATTTCTTATCAGTAATCGTTACAAGGTAATGATACGAAGACAGCATGAAGGCTTACCGGTGCACCTTGTGCTCGTGGGGAATGTCATGGTGGTCGCCGTGTTGGTGAACCATTTTGTCTGCTTCTAGATTCTGTTAAAGACTGTTGGCTGATGGTGGTGTGTGACCGCGTGAGGACATGCCAAGCTCTTTATTGACATTTTGTAGCTTGCCGTGCCCAATGGCTACATGTATGCCGCCATGATGTCACCACCGTCACTGTTGGCCAGGCCCGAGTCGCCCGACGGTTCCGTTCTTGATCTGGCGACCCGGAATGGCGGGACCAGTGATAAGACGAAGCATTGAAGCTACTCTGTGAATGACTGAAGCTCTCACGGGTAACAAGTTTTGGTTCAAAGCTGCCGAAGTATGACGATGGGCTTGCGCGGCAATTGCACGTGTTGGCCACGACAAGCTGCGCATCTCCGGGTTGATGGCCGCCAAAATGCCGCATTGGGACCCATAACGCATGTCCAGAACCAAACAAAGGCGCGAATGCACGCAGGATCAGTCACAGCACACCTCCCCTGGAGCGCGTACCTTCCAGATTCGACCAAAGACTTAGTAGCCCGTTTGACGTGGTCCGTGTGAACTCTCAATGAGCGTCGTGGCTTCGCGCAAGATCATGATCAGTGAGCACGTTATGTCCCACATTACCACGACGGACGTTGCCTTCACCAGTCAAAGGCCATACACATACGCTTGGACATCATTGCGGCGTCCCTTCTGGAGAGTCGACAGAGGTCTAGTCGTTCAACGACACAGCTGCAAACTTAAGCTCTAGGGAGAGAAAAGCAGAACCAGCGGTGTTCCTTCCTCCATTATTGAGCACTTGTCCGTTACTGCGGATATCGTACTAGTCGTCATCCTCGCATGCATCACTCACAGGCGAGGCGGGCAACTTGACTGCCACGTACATTCATCAGTCCACGATGCGCGCGGCCAGTTGTGAAGCCAGACCATGCTCTCGAGCTCAATCACCCTCGTCGTCAACCTCTTCCATGAGCACAGCCCGACTGCTCCCGGTCTGACTCGGGTATATCTCAGCAATCTCCGACTCAAATCTTCTGAGCTCATCTTCCAGATCAACGCTCTCTTGCTGCGCGCGTCCAGCATGCAGTATTTGTTCGTGCTTAGCCTCCTTGTCAGCTTCTTCTGCAGCTTTGGCTGCAGCCGCATATCCTGACTGCTCTAGCTTGTCTAGCTCTTCGGGCTCCAAAAGCCTGCCTTGCCCTTTCACACGATTGCGCTGCTGTGAGACGACAGCGGGCATGAATTTAACAGCTTCTTTCTTAAGATCACGAATTTGCGGCGCTGAACTGTATGTGATCTGCGCGGCAGGAGCGGGCTTCGAGGGCAATGCATGAGGCATACGCTTGCCATCCGGGCCTACTTGCGGGTCCGTAAACACCTCTCGGGGCTGCCTAGGGAAGGGTGGAGGCGTATCGCGTGGCATTGGTATTGAGCGCACCTCCGGGTCTGTGTCGCTGCCCGCATTTTCTTCGTCCCTTGGCCGCTTGCCTAAGCTGTTCTGCTGCTGTCTGCGGTCTTGTTGCTCCTGCCGCGGATGGTGTCGACGCTCTGCAAACTTGGGAGCAGCGTCTCCCAGCGCTTCTCGAGCCCGTCTCACGCCTCTGAGATCCTTCTCCAGCTGCGCAAGTGTCTCCTTGTCTTTGGGTCGGAGGACGCCGCGGCTCTCCAGCTCCTTCAGCTCATCAACCTGCCTCTGTAGTCTCTCTGGGTTTCGTCGGGCGAGCTTCTCATTGCGCTGAGCTTGCTGTTGTTTGCGTGACTTAGCGATCTCCTTCTGTTTGTCTGCTTTGCGCTGAGCTTGCGCCGGATTGATTCCACGCTCCTTGGGCATGATGGTGAGGCGTTCTGAGCGTTGAGAGACGAAGAATGTTTGGCTGACCAAGAAATTAATGCAAGCTTCTCGAAGAGGCAATTGCGATTCGTCGGGGGCGTCCTAGCGTGCACGCGAGCGGCATGTGATACATGTACGGAGGTCAGCAGCCCTTCTCTCATTGTGACGCAACGCTATCAACAAATGCACCTCACAGCTCAGGCGTGTTTGCTGACAAGACAGAATCGTAGGTGTAGACTTCAAATCAGGTAAGCCTTCGTACACACAGGCGCATCACAGGCGCATCACAGGCGCATCACAGTCGCCATCATGCCTCGTCGTCAAGTCGTGATCGCGCAGAGCATACAGTACAGCATCACAAACCGCGAGAAGAAGCCGCCGTTGGTACACAAGTTGCCGGCGTACTTCTACACTTATTGGTTGACCTTCGAATGCGTGCGAGCAGATCTTTTCAAGGCACTGAGGGGAACATGGGAGGTCAACGAGGACGCGTACTTGAGCAATTTCCAAGGCAGAGATGCCCTGGAGCCGATGGTACAACTGCCAGCCTTCAACATGCTGGCGCTCATCCTAAGCTGACTTGAGGTTAGGGCGACATGGGCTACAGTGGCTCGACGTTCTTCCACACGAAAAACAGCAACTATTTGGTCAAATCCATTCCTCGTTCATTCGAGCATACCTTCTTCAGAGATGACTTGATGCTACCGTATGCCCGGTACATGCAAGCCAACCCCAGCAGCCTTCTTGTTCGAATCACAGATTTCCTGCAATGCGTTCAGTACTCCATCGGCACGATCCTGGGCCTGGCGCCAAGTCATCATATCGTGATGGAGAATTTGCTCTATGGCAAGAGTGAGGACACTAGAGAGAATGGAGAAGGCAAGAGTGTTTGGGAGCAGTATGATCTCAAACCTATGAGCTATTTTTACCCCGAGCGAGACGTCGCAGGTGGTGTCTTGACCAGCGAGGCCACCAAAAGCAAGTTGGCAGACGACTTCAATGAGAAGATCATGTTGACCCTGGATGATGCAGAGGACTTCAAGCTCCAGCTGGAAAAGGATACGAAGCTCCTTTCCGACAGCAATGCAGTTGACTACTCCCTGTTCCTCGTCCGAATACCGACGGAGGGCGGATTCTCAGCTGACCCAAAGCCGACGCAGGAGACGCCCCTGGTACCTCCTGAGGCTCCGAGCTGGAGGACTGGCGTCAAGTCTGCAGATGGGAAGTGGATCTACAGAGCATCAATATTGGACTTCTTTTGGGCGAAGCACAAGGTCCACGCGAAAGCCATGACTGGACTCATCAACACTTACAATGCTGTCGATCATAAAGGACCGATGAGCGTGACGACCGAGGCGCCAGAGTATCGGCAGAGGTTTCTCAAGATGTGCAAGGAGATGATCGAGAACAGGTGATCAAAGCAGTGAGGAGTTACTACCATGAGACAGCCGCGTAAAGGGCGTTGATGCTAGTATAGATGGCCTGAGGATCGTACCTTACCAGGTATTCCCTCCGGTCTGGACTGTTTCCACCATATCACGCGATTTGAATAATGACGGCGAGGTCTCTTCACATGTGGAAGTGGAGCGCTTGATGTTCAAAGCTCACAGCGGAGTGTCTTGGCGTGCCCTACCTTCTCCCGATTGACAGACGCAGATCGAGCATACAGTGCATCGCAACGGTCTGTTCAAGCCAAGGAAATGCTGGGCATGCGGGATCGCAGATCGGGCCATGGACGACTTGGGCGTGACGTGGTGAAGAGGCTCAAAGATCACGTCACGTATGTATGGAGGGACGCTTTGTATGTGCCAGTCTCGCAATCAGAAATTCTGAGCGTGGCCGTGTATGGGCGACTCGCGAAGAGGGCCTTCCGGTCCTAATTGCCGCACAGGACTTGTATTCTTTCAGTTGTGTTGACGCTCACATGCCCTCACCCCTAACGTACGCGCAGCAGTGCGGGTCCAGATGTGCTGCATAAGCACGCGATCGCTGACGTCTTCATATCTGCACGTACTGTTTACTACTGTATAGTAGGCAGCATAGCGTTTCTCGGGTAATGATGTCGGGTAGAAGCTCGAGGTCTTGGATGTCCGGCCAAGCTTGTTGGCGGTGCAGCGCGGGGGCGGGCGGCGTCTGGCCTTCGCATGAGTCCGCGAAAAAGCACTCCAAACTCAAGCCCAGCATGGGTGTAACGGACCCTCGGCTTCAAGCTTTCAGAAGACCCTTCTGCAATGCGCTATGTCTGGTTGGTTTGGGCTCACTGATCGAGATGTGATCCGAGCGAACAACAAGGGAAGGCTCAACTTCCATCATGCCAGCACGCACCTGGAGCTGCGGTCGCCCAAGGCTTGGACGATAAGCCCGGGCCATGCCATCCTGCCTCGGGTGGCATTTTATGGGGGCTGCGGCCACCGGCAGGACGCAAGACTGACCCGTACGAAGCCCAAGGCGCACGCGAGCTCACTTCTGCCTCGAGGTGCAAGCCTTGCAAAGCCCCGAACATAGAGTCCAAGACCTGGACGGTCTCAGCGTCAGCAACTTCGGTGTCCAGGTGATTGACAACCATTTCACAGCTATCGGTGGATGCCATCAGCCTCGCGGGCGATCTCAAGCCGGCGTGGTGATGGAGCATTGCTATCTAGACACCGAGCCTATAGGCTATTAATTGCGGCGAAACGCAGCAGTTCATCCCCTCACCATCCGATGAGGCCCGGTATTCGACGGATGCTTTTTATGTGTGTCTCGTGCCGGATAAAGAATATGCCGGCATCATCCCCCCCACATGCATCCAATGAATGTCGCCGTCCAGGATGCGATCGCCAGACATGAGCCAAGGACCACCGTGCGGCCGATGTTCTTGCACATTGATGAAGTGGGCTATGTCTATCGTGAAACCCGACAACCTGACCACGTGGCGACCGAGCGCCATGATCCTCCAACTGTCATCTCAACGGTGAACCGAATGAACTGCACATGTGTCCCGTGCGGCGGAGGTGGTACATGTCATGATTTGACGGGTGAGGTATCGTGTGGTATCCTATGATGATTTGGCTGGGATTCCGCATAGAAGGCGACAGCAAGCCTACCTGGGCAGACATGCATCCTCTTGAGCCCACGGTGATGCGCACCTGCAGCTCCCACATCCACTGTCCAGCTCCCGCAGTACGGCGGAGGGTCGTACAGTAGCACCAACAGAAATAATGCAAACCTACATGTACATCGCTCTCCCGAAGAGGCGTTTCATCATCATCATCATCATCATCATCATCCTTCACGGAGGCAGCGGGACAGCGATCCACAAGGATGTGGCTTGGGGTGCTTGATAGCTCCAAAATTAGACGACGACCGACCAGCTTACCTGGACTCTGTCGCGCCTTAGTCACCCACACCATGTGCCACCAACATCTGGCGATTTCATTGCGCGCCAGTCGGAAGGCCTGCGACGATGCGAGCCGTGGGTGGCAGCTTGAGCGCTGTCGCCAAGCAGGCGATGCCACTGCCATCCTCTAGGCTCTGCCACCCGAGAGTCATAATACCCAGGTCAGACGCGGCGGCCACCTGACAATCTCCTCGACTAACACTGCGGTCGACAGTAATAATATCTCCCTGTCCACCCGGTCCACTCATGACATGATGACTCCATGAGTGACCCAGGACCTGCTGAAGGAAGGATTGAGGGAATCTATACATCATTGGCTTCTGTTGTTTGGATGGCCTGAGGTACGACACGAATAATGAATGCGACAGGCATCGAGGACCACGCCTTCACCTGCTCGATTCGGCACACCTGTTGACTACCCACGGAGCACGAAGGTCGGAGGAAGCACGTGCACTACTGTCTCAACATGGAGAACTCTGCGCCTCAGGGAGTTGAGAGCAGGACCATCTGCGATCCCACTAATGCCCGTCTCACTCGACCTCCTGCCGAGCCCAGGCGGAGTATCTCGATTTTCAGTAGACGAGGAATCGAAACGCCCGAACCATCACCAGTCATCTTTGAAGAACCCATGCCGGCCCTAAGGCAATTGACCGAGAGGCAGAGAGGCAGGCTCAAGAAGACGAAGAGCCACTCTGGAGCTAGCAGTCCTATGAGTCCAGATTCGTCGACTCGTGCCAAGAAGCCCAGGGCGACCGTCCTCAAAGCCTTGCCCCGTGCAAACAGTCGCAGCGTTACGGTGTTGGAGAGCGCAATCGCAACGCGGCCGGAGTCGCAAGGTCGATCGGGACCTCATGGGAACGCTGCAGAATCGCATGCGCATGCGAGGCCAAGCAGTGCGGGCGCCTTGATCAAAAGCGCATGGAAAGGCAACGCTGCTCTCCACTCAAGTCACCGCGAGCAATCCCAGAAACGCAGAAGTGCGGAGCATCGGGTCGGGGTCTGGGTGGAAGGCGTCACGGAATGGGACGCTGCAATACAATATCGAGCTGTGCTGGACGAGCCAAGCATCCCTGAGGAGAACGAGGGGACTACTGTCCGACGTGTTCCCGTCAAGGCCGCCGCTACTCTGGGCGTCCGCCCTAATCTTTCGGTCATTATCCCTGGAAGCCAGCCTATAGCAGACACGACACAAGTGACGATGGAGGAGCCTGAGCCCAGAACATCTCCCGAGCTTGTGTCACTGCCGCTGTCGAAGTTCAACACCATGGCTCCGAGTCTTGCTCTCGAGGAGAGTCCCCAAGATTCGTCGCCGAAGCTGGAGTCTGCTATGCAGTCCCCAACCCTGGATCCAAGAACGATGCTTGTCGACTCGGATGCTGCAGGCAAACCAGGCCAGCTGAGCGTTTCCCGCACGTCTTCGAAAAGCAGCTCGGAGGTAGACGACGGTTCATCGTCTGTATACAGCAAACGAAGCTCCGCCACTAGTCTCGAGGTCGGACCTAAGCTCGGTGGCGGGTTGAAAAGGCGGCTGTCTGGCAACATGCTCGTTGACATGCTTGGTGGTCCATCAGTCAAAAGAGCCAGTCCCAAGTGTTCTGAAACAAAGCCAGCCGACATTGATCCGCCGGCCGACGAGAATAAGCCGGCAGAAGTCAGTAAGACAGTCGAGCACAAACCAGTCGAAATGAGCAAACCAGCCGACGTCAATAAGCCGCTGCCACCTGCCCCAGTGCTACCGCCTTTGCGCGACCCTCCTCAAGTCCCACCTGGCCTTGATACAGGCGGAGCACTGCGACAAACCAAAAGCACAGCCTCTGCACCTGATGGCATCGGAGCGCGATACAGAAGTCGTAAGGCAGCGTCGCGCTCGCGGTCCTGGACCCATCTCGATATCAAATTCGATGTCTTTGATCTGCAGTTCATGGCAACGGCACCGCACACGCCTTCTCCTTCAGCACCATCGAGCCCGACGCTCACGCAGGCCGAGGATGCTCTTGAAGCTCATCTGAGTGGACTCACAGAGACATCGCAAGAGCCACTCCCTGAAGACTGGGCTACCAAGATCATGCGAGCTGACTTGAATGAGCCGAGAAATCAGGTACAAGATCTCAAAGACACCTTCCAAGGTACCACGGTGGAGGCAGGCGGTGTCAATGGTGAGCCCGTCATTGCCCCTCAGAAGGACAGCGTGAGGGCTGTGATGAACCCGCCAAAGCGTGCGCCCACATTGCCGAAGCGCAGTCGCAAGAGAGAGTGGCGAATGCCCTCGCGAGGAGGGCGTGTCACACCGCTTGCAGCACCCAAAGGTCTCACCAGACGAAAGTCAGCCTCGGAAGCGACACCGCTGCGAGATCAAGCAACCGCAGGATCTCTAATACGTAGCCGCACCGTTGCCGATCTCAGCACTCATCGCAGAGCGACATCAGAGCTGATTCCTCCACTGTCACATTTACTAGACACGTCCGGGAAGGACTTGCAGGCCAGCGATGAGCTTGATACCTTCAAGGAAGTCTGTGTGCCTGGATTCGTGTTCGATGATGGTCTCATTGTGGTGCAAGGGCCGGTAATCATCGGTGAAGATGGCAGGGAGATGCGGCCAAACGCTGTAGCCGCAGCGACAGCGGAGGAAGTTTTGCTGCACATTTTCTCGTCCTTGGACTCGACCGCGGACCTTTTGAATACCGCCATGATCAACAAAGGCATGTATCGGGTATTCAAGGAGAATGAAATGCAGTTGATCCGCATGGTCACATTCAACGAGTCTCCTGCGGCCTGGGAATTGAGAGAGTGGTGTCCACCGCAGCAGAACGCGCTTGGACCTGAATCGAGCAAATCGTCTTCCTTACTTGAGCATACACCGAAAACGTATGTGCAGTGCCATTGGCGCGACGCTCGAGCGATCGAGAAGCTCAAAGCCACATTGCTTAGAGAGTGCTCGACGTGTATCCGAAGGGACACGGCTGCTGCTTTGTCGGACCCCTCGTCACCAGATAATCGAAGAATCAATGACGCACTCTGGAGAATATGGTGCTTCTGCAAGATCTTTGGTTGTGAGAAGGGTCGCGAAGACGACTTTGCTGGCCAACTGGATTGGCTGAAAGGCGGGGTCCTTGCCAATAACCAACAAGGCTTCTCGGCGACTGTGAACACCAACTGGGACTATGATATGAATAGCGTGCTCTTCAACCCTCCTGAGTATTTCGCCAAGGGCAACGGAGGCGGCTTGAGTGCCGAGCAGCTGTACGACATGACGGAGATCTGGACTTGCCTGACCACCGTACTCCAAGGTTATCAGGGCCGCGTCATGCAGGCCCGAGTTGCCGGCATCTTCGACGACTGCGACATAGAGGAGGGCGATCAGGAGAAAGAAGAGCTGATGCTAGAAGAGTGGATCTACTACCTCCTCACCCTCGGCCCAAACGTGGTCTTGGAGATGGCCACCTACGCCACAAACAGCAGCTCAGCCGGCTTCGCCCACGCCAAAGAAAACGCCTGGACCATCTGGTCACCACCACAATCCACCTGCAGCAGACGCACCTTCCTGAAAGAGCCCGTCTCCCGCCTCTATGAGGAGCGCATCTCCGCCGCCACAATCTCCACCCTCAACCCCCGCGAGCAACTCGCCAAACAAATCGCCAAGAAGCGCGTCGCCTCCCTCGCGGCGGAGATTAAGCTCGCCCGCCAAAAGTCCGCCTACAGACGCAGCCCCTACATCGACATGAGCACCGAACGCCCCATGAGCATGGCCTCGCGCTCCAACAGCACCTCCAGCGCTCTTTCCTCCAACAACACCCCCTACAGCGTCTCCATCTTCGCCGCCAACCTCCGCACCCCGCTCACCCCGACCTTGACTTCGGCCAGCCCGAGTCCCTCTCCGTCCCTGAAGTGGTGCTCGCCGCGCAGGATCAGCCCGATCGTCGAGGGTCGCCGGGAGTCGTTTGCGCGGCTGAGTCTGCAGAAGCGCAGTGGGCGGACGAAGCAGGATCCCAGTCGGGTGGCTATGCGACGGATCATGGACATGGGTTTCAGTACCGATCAGGCTATCTGGGCGTTGAAGAGGACGGGGGGTGGGGATGGGGGCTTGAGGGTTGATGCGGCGGTGGATTTGTTGCTTCGACAGAGAGGATGAGGGGGGTCCTTGCTGGTTCGAGGGTCCTTCTTTTCTTTTGTTGAAGGAGCGAGGGACGTCGTTGGCTTGTGATCGTGATTTGGTCGATGTTGCCTACCGTGTCTGGGATGTCCGAAGAGTTCGGACTGCCGTGGTAATGTCTACATACGATCGTGTGGTTGGAAACGATGTCAGTCAGCACGTACAAAGAATTGAGAATCATCTTAGGAAGCACATACAAATAATCTATGTCTTAAGATTGGATAGCCTTCGAATCCTACTTCCCTTGAATTTGCTACTCCGCTATGATTCATGAATCGAGGCAGTAAACTCTTCTTGATCACGCTGTAACGAAGTTGATGGTCATGATCCCTATGCATTTCTTTGACGCCAAACGCCTCGCTAATCGACAGTTTCCAGCAGCCATCCATGAACCGCTCGAGCTTCCCCTCACCAAACCCTGTCCTCACTCAGACCAACAACACGGCATTGACACACCCATCGTTCTCGCAGTTGTTCGTGATCTGTGCCCACCGACCCCACACCACCTTTCCTCCCGCCGTCACCAGACCCAATTCCGAAACGTTGACCTCGATGATCGTGCCCTTGGTCAACACCCCGAGCTGCGTGTACATCGGGCTCTGCGGATTCTTCTTGACGCTAATGATCGGCAATTGCACCGTGACGCCCAGCTCCGGGTGCGTCACATTCGCCTTCTTGTACCGCAAGCCCATCGGCCGGATGAACCTCTCGTACTTGACCGGGCGCCTCGTGAAGTCGGGCCCGACGAACGTCGGCTTGGTGATCATGCGCTTCCAGCTCTTCTTGGCGGTCTTCTTGCCCGTCTTGACGACCTTGAACATCTCCTCCTCGCTGATGCCCCGCACCTTCGGCAGCGGCACCGAGAACTTGGCCGCCTTCTCCGCCCGCTTGTTCTTGATGGCGCTGGACAGGGCCTTGGCGTTGCTCGTGTTGCTCCGGTCCAACAGGTACGACGGCAGCGGCGTGCTCGAGGGCCCGGCATCGTCGGTCGATTTGACGTTCTTCTCTTCCTGCGCCTTGATCTGCTTCTTCATCTGGATCTTCTCCTTGTGGCGCTTCTGCTGGTGCAGCTTGGCTCGCAGGCCGCGCAGGTTCTGGGCTTTTTCCGAGGCATGGTGGCCTTCTCGGGCGGCGCGTTTGCGGGTGCGCTCTTCGTGGTCGAGACGGCGGCCGTGTTGCTTGGTGAAGCGCTCGATATACTCGTTCTGAGGCATCGCGGTGGTTGCTCGTGTGTGTTGGTACTGAGAGAGACTCGAGGTAGAGTGGTAGAGAGAGTGGCGGATTGAAGTTTTGGACCTCGAAATCTTGGCGCCGGATCTACCCGTGGTAGAGTACTCCCCAACACGTCTTCGATCTCGACCGTTGGTGAAAAGACGAGTGCCATTGACCATTATCGAGTACAGTTGACCCACAATGCTGTCGCGAACGATCAAAAGAGCGCTGCTTGAGCGGCCGCTGCCACCGACGTTCCTCCTCCCCTGGGCAGCTGGCCTCAGCACCGTCTCGCACACGACCGAAGCCGGCAATGTCCCTCCTCCGCTCGTCGACTCTGCAACTCACATATCGACTGAGCGCGCATCGTTACCCCAGCAAACGCCTCTATCCCAGCAGCAAACACCTCACCAGGCCCCGCCACTCCCCTCACCGCAGCAGACCGCGACGCCCAGCATCTCCGACTCAGTCCGCGAACTCCTTCCCGTCCTGCAAGCGCAAGGGCCCCATTACATCACCATACACATCCATGGCCGACCCTATCTCGTCACCCAAGGCGACACCGTCCGCCTCTCCTTCCTCATGAAAGACGCAGAAGTCGGCGACACGCTCCGTCTCACCCGAGCAAGCATAATAGGCAGCCGAGAGTACACTCTCAAGGCCGCCGCGCCCCCGCCCAAACTCAGGAGCACCACCAACACCACCGTCGCCGTGATAGACCCCACGACTGGGACGCTGAAGTCGGAATCGCGTGTTATGCCGGAAGCGGGTACGGAGGCTGCGGCGGCGGTCGGGCAGGGTAAGGCTGTGGCGCCGCATTTTATCCCGCATATTGCCAAAGGGAAGGTGAGCTACTTGGACGAGAGGTTGTTCGTGTGTAGAGCGGTGGTGATGGGGGTCGAGTCGGAGCCGATGAGGTTTAAGGAGAAGACGAAGAGGCGGCAGAGGAAGGTGAAGACGGTGAGGAGTAAGCATCGGTACACGGTGTTGCGGATCAAGGAGGTGAAGGTCAGAAGCTTGGAGGAGCTTGAGAATGGTGAGGAGGAACGGGAGGACCTTTAGCCGCCAGCGACATGCAGCGTCCGCGAGATATTTGTACAACAATTATACGCAATATTGCGACCATCAATTGGCGACGACAGGAGCCCTGTCCAGCGTCGGCCCTCGCTGTGAGAGGATCATTGAGCCCGAGGACCGCAGATCCTATACTCCAGATTTTTGACTGTGCCAGAAGCTGCCGTAGCATCCGCCGTCGCATGCTCAGCGCGCCAGGCCTGCTGGAAGTGCCTGTAGTGTGCCTACCTTTTACCAAATCTTCTCCAATGGCCACGACTTCTTCCCCCAAAAGCGAATGCATCGGCAGTGGCTAAACCTTCAAGTATCGGGGCTCAGGAATACTCTTGCGCAACTCCTCTTGGACTGAAGGAGCTAGTAAATATGTACGGTCAAGGTAAACGGACTGCTTGTTCTGGCTCCCGTCGTATGCAGTAATGAACTAAGAGCTAGCTAGTCCTTTCGATCCGGTCTCACATCTCAAAGCCGTGTTGTTGGGTCTGTCAAATGTCAAGGAGAGACCGGCCTAGTCCGTTCCTGCGCTTGCCGAAGGTTCTATCTTGCGCCCATAAAAGACATCTCGCTTCTCCTCAACTACATCACATATCTGCTGATATGCACTTGACTCTCTCAAGACGGCAAACCCACCACGTCATTACGAACCGCAATCCACATCACGATGGCAACCCCAACAGCCGCCCAGACCGACCAGCTGCGCCAGCACGTGATGCACCCTTTTCGAGCACGTCCGCGGACTGGATAACGGCGCTACATCTGTTCTATTCCAACGGCGGTTGCGCCCTTTCAGAGACGACATGCGCAAGCTCGTCGAGCTCATGGGCTTTTCGGAGCAGATCCAGGGTCCACGGTAGGGAGCTGGCAAGATGGCAGCCCGAGTCTTCGACGTCCCGGAACTGCTGGAGATGGTTCTGCTGAAGTTGCATCCGCGAGATGTGTTTATAGCTGTGCGAGTCTGTCGCCGGTTATCCAGGGACGTCGTGGACAGGTCTCTTCAGCTACCGCGTCAGATCTGTAGTGAAAGTGGCGTCACGGTTGGCGACGTCGTGGATGTCGCGCCCGGGCTAAAGGAGCTGCATCGCTTGTGTCCGTATGCAAGCATTTCGCGCCGTGAGCGGAACGGCTATGTACTAGTCGGTATCACTTTTCGGGGACTTCTACGCGTGGACCATGGCGACGCGCTCGTGCGGTCAGCCAGAGTCTACGACGCCGATCGCACGAGGCTCGGAGCATTGCACAGTGACTATATGGTACAGTGAGAATTATGGTGATCTCTCGCGCGTGGACAGATCAAGGGGATGGATGGGAATGGTGAAGACGAAAGACTTACTCACTGCTACGACCTGGATGCTGTGCGTAGGTGTTTCGACGTGAGACCAGGCGCTAGTTCTGGGTTCTGAAGGGCGATGTTCCTCCGCGAGACTAGAGCTTTCAGGAGCGGAGACTCGTTTGGCTAGAGACCGCGGCGTTATGGACTACTGTGAGTGACTTGTTTGACCTGCACCGCTTGTGTAGGTATGTATTGTCCTCGTGATCATGCGCGACGCTCGAGCTGCAAGATAACGATGTGTGTGTGCGATATGTGTCGGATTCTTGGGTTTTTGTCTTTCCTGAACGTTATGCTAGGACTTGGGTGGCCGATGTGTATCCGAAACATTGGGCTGGTGGCCGTTGGTCTTTACGACGAGAAGGTGGATGAGTGATGAGCGTGTCCGAAAGATGATGTGCGCTATGATCGCGAGATCATCATCTGCGTCAAGTCGCGGAGCAGACAGATCGCGGAAACCTGTATCGCGAAGATAAATTAATTAGTCCAAGTACATAGTCAATCCACGAAGAAGAAGACCCGGGAAAAACACGCCAGCAGCTCTGCACCCTACCTCCTGAGAAATACATCTCCTTCCATCAGCCACTCCACCCTCCACCCATCCCAGCACCCATGCATCCTCCCTCCTAATAACCCACACTCTAACTCTCACAACTTCACACGCAATAGCAATCGCAAGTACGAGTCGCCCAATCCCTAAGCCCTTGTCAGCAAAAACGTCCACGTCCCCCCCCCCCAAAAAGAAGCGTCCTTGCAACGCAAAAACTTACATCCACCCGCTCTGAAACCGCCTGCCCTGACACTATGCGCCCACAGGCACGAAGTCAGCCAACAAAAAAAACACCACATCCAAGAATCTCCGTATGAATGGCGAACTCACATAATCCATGTCCCTGTCCCGCGGGGAACCGCACATGGCGCGGCAGATGTTGAGGGTGGGCGGGGGGCAGTTGCCCGCGGTCTGGATATCGTAGGGGAGCGTTAGTTGGTGCAGAAAGGGATGTGGTGGTGGAGGACACGAGGGGAGGTGTACAGGCTGTCGGGCTCGTTGGCATTTGAAGCGGCCGACTTCGATTTCTTCGCGGGGTTGGAGGGGAGGGATGATGGCGCTTAGGGTGGAGGGGAGGAGGGTGAGGGTCAGGAGGAGGAGGAGGAGGAGGAGGAGGGGTTGGGGTGGGGCGGGCATGGTGGGTGGTTGGGTCTCGAGAATCTTTCTTTCGCTTTTTTTTGGGTTATTGGTTTGAGTGTGTGGAGTCGAGGTGTGAGAAGGAGATGAGGGTAGATATACTTGGTCGACGTTTTGCGAGAAGGGTGGTCTAGATCCCTTTGCGGTTTGGGCACGAGGTATGGAGTGGGAGGGAAGAGGAGGACGCTAGGTAGATCCTGTGGGCCTTAGTCTCTCGAGGCGGCGAGATTGCACCGAAGACTCGGGAGAGGATACGACGGTTGGACTCCGTGTTGTGCGGTGGCGCTGCGATCCTTTGAGCTCTGCTTTGTACGCTTTGGATTGGTGATGACTGTTTTGATGTCTATCGGATGTGCTATATGTACTCACGCGCGAGCATCGATAGCCTTTTGCAGCAATTGACCAATGCCGTTCAGACCGCCAGCCTCCTCTTCGCTCGTGATGATACGCTTGGGTATTTCCCACTCGACGACAGGAGCCTTCTTGAGGTCCCGGCTTAGTTCGTTGTCGAGCAGCGTCCCGTAGGAGTGGTCCAGGAAGTCTTCTAAGGAGTACTCCCGCTTCGTGAACTGCTCGCTAAGAATCTTGGCGAGCGTCGCAACATTTGGGTGGTCATGGCTTGACAGCGTCTCGAGTTCCCAAAGCGACGAATCGATCGCTCCCGTCGCAGTCGGGTCAGTCTCCTTGGCGTCGAATGTGTCCTTGACAATACCGGTCTCCTCATACGCAGGATTCTGGTTGTAAATGCTATGAGCAGGATGATACGTCCGGTGCAGCATGAACGTGCACGCCGGATGCTGCTTGAGCATATTGTACGTCCAGGGCACGATCCAGACGATGGCGCCCGGCGGCGCCTGCAGAGATAATCTGGCTAGCCTCTTGATGAAGCTGGCCACCATGGTCGCAGGCAAGTGAGTCGAGCTCATGAATTGGTCGAGCAGACGGAAGAAACGACTGCGGTGCTTGCTATGCAGGACGTCCTCGTCGAGGAGAGAGTAGAGCTTAGTGTAGAAGTCGGGATAGTCGAGGTTGCGTTGGGTCATGAGATGGAAGATGGAGCCCAGAGCTAAGAGGGAGACGGAGCCGCCTTCGTTGAAGGAGTCGGTGAGGAAGTCGACGAGCAGTTCTATGCGGGTAGTGAACCATGGGAGGATGTTTGTGGTGGCGACGCCGAGGATGCGCTTCCGTTGGTTGCGCGAGAGTCCACATCGGAAGACTGCTAGCCAGGCTTCTTGGGCGGTTTTGCGGTGGGCGTTCAGAGACATGAGCTGCTTGTTCTCTGGCAAAGGTGCAGCACCGTACCAGTCCTCCAGTTGATCTTGGCTCTCCGGCACTCCTTCGATCTGAGCCAATATGTCTATAGCGTTCGCCACATGCCCGTCGTCGATGGAATCTCGGTTCCTGTCGAAGTACTGCTTGATGGCGAGGAAGGTGTAGAAGCGCACATCATCGTGCTCCTCGACATACTTCTCCACGAATTCCTGCCTGGCCCCTTCCGCAGGCGTCTTCTCCAGCAGCGCCGTGACCAACAAGCCGAAGGGGCCCGTCGACGTCCGCCAGGCCTGCTCCGACCGCCGTGACTGCTGTGACGTCTCCTCCTTGACCAGTCGCATGAGCAGTGTCAACGCCGTGCTCTCCTGAGCGGCGTCGGGACTGCCGATCCAGACACTCGTCAAGGCCTCCACATACTCTTTGACGCGCTCCCTCAGCCACAGTACGACCTGACCGTCGGCCTCACTCGCCCCGCTCCGCTTGACCAGTTGCTCGCCGGCCATCATGCGGCAGAACACTCGGCACAGCGCGACTGCGGCCAGCGTCGCCGTCGTGGGTTTCTTGGCGACATTCCCCGCCAGCGACTGCAGCTCCACGATGTTGTTGTAGTGTTTCCGCCCCTCCGCGATCTGCTCCTCCAACAGCAGCACTTTGGCTTGTTGACTACCTGAACTTCCGCCATTCGTGCTCGCCCTGGGCGCCTTTCGTGACTTGACCACCGCATCCCCTTCCTGCCTCTTTCTCTTCACTCCGCCCAGCACGACTCCAGGCATTTTCGCAAGATGTGATCATCAACTCGAATTAGTAGACTTCGATTATGAAGTCAACATCGTAGTGTACATACATGTACCTTAGAGCAGCCAGAAAAATTCATGGTCCGTGCATTACCAACTTCGAGCGGAAACATCCGCTTTTGAGCTCTCGTCGAAGCATTATTGCAACCGCGCCAGCGACATATCTCCTCTCTACTCTCCCCGCTACACACATACACATACAATGGCGTCACGACTGGCAAGGAGCGCCATGGGTATGTTCAGTCATTGACAACCTCCCATCGACGCGCTGCTGACACTGTCCCCCCCCCCCCACAGGCGCCGCTCGTCTCCGCCCAACCCCGATCCTCCCCATGCGCACTCTCGTCCCGGCCACCAGCACCTTCACCAGCTCCTCCGCCCGCCGTGCCGACAATGTCCCCCAAAAGGACCCCAAGTCGACCGCCGAGTCCATCATCAACGCTCTGCCCGGCAGCAGCTTGGCGACCAAGATTGCGACCCTGTCCGCGGGCGCCGGGATCTCCGTCGCCGCCATCTCCAACGAGCTCTATGTCGTCAACGAGGAATCGATCGTCATGCTGTCGCTGCTGACGATCTGGTGGGCGGTCTACAACTACGCGGGCCCGGCGTACAAGGAGTGGGTGGATGCTCAGGCGAACAAGTGGAAGGGCATCTTGAACTCGGCACGAGAGGACCACACCAATGCCGTCAAGAGCAGGATCGCGAGCGTCAAGGACTTGGGTGGGGTCGTTGACATTACCAAGGACCTGTTCGCGGTCTCCAAGGCAAGTCATCAACGAAGGTGCACGGTTTAGGCTGGGACTAATCAAGGATGAGAGAACAGGAGACCGCCCAGCTCGAGGCTCAGGCTTACGAGCTCGAGCAAAAGACTGCTCTCGCGGCCGAGGCCAAGTCGGTGCTCGACAGCTGGGTGCGCTACGAGGGTCAGGTCAAGGCACGCCAGCAAAAGGAGCTGGCCGACAGCATCATTGCCAAGATCGACAAGGAGCTCGAGAACCCGAAGGTGCTCGACCAGATCTTGAAGCAGAGCGTGGCGGATGTCGAGCGCATCGTCAGCCAGAAGGCATAGGGATAGGCGCGGCTGAGTGAAGTCGGGGAGGAAAGGCGATGGGACGACGAGGAGCCTGAGACCATGTTGTGTACACAATTAGTAGCGAGCCATAGAGCAGGAGAACGGGGAGATTTCGTGTGTACCACGACAGAGCGTCCGCGGGAGTGTTGTGTCGCACCGCCGTCTTCGCAAGTTATCCCAGCCGCCGATGCGTCGAGTGAGTAGCCGAGGAAGCGGACAAGCCGCTTGCTCCAGTTGTACCTCTACGTACTCTCTCGACATCCTAGCGACACGGATGCACATACGAGGCTCCTTGCCAGATAATCACGCGAGTCAGTCGGTGGCCATACATGTATACCACCACAGCAGACGGTTGGTCGAGGTATGTGTCATGCGATGGGGGTTTTGTGGAGCAACGTCGAAGCTCTTCTCTTTTGGAAGCGCGTCAGGCGCAATTGCTCCAAGACTGTTCGTCCAGGTATAGGTAGATTTCATTGATCCCTCCGACTCTCCTACGTAAGATACGCACTCATCCAGTTGGTCGTGACCTCCGAACTCCTCCAACACAACCGAACCTACCTTATCCACCTGCGTAAGACATACAAGTAGGACAAGGGCTGTCGTGCATCACGCGGCGAGGCAATATGATGCAACGCAGCGCCATGCCGCCATCCTTCGCCGCGCACCACAAAGGCACCTATGGTGACTCGGACGACGACGACGACGACGGCGGCGGCGGCAGCGATGATGCCGCCGACTTTGCTGTCTCGTCTGACACGGCCGACAACGACGACGACCACTCCCACTCCGACTTGGATGAGGAAGACGAGGACGAAGATGGCATTGATCCGGCTCAAGAAGAACTGCATGAGAGCACCAGCCTGGCGAGGAGAGCCACGCAAGATCTGGGGCAGCGGGAACGTGCAGACGGCGACTCTCCCTCCTCTCCACGAGTACACGGGGGCAGAGGAGACGAAGACGGCACCGCTCCCGCTGCGTCAGAGCTCAAGGGACTGTTGCCCAGAGACAAGCAGAGGCGCACCACCCACTACAATTACCAGCTGGAGAAGCAGATGTCGCATGTAGAGGCCAAGCAGTTCTACCAGAACCAGCTGACGCGCCAGAGTACCTTGGAGGAGGGAGGGAGTGCCAACGTGAGCGCCGCGCCCTCACCCACCGTGGGTCGCAGTCCACAGATCAGAGCGAGAACCTTCTCCAGTCATGTGGGCGGCGACAGGTTTGGCAGTCTCAAAGGCGGACTCAGTCCACGTGCAGGCACCTTCGCCACGCTCCCACCGAGTGCTGGGTATCAGAGTGCTCTCCCCGTAGGACTGGTGGATCGGTCAAAGGCGCCTAAGAGTGCGCAGGTCCAGACGCCAGGCATCGGGAGGTTCGAGGGCACGAATGGCTATCCAGTGCAGGGTCACGGGAGTGCGGACGCTGCGACGCAGGCAGACCAGTATAGAGAGGCTGATCGTGCCACGCGGGCGCATACTTTGCATCCAGGGCTGCCTCATGAGTCGAAGCCACTGCTGGAGCGGGAAGGCATACATGGTGCAGGTGCTGGCATTGGACTGGACGCGACCGGTGGAGACTCGAGTGTCACGACGGAGTTGAATGCGATATACAGCAAAATACAGAAAATCTTAGACCTCCGGCACAAGTACATCCGACTCAGTCTGCAGGGCGCGACGGACAATCCGAGGGATGATCCGGGATGGAAGATCTATCCGCCCATGCCAGAGCAGCAGTCGCAGGAGCAGGCGTCCGCGGCGGCGGAATCCGGTGATGGCACGGACACGCCCAAGGCTCGGCCTAAGAAGACTCGCAAGTATGGGCAGGATATAGGCGAGGACTTTGTGCTGGAAGAGTGTCTGCCGGTCCCGGAGGCGAGCGAGATGACGTTCAAGTTAGACGACTCAGGTGTTTACCAAGTTTATGAGACGAAGCACCGCGAGGAGAGGAGTGAACCCATCTTGCAGATACCAACCATCAAGGACTTTTATGTCGATCTCGAAAAGCTGCTTGAGATCAGCAGTGACGGCCCAAGCAAAAGCTTTGCGTTCCGCAGACTGCAGTATCTAGAGGGCAAGTTTAACCTGTACGTGCTGCTGAACGAGTACCAGGAGGTGGCGGACACCAAAGCGGTGCCGCATCGTGACTTTTACAATGTGAGAAAGGTCGACACGCACGTCCACCACTCCGCCTGCATGAATCAGAAACATCTGCTGCGCTTCATCAAATCGAAGATGAAGAAGAGTCCCGACGAAGTCGTGCTGTTCAGGGACGGGAAGCATCTGACCCTCAAAGAGGTCTTTGAATCCATCAACCTCACCGCCTACGACTTGTCGATCGATACTCTGGACATGCACGCCCACACCGACTCCTTCCATCGTTTCGACAAATTCAATC
The DNA here is from genome assembly GCA_010367425.1 of Teratosphaeria destructans. Classification (NCBI taxonomy): domain Eukaryota; kingdom Fungi; phylum Ascomycota; class Dothideomycetes; order Mycosphaerellales; family Teratosphaeriaceae; genus Teratosphaeria; species Teratosphaeria destructans. Next base: position 459,289 of record WBMN01000016.1, read on the forward strand.
TGAAGTACAACCCCGTCGGCGAGTCTCGCCTCAGGACCATCTTCCTCAAAACCGACAACTTCATCCATGGACGCTACCTAGCCGAGATCACCAAGGAGGTCATCTCAGACCTCGAGAGCTCCAAGTACCAGATGGTCGAGTGGCGCATCTCGATCTACGGCCGCGAGATCGACGAGTGGGACAAACTTGCCGCTTGGGTGGTTGACAACAAACTCTTTTCCCCGAACGTCCGGTGGTTGATCCAGGTGCCGCGCTTGTACGATGTCTACAAGAATTCAGGGCTCATGGAGAGATTCGAAGAAGTCATCGTCAATCTCTTCCAGCCCCTCTTCGAGGCGACGAGGGATCCTCAGAGCCATCCGAAGTTGCACATCTTCTTGCAGAGGGTCATCGGCTTCGACTCGGTCGACGACGAATCCAAGACCGAACGCCGTATCTACCGCAAGTTCCCATTGCCGAAGGTCTGGAACACGGAGCAGAACCCGCCGTACAGCTATTGGATCTATTATCTCTTCGCCAACATCGCCTCACTGAATGTCTGGCGCAAGCAGCGAGGCTTCAATACTTTTGTCCTAAGGCCGCATTGTGGTGAGGCCGGTGACACCGAGCATCTGGCGGCAGCTGTGTTGTGCTGTCACAGCATCAGCCACGGTCTGCTGCTTCGCAAGGTGCCGCTGCTGCAGTATATCTTCTATCTGGAGCAGATTGGTGTCGCGATGAGTCCTTTGTCCAATAATGCACTGTTCCTGGCCTACGAACGAAATCCGTTCCTGCAATACTTCCGCCGCGGCCTGAACGTGAGCTTGTCCACCGACGATCCATTGCAATTCGCTTTCACCAAGGAGCCGCTGATCGAGGAGTACGCGGTCGCAGCTCAGATCTACAAGCTCAGTGCCGTAGACATGTGCGAGCTGGCGAAGCACTCTGTCCTGCAGTCTGGCTTCGAATACGCCGTCAAGCAGCGGTGGCTGGGCGAGCGTTTCGCGTTGCCGGGCGTGGCAGGGAATGACATGGCGAAAGTCAACGTGCCCAACATCCGTGAAGCGTTCCGACATGAGACGTGGCTGCAGGAGATGGCCATGATCGATCGGTACACCAGGTCTCCATACCCATCAGCCCTCTCGACCGCCACGCTGCCGACCAAGCAGATGAACGGGGCGGGTGCCTCAGCTGGACCGGACAACGTGAGCGTGCAAGCGCACCCGGAAGGGTCCATAAACCAGAGCACCATCGGCATCGATCGGACCAGCCACCAGGCCGGAAGCAGCACCTACGTCCACCCCACCACCGGGGCCGCGCCCGTCCCCCAATACCAGACCCTCCCACAACTCCAACCCGACGGCTCCACCCCGGACCCCAACACCCTCCCTCCCCACCCCGACGCCTCCACCGCCCGGGGCTCCATGACCTACACCGCCCCCGCCCCCCTGAGCGGCCACCCGCCCGTCCCCCCTCAACCCCCGGAACCCGCCCCCGCGCTCTCCGTCGGCACCGCCCAGCCCTCGCCCCCGAGCGCCACCTTGGCGGCGCACCCGCTCGCCCCGCGCACGAGCTACAGCAGTATCTCGGGCGCGGAGCCCAAGATCTTCCCCGGCGTCGTGAGCGGGCGGCGCAGGAGGTCTTCGGGAGTGTCGTCGTTGCCGGGGGGTGGGCCGAGGGTGGGGGAGGGCGAGGAGGGCGCCATGGTGGGGTCGGTGGGGAGTTTGGGGAGTGTAGGCGGTAGTGGGGTGAGGGAGAAGATTGAGGAGGCGGGGGGTAGAGAGTGAGGTGTTATGGATGGTGTTTTCCTGGCGGGGTTGGTGTGTTTGGGTCGTCGGCGCTAGCGGATGTGCTGGTTCGCGGCGGAGCTGTGTTGTTCCATCTTTTCTTGCTCCTCGTCTTGTCGCGGGGAGGTAGGGTCGACGTACATTGATCTGCAGAGCGAATGACAACAGCAGCTGTTGCGGCTGAATGAAACACAATTTTCGTTACTTCTCTCCACCGTCATCTCCTCCTGGTCATCATCTAGCAGATTACATGTACATGCCTTCTCTCCATCCAACTCGGTAAAATCACAAGCAGAGATGAGCCGTCACTAGATGACGGAAGAATGATACTGTCGTCAAGAGATTTCCCCCTGTCCAACAGCCGCAAAAGATCCCAACCCACCACCTCAATACCACCCGTGCCCTTCTTCCCCCAACTTCCTATTCTTAGGGTTCAGACTCACCATCCTCTGCCCCGGCACACTGCCACTGATCTTGCTCTCGAAGATGCCACTCACGGCCCGCCTCCCGACATTACTGAAGCTCTCGTACCCCTCCCCTTCATGGCCCTCGGGCATCGCCTGCCCCGTCACCGCCACCCACTCCCGACTCGTGTAGGGGGACCCGCCGTCGCCCAGGTCGCTCCAGCGCGTGACGACGAGGGCGTGCTTGAACGGGACGGCCGGGTCGGCCGGGTCCTCGACCATCTGGACCTCGCAGAGGTACTCAGTGGGGCAGTCCGGGCAGCGGCGGGCGGGACGGCACCAGTCGCAGCCGCGGACGAGGAAGTTGGGGCGGGCGAGGGCGCGGTCGATCTTGGGGCCCTGGCGGAGCTGTTGGGTGTAGCTCTGCGGGGGGGAGGGCACGTGGCTCATGGCGCACTTGCACATGTCCATCAGGTCGCCGTCCTGCCAGTGCGCGCAGACGGAGAAGAAGGGCGTGTACTCCTCGCGGTCGTAGAGGAGGTGGCGTTCGGTGGTCTTGGTGAGGAGCGCGGCGGGCGGGACGACGCGCTGGCTCACGCAGCGCAGGAGCAGGCGGGTGTCGTGCGCCAGGAAGCGCGTGCGGTGCGTCCAGCTGGAGCTCTTGTCGGTCCAGCGGCGCGCGAGGGCGTCGGGCGCGATGCCGTGGGCGGGCGAGTGGGCGGTGCGGAGGGCGAGCTGCACGAAGCTGTAGGGTAGTTCGCGGCCGTGGGTCAGGCGCATGCGGGGGAGGACGCTGGCCTTGATGAGCGGGCATTGCACGAGGGGGTTGTTGACGTAGTCGGCTCTGTAGGTCTCCTTGCCGGGGCGGAGTCGGAGGTGGTAGCGGCCGCAGGGCATGCAGAGGAGGTGTCGGGGCAGGTGGCGGTCCATGTGGCGGAGGAAGGTGATGCGGTGGTGCCTGTTGATGTCGAGGGCGAGGGCGAGGATGGGCTCGTTGCCGAGTTTCGTGAGCAGGGGCTTGTTGGTGAGGGCGAGGTGTGCGGCGTCTGCTGGAGTCAAGAAGTCGGCGATGCGTTTCCAGATGTCATCGGGTAGGCTGTCGATCATCCGTTCGTGCTTCTCCGAGAGGAGGCGTAGCTTCTCGGGGTCGGCGTAGGGGTCGTGGGAGCGATCTTGGGCTTGGATGGCGTCCAGCAGGGAGTCGAATGAATCGTGATGGGCCAGGCCGTGGAGCATATCCTGTCAATCATGCCGTCAGTGTGGAAGGGAGCCGCACTCGATGATTGATACGCACCGTGTGATCTGGCACGAGGGTGGTTGCTTCGCTAAACACCGAATAGTCGCGTTCTCCCAGCTCGTTGACCTCGTCTCCCGGATTCCGCGTGTCTGTCGACCGGCGCAGTTGGTAGCCATTCTTGCGAGCATGTTCCTCGCGGAGCTTTTGCCTCCGGGCTTCTTGGCGGGCGTTGTTCTTGTTGATGGCGTCTTGGGTGAAGGATTTGTTGGAGCGGAACTTCCTGCCGACTCGTAGGACGAGCTTGGCAGGCCAACTGTTCAGATCGGGTGTGTCCATGGCGCGATATGGCGGATGGATCGATGGTGCTTGAGACACTGTGGCGCCACCTCCAGTTGACCGACCAGCACGAAACTCTTGATATTGTGATCAATGGGGGGGTCCAGTGCCAGCGGTCCAGCATCAGCACCGTCAATGTCGATGAGAATGAGTTGATAGGATGTCTCCGTTTACCAAGCACGTCCGGCCTTCCCGACGCCCCGAGGGAGTGACGTGGTGGGGACGATTGATATCGAATGGAGCCTCGATTCTCCTCACTACGAACCAGTATTCTGTGCTGCCCGATCGACCAGAATTGTCATATCATTCATATCCCATGATTCGTGCTCTAACGCGAGTGGTGGGGGTGGTGGTGGTGATGGTGGTGGTGGTGATGATGGTGGTGGTGGTGGTGGTGGTTGATTCAAGACTGCACGTGACTGGGAGGAGGATATTCACTCCGCCATCGACACCCGCTAGCGTCCTCTGAGATGATTGGTGGACGACGAGCCCCAATTCGCCGAACTAGGAAATATCACAATATAAAACGATATACTCATATATAAATTATGATTGTGCCAGTTGACTACTACGCTACAGGTAAGAAGAGGAGGGATGTACCCCCAGTCCACGTGATGGCAGTCCCCAATCATCCATCACCATCACCACCACCACCACCACCACCACCATCACCACCACCACCATCACCACCACCACCATCACCACCACCACCATCACCACCACCACCATCACCACCACCACCATCACCACCACCACCATCACCACCACCACCATCACCACCACCACCATCACCACCACCGTGACCTCAGCTGACCCGAACGATGCATGACCCCGACCCGTCCCGTCAACTGCTCCATCTCGCCGACGACATTGCGCATCATCTCGACTGCGCGGCGTCGGAGGAGACGATCCAGCTCTGCGGCTGGGCACCATTACACATCGTCGCCATCCGGCCTCAGGACGTGCTGGAACTCGCCGACGCCCAGATCAATGCCTATCCCTATCAACATGTGCCAACGCACTGGAGACGTCTCTTCGAGGAGGCCAGCCTGCACCGGGCCGTCGCCTTGCTTCGACGACACGCCGGATCCCCCCGCGGCAGCAAGCGGCGCAAGCTCGACCACGCAGGGAGGAGCAGTGCGGAAGCCCCAGATGATGCCGAATGGGCGACCGAGGTCGTCGCCGTGCTGGAGAGAGGACTCCTCGTCAGCGGTGCCCCCGGGCGAAAGGACCTGTTCCAAGCCATCTTCCACGAGCTGCGGAACTTCCTCCCCGACGACCCGCACGACCACCTGCCCGCCACATTCCCCATCACCCCTCCGCCACCGCTCGACAGCCCCCACCTCATCTCCCGCGCCCCCTCCGTCCTCTCCCTGGAAGCCTTCCAGACCTGGCTGAACGACGGCCCCCGACCCCTCATCATCCCCGACGTCACCACCCCCTGGCCCGCCGCCCGCCGCTGGCCCAACCCCCGATACCTCCTCCACCACACCCTCGGGGGCCGGCGCCCCGTGCCCGTCGAAGTCGGCGCCGCCTACACCGACGCCACCTGGCGCCAGGAACTCATGCCCTTCCACCGCTACCTCACCGAGCACCTGCTCCCCGCCCACCCCGACACCATCGCCTACCTCGCCCAGCACGACCTCTTCGCGCAGATCCCCGATCTGCACGCCGACATCATCCCGCCCGACTACGTCCACACCACCCCGCCACCCCCCACCGGCCTGCACACACCCGCTCTCGACCCGCCGCCCGACGAGCCGCCGCCGCCGCCCCTGCTCAACGCCTGGCTGGGTCCCAGAGGCACCAAGACCCCGCTGCACACCGACCCGCACCAGAACGTCCTCTGCCAGGTCGTCGGGTACAAGTACATCCGCCTCTACCCCCCGCACGAGAGCGCGCGGCTGTATCCGCTCGGCGTCGATGACAAGGGCCTGTGCATGGGTGAGTTTCTGCCATACTCCGTTTCACATGACGATCACGACAGATACTAACATCTCCCGTCTCCGCCGGTGGATATAGACAACACGTCCAGCATCGACATCGCGCGCGTGCGCCGGCCTCCGCTCGGCCTCGAGACCGAGGTGGTCGGTGCGGCCGAGGAGATCCACACCCGATACCCGTTATTCGCCGACGCCGAGTTTGTGGAAGGGATCCTGGCGCCGGGGGAGTGCCTGTATATCCCGCTCGGCTGGTGGCATTACGTGGAGAGTCTGAGCACGAGTTTCTCGGTGAGCTTCTGGTGGAATTGAGGGGGATCGAGATTTCTCACGCGTCAAATGATCGTGTCGGATCTACTGTGGCACGAGACGCTGATGTTTCGATGCGTCGAGAATGTGCCCACTGGGGAGTGAGGGCCTCGAATCTAGCTACAACACCACATGCGACCTCTCCCAAGTCCGTCTCCGACTTCTCCCCACGAGGAGCACCTTCCAGTCCCCAAAAACCCCTCGACGTCATCAAAGGCCAGCCGACTACAGACTCGAGATGACGGCCGTGTACGAATTCCCCAGCCCCTCCAACCCCCCACAATGCCTCAGCGCATTCCACCTCACCACGCCATCCCAGTCCTGCACCTTGACCCGCACGGGACTCTGCCGCTCCACGGACCCGAGCCCCGCGTCGTCGTCATCATCATAATCGTCGATCAACGCGTGCCGCTCGAACAGCTCGCGCACCTCGTCGCGGCCCGTCAACGGCATCGCCTGCGGGAACGGCAGCCAGCTCTTCAGCACCTCGCGCATGCGCGGCTTGATCAGCGCCTCGACCTCGCGGCGGCCCTGACGCACCTCGTGGACGCGGAAGGTGTACGAGGTCCAGTAGTGCCGGACGTGGTCGACGACGCACTGCTCGAGCGCGAGGGCGGAGAAGCGGTGGCGCGAGGTGGCCAGGTATTTCTCGGCGATGGTCTTGGCCGAGTGGCGCGGCATGCGCGGGAACTGGGCGAGGAGGGTGTCGTGGTAGTGGGTGAGGAGGAGGCGCTTCTGGTGCGGTTCGTCGAGCCACGGGCTGAGCGCCGCGGTGGGGCGGGTGGAGAGGGCGTCGTTGTGCACCGAGGTCGGGACGATGTAGCCGAGGAGGCGGTGGTTCCAGGAGTCCTGTGCGGGTGTGTCAGTGGTGGGGTGATTGGGGAGGGTGCTTTTTCTTGGAATGGAGGCGTACCCAGATTTCGTAGAGGAGGCGGCCGCGGGCGAGCGTCATCTCGCGGCAGTATTGTCGGATGGGGAGCGGCTGGCTCTCGGACACGAAGATGTGGCCGGGCTTGGCGTCGATGCCGGCGGGGTCTCGGTCGATGTCGACCCGGATGACTTCTTCGTATTCGTTCATGCTGGGTGGCGGCAGCGGCTTGAAGTGCTTGTTCCAGACGTACCAGTAGCAGGGGTAGGTGGTGCTGGTGAGGCAGATGTCGACGAAAGCCATCTTGGAGATATGGGAGTGGTGTCTGGCCGGATGTGGTAATGTCGCTTTGTTTCGTGCGCTTCGTTGGGTTTGGGCTGCACTTGTTGATTTTTTTGGTGATGCACGTCGGTATGTTCTTTGTGTTTGGTGGATCATGAAAGTGTTGAGGAAGCAGAAGCAGACTCATGCTGAAGATATAGTCGATCGACAATAGCATGATGGACAATAAGACCAATACCACTTGCGTGTGAACTTTCATCCTGGCGCAGCTTGCGTGAGTTGCAAATCATCATCCACGAAACTCTCCAGCTCGGCCATTGTGAATCCTGGATTGAGACGTATTGAAGGCGCACGTGAAGATGACTTTGGTTGTGATATCCGATTGACAGGCGGTGGTGGAGGGGGAGGAGGAGGAGACATGGGTTGTGCGCGCGGCTTGACGGGCAGCTTCGGCGGTGGCATGAGGGCTCGCTCGCTTTGTGCCTTTGTCAGACGTGGGGACATGTCCTCCAGATCCTCAGCCGTGATATCAAAGTCGGCAGAGTCGAACGAGGTGTTGCACGTCTTCTCGCCTGTGGTGGACCCCGTACCTCCCGTATCGAGTTCCCGCGCGATCTGCGTGCTGCTGCCGAGGTCATCCCAGAAGCAGCTGAAGTCGTCGTCGTCAATGATTGCCGCCGGTGCCGTCTCTGGTCGAGTCTTGGCGGACGACGTCCTGATCGTCGGTGGCGGAGGTGGCGGAGGTGGCGGAGGTGGCATCGCCGTCGCCTCGCTGCCACGCTCCGGCGACTCCAGCGCGCCCAACAAACTCTCATCATCCACACCCCCATCCCCAAACCCCTCCTCCTTCTCCTCGACCTTCCTCCCACCCCCACCACCACCACCAAAAAACGCGCCCAAATGCATCTGACTACTCTTGTACCCAAACCGATCCCTCCGCACCTGCGTCCCCAACTCGACCTTCCGCGCCTCCTCCCGCGCCCGCCGCTCCTTGTCCTGCCGCTTCCTGACCGCCTCCGCCCGCTTCCTCTCCCGCTCCTTGACGCCCCACGCCCGTCGATCCAGCTGGATCGAGCGATCGAGCTGTCGCTGCTCGTGCCATGTCAGCGTCGGGCGCCCGCGCTCTTGGTACGACTTCTTGGCTTGTTGGAGGGTCTGCCTGAGGATCACGGGTGGCGAGGGCATCGTGGAGGTCTCGCGCGCATCGTCGCTGATGGTTGACGCGCGGGTGAGGTGGTGATGGGGGGAATTTACATGTCAGGTGTGTTTATCTACGTCAGGCAGCAGAAGCTACATGTAGCATGTGAAGGTGCTCGGCTCGTTTCGGCATAGTGTGATTGACGCGGGCACATATCAGCATCAATGCCTACATGTATGTTCTCTCCTACATGTATGATCATCCTGGCCCTATCATCAACTGATACCGACAGTACTCACAGCAAATGATTAACAAAGATGCCCAAGAACAGGTCCTAGCAGGAATACAAAGCAGTACATAATTACCAAAGCCTAACCCTCTACATTCCCCATCCCGGATCCTACTCCTCCCAGCGCTTCTCAGCATCCACCTCCCTCAAATCTATCCCAACACCCGCAATGACATTTCAAAATCCACAAATCTCCTGGGGACCAGTTTCTGCCGCCGAATGACCTCGTCCCACGCGATATGCTCGTCGCCCGCCCGCCCGTCATGCCCCACAGCCATGAAATCGCAGGTCGTCCATCGCGCGATTGTGTCTCGGCAGGTCGTGTACCACACCCGAGAGGTCGCACTCGCGGCCGCTCCCTCCCTTGGCTCGTAATCTTTGAAGTCCTGCAGGAGGAGGAGGATGTATCCGGTCGTGTCGTCCCATTTCCAAAAATTGGAGCATGTTCCGCTGCCTTGAACCTCTGTTCCTCCTTTAGCCGGAGTCGTGCCGTGGGATGTCTAGTCTCGCCTCGTGTGACTGCTCATCACCGTGCTAGATCCGGAGAGTCATGACGGCGGCGCACACCCACTCCCTGTATACGACATCGCCCGCGTCGTCCAGCCAAGCAAGCGACGCCTACCGGCAGATCACATTCCCCCCCCCAGCCACCCTCAATACGACCTCGGCATCTCCAGCACCTTCTCAGCAATATAATTCAAACACATCTCGCGACTCACCGGCGCCAGCCGCGGGATGATCACCTCCCGCAGGAACCTCTCGACGTGATACTCCCGCGCGTACCCCATGCCCCCCATACAGCAGACCGCCGTCTCGCACGCCGTGAACGCATGCTCCCCGGCCAGATACTTGACCGCGTTCGCGTACTCGCCCGTGCCGAACCCCTCATCCCACATCCGCGCCGCCCGCATGACCATCAACCGCGTGCCCTCCAACGCGCACCACGCCTTCGCCAGCGGGTGCTGGATGCCCTGGTTCTGGCCGATCGGCCGCCCGAACACCACGCGGTCGCGGGCGTAGTTGGCGGCGTGGCGGAGGGCGGCGTAGCCGATGCCGACGGCCTCGCCGGAGAGCAGGATGCGCTCGGCGTTCATGCCGTGCATGATCATCTTGAAGCCGTCGCCCTCGGCGCCGATGCGGTCGGTGGCGGGGACGCGCCAGGCGTCGAAGTGCAGGGAGTTGGTGTCGACGGCGGCGCGGCCCATCTTCTTAATCTCGGTTACGGAGACTTGGGTGCGGTCGAGGGTGGTGTAGAATAGCGTGAGGCCTTCGGTGGGTTTCGTGCAGTCCTGGAGGGGCTGGGTGCGAACGAGGATGAGGATCTTTTCGGCGACCTGGGCGGTGCTGGTCCAGATTTTGGAGCCCTTGAGGATGTAGTCGTCGCCGTCTCTGGTGGCCAGGGATTGGAGCTTGAGGGTGTCGAGACCGGTGTTGGGCTCCGTGACCGCGAAGCACGCCCGCTCCTTGCCTTGGATCAACGGGATCAGAGATCTTTCCTTCTGCTCCTCACTGCCGTACTTGACCACCGGTGCCAGCCCGAAGATGTTCATATGCACGGAGCTGCTCGCGGTATATCTGCCCCCGACAAGGCGTCAGTACACAAACATCCTGGACACTCACTCCACCATCGCGCCGCTCTGAACACATTCCTTGCGCACAAGAACAGCAAGCGCAGACTCACCCACCCCCACTCTCAGCAATCGTCTGCATCATGACCGTCGCCTCCGCCAACCCCAACTCGCTCCCGCCATAACGACTCGGCATCATGATCCCCAACCAGCCATCCCGCGCCACAGCCTCCTGGAACTCACTCGGCCATCGCGCCGAGCTATCGATGTCAAGCCAGTACGACTCCGGGAAGCGGGAACAGATTTTCGAAATGGCTTCGCGGACCGTGGCTTGGGATTCATCGTAGTCGGGGTACATGGGCAGGTACTCTGTGGCTTTGGCGACGAAGGTGCGGCGCTGGATGGGGTGGTGAGGTGGTTTCCGGGCCGTGGTGAGCGTGGTGGCGTTGGAGCGGTTGGTGAAGAGCGCTGTGCTGGATGAGACATGGTGAGGGTGGAGCTTGAGGAGGCTGCTGAGGTGGCGTCGTGAGGCATGCATGGTGTGTGACATGGTTGCAGAGGCAGACCTCCAAGTGCTTCTTAGACTTGCACATACATGGACCATTCATCTCATACTTCTTGCTTCAGGTCCCTGACCCCGCTTCTCGGGTAGATCGATTTTCACATGCCGAATTGCGAAACACCAGTCCACTCGTGCATGTGATGAATGTTGACCTTCTGCAGTCTCATGTAGATAATCGTCAGAACTATTCCAGTGTCGGCAACGTGTGATCGAAAGGCATGAATGGAGGTGCAAGGGTTGCACCCTCCACTTTCCGAACGGTGGAACACCGTCAGTTTCCGCACGAGAGACCTGTATGTGACACTGTCTTTCGCTTTGACCTTTTGCATTCCGTTGTTTTATCATCGACACAGCCCATGTTGAACCTGCCTGCTCCGCGCCGAAAAACTGGATATCGTGTCTCGTCATCTATGTCCGCTGGAGCACACCCGTACGGTCTTGTGACCAGAGTTAGCTTGGCTCTTTATCTTCGATTTCATCTATTCCCCAACACCATGCATGATGAGATGCCAAATGTCCCACACGTTCCCACGAGTCCGCTCGTATAATCACCCGCACGCCGTCATGGCTCTAAGGCCTCTGTTCGGCGGCAGCACCGCCAGCATCTTGAACCGGCTTCACATCATGTGCGCCCTCCTTGGTCTGCCCAAGAGGCAGCTTGCTGCTCTCCTCCAGACTCTGCTCTTGGCCAGCCAGCAGCGTATGCACTGGAGCGTCGAGCTTGTCCCGTCCTTTCAGAAAGTCCAGCTCCATGATGAATATGTATCCCAGCAACTTTCCTCCCAACTTTTTCACCAGGTTCCCGGCTGCCGCCGCGCTGCCGCCAGTGGCGATGATGTCGTCGACCACAACGACCTTCTGGCCCGGTTTGATGGCGTCACCCTGCATCTGAAACACATCCTCGCCGTACTCCTTCTTGAACGTCTCTGTTGCACAATCGCCCGGCAGTTTACCCTTCTTCCTCACGGGCACAAAGCCGGCACCTAGCCTCAGAGCGAGGGTAGGGCCGAAGAGAAAGCCTCTGCTCTCCAGCCCGACGACGACGTCGACGTCGCTCTTCTCACCCAGCTGGGTATTGAAGACGCTGGCGACCTGCAACTCCAGAGCGCGGATCAAGCTGGTGAAGAGAGCGTGCGAGGCGAAGATGGGCATGATGTCCTCGAAGAGAATGCCTGGGGTGGGGAAGTCGGGAAACTGTCGCAAGCCATTCCTGAGCGCTACTTTAAGACGGGCGAGTCTGTCACGGCTCGATTAGTGAAATCTCGATCAACTCATCCGCCCAGGACGGACGTACTCGGCGGGACTGGTGGAAGCGGTGGCGGCGAGTCCTCCTTGGGCGGCATCGCGCCTCACCTCCTCGATGTCTCCCCCAGTGTTGCCGTCGGGACGATGGAACTGGAGCGGCACACCGGGCGCCGTGGTTGGGTCGGGCTTATCTGGGGGCGGGTGACTGGCGGTGCTGGGCTTGTCGGCTGCCTGTGTCGAGGGCGCCGTGTTGGCCGGGTTGCCGTGGGGCGGATGAGAGGGGTCGTCGCTGAGAGGTTTGCCGGACATCGCGAAGAAGAGAAGAGAGGGAAGGAGGGGGGGGAGGGGAGGGGGGGGGGAGATATAATAAACTGGAGACGACAGAAAAGATGCGATCGGGGTGGGTGTGTACAGCAGCCCTATCGGCGACGCCAATGCTGCAGCCTGCCTACCGTACCGTACTCAACCCTTTTATTATGGTTGGCGATAAGTTATCGTAAAGTGCTCTGAGGAATTATTTGGTTCCCAGCGCGCTTATTAGGCCGAGGCACTTGGTCCAATTCAATTCGTCGATACATGTACCTGAGGGGGTGAGTCTTCCCATGTTATTACGTGGGATGAGTTAGTTCTTCGTGCCTGGCTCGTATACACCTGCACACACGTGTCGCAGGAGTGCGATGCGTTGGGCTCGTACTAGACGGATCACTTCCTGATCGACCATACAGTGTTATTACAGTCAGTTACCTTACGCAGCTGTCCGCGTCACGCCAGAAAACCGCATTGAGCAATTCGACCATTATCACCACGCACCGATAGACCAAGACCTCCTAATCATCATCCCAACCATCGAAAATCCCATCGAGCGGTGTCGTCGCGGCTACACGTGTCGGACGGGAGCGGCGCGGGATGGCGTGCTCCTTGTAGAAAAGGCTGCATGAAAGCTCTGTATGTACTGTCCATTGTACATAGTCGCATAGGTCGGTATCGCGGTTACTATTCTCGGGAGACGGGAGGGATGGTGGGGTCGCGCTTTCCCTCACTCATCACCCACAGGTCGCGTCAGATGGCAGGAACAGGCAACGAGCGGATCGCGCCTGCCTGCCACTGCCTGGGGCTCGTGGGGCATGTGGCGTTCCCAACTGAAACAAATTGGTCTTCATATCACAGGGAGACTCGGGTCTGGCCATCCCATTCATCATCTTCCTCCTTCAACCACACACACACCCACACCCACCCACACACACCCACACATCCACACACACTCCCCTCGTCACTACAATGGCATCATGTCGGCGGCAGCGACACAGCATGGCGACACTCCGGCACGAGCAGGCGACATCCCATTCGGCCATCCCACCTCTGGACATCACACTCATCCGTCACACATGCACACCTTTGTGGCTTGCCCCAACATGTCTCCCCATGTCTCACCACCCCCTCGTGACCACCATGCGTGCCTTCCTCCACGTGCCGGACCGGACATCTGCCCCGATGCTCGCTCGATTCATGGCGGCTACACTCGGCCAATCGACCACGCTGATAGGTGTCCTGTCCACCTTGCCACCGCGACACCATCACCAGATGGGAGACAAATGGCGCCAGCAGCGCGTTTGCACAAATCCGTTCAGATGCCAGAGTCTGCGATCGCGTGTCAAATGACCTGCTCATGAGAAAAATCGAGGGAAAACATGAAAGATTGTCAACGGCAGCAGTGTTGGCAATCGAGCAGATCGAACTGGTAAGCATCTGGCATTTTCCCATCCGCGTGGTACAGGACCGACTGCTCCCGCAAGATGCAGAGGACCGTTGGAAGCCTCAAATGCATCAAGGTGGATCCTTTACCCAACGCCAAGTCGATGCTGCTTGGGAAGGACCGACAAGTATCCATCTCCCGGCTCTTGCCAACCTACCTGTCGTGTAAATACGACTTGCATCCTCATCTATGGGCTGGAACTCCAACGACATCGTCCCTGTCTTGGTTACACAGAAAATCCAGCGTCCTCAAGTATCCTCGCCTCCTTGTGCCCATCAGACAAAGTGGGTGCGTTTACCGGCGGGTGAGGGGTAGATAAGGTAGTCGATCGCGATGTTATATGTGGAAAATGATTGATTCAGTCGAGATCGAGGCGATGCGATGCTTGCGCTGCCGCGACCATGGGACTCACCACCATTTGACGCGACGCCAACGGAAGCAAGAACACCTACCTACCATCCTCTACCCAATGCCCAAAAAACCGCCTACAATCCCTCATCAGCCTTCTCGGCGCCAGTATACTCATCGGCGTCCTCTTCTCTCCCGTCTCCCGCCACAGATCCCACACCTCGCCGCGCCGCACCTTCGTCTCCACCACCGGCACCTGTCCAAGCAACGCTCTATACGAGAAAGCCTCGAGCTCAGCAAGGATCTCCGCCCCGTCAACACCCACAGTCTGATGTCCGCAGCTCACGAGCACGCGTCGAGGGACCTGGACCCAGCCGTCTTCCGACTGAACGCTCGCTGCAGCCTCCTCCCGAGCATTTTGCGTCCTGGTGAAGACGGCGAGCTTCTGCATGGCAAAGATCCATTCCCTCATATCCCCCTCAGCAGGGAACACAATCGGCATACCGTCCTCGCCTTCTCGGTAGAAGCTGTCGCCGACATAAAGATGCATCTCGTCCTGATCGTACCAAGCCAGTGAGTCCGGGGTGTGCCCGATCGTCTGCAGCATCGTGATACCCAGATCATAACTTTTCTGATCCTTCACAAACACAGGCTGGGCGAACGCTTGAGCCCATAGTGAGACAACATAGTACGGCGCGGGCTTATCGACATATTTGTACAGGCCGTGGGACTCTAGATCGGATTCAATGAAATCGCGGCCGGCCGCGGACGCCACAATCTTGGTGGTGCCGCCTTCGAGGAACTGGGTGATGCCGCCCGTGTGGTCGAAGTGGCAGTGCGTGCAGATGATCATGTACTGGCGCTCGCCACCTGGGTTGAGCGGACGTCCGGCGTTCGCCGGGTTGGGATAGCATTCTAGGTAGTCGCGCAGGTGGGTGAAGGTGTCTGTCTGCCATGAGCCCTGGGCGTAAATGCTCCGTCCTCGCCACTCCATCTGAAAAACATCTCCTCGCCGCGCCTGGTGACGGGTCGTAGCAGCGACATTTTGTGTCAAGAGGGCCAAAGCGAAAACAAAAGAAACCTACCCTGTTTGTGTCTCGCCGCCGGCTCATCGCAGCCCGTGTCGGTGACGATGACGAAGGGGGCCCTCGGATGGATCTTGACGTATATCAGAGGATTCTCTCGGTAGAGATCGCTCTCGCAGACTACGAAGGTGCTTCGGTTGACTCGTCTCGTCGTGAAGGAGCTGGAGGGCAGAGCCATGATGGAGCTCGCGGTGGGGATCATTGGAGGCGGGTCCGACTGAGTGAGGGACGAGTCTCTACGATCAAAAGCGGTCTCTGAGCCCCACCCCGGAGATGGTGGTGCGATTCTGGGTCCAGCTCATGTGACAAGTCACTTCATGGTGCTTTTTTAGGGAAAGGTTGGGAGTAGAGCTACTCGGTTGTTCCTGGTAGAGTGGGGCCAATGCTGATCGCGCTAACCGGATTCAGCAGGTCGTTACATGTACTGTTCGCTGCCCCTTCGTGGTATACTGGCCGCAAAAGTAACAATCTTCACAGGACGAATGGATTAAAGAGGGAGCGCGGACGATCTCATACCGCGGGCTCGCTGAAGTCACGTGTGACGAGGCTCAAGCGGCTTCAGGGAGCTCGGGAGACAATCCATACGTTCATGGCACCGGATAGCGAGAGTCACCTGAGATGACACGCGATCGGAATGGGATCTCATCCTTGCGTCGTCGTTGCTGGACGACGAGGGTGGACGTCCATGACATGCTACATCGGCAGACGGCGCACGATCACATTGGAAACATTTTTGAGAAGCACTTCGTGCGGGCGTGTCGATTGTCTACATGTCTCGTGGCACTAATCCTTTCCTAAGCTCGGTCCTATCATGCAGCATCTCGAGACATCAAGATCGTGCAAGCCTGGACCGCACTGAGATGGCGCCGGCTTCAATTTCGAGGCTTGCTCCTGCGGTTGTGCCGACGACCGTGCGAACGGCTATGTCGAAGTGGATGTCCCTCTCTCGATTCTCCGCTCTGCTGTGTAGGTGAGCGAGGTACCGAGACGAGATGGTATCACGACCAGTCATACAATCGGGTATCGGGGCGCGCCAAGGAAGCTGTGAGGCACAGCGCATGCTTCGGCCTGAGAGTGGACGCAGATGTCGAAGCTCTGGTGCCCTATCCCCATCATGCCTTGCTTGCGGCTCAACTGTTCTTTCACCGCCGAGCACTGCGTGCACATATTCTTGCCTATCCTCCCTCATACATTCGTTGCACATGCGGCGGCCCTCTCGGCCTGAACCACAACGGCGTCTTTCCAGGCTATTTCAACCCACGGCCCGAAGTGCGCGGCTTCTGTGATCCCGATTGCTGACTGTGCTATGCGGCTTCGTCTGCATCTTGCGCCGCTCGGCCGCTCCAAGGCACACCCGAGCGCCGTTTGGTTACAGTCGGAGCTCGGTGGGTCCCGCAATCGCCTCGGTCATTGCAGCTACGTCGCACCGGAGACTTAGCAGAGCTCACCTTGAATCGCGATGCGACTTGCCACGACCCTCGGTGGACACAGAGCCTCCCTGGCCATTTACGTCCCTGACGGGCACCCATTCCTGCTTCTCTTGGTCGAAGCGGTGGTTGGCCCAGACGAGTCCGGAGAGGGCCTGCTCTTCATAGTCTTCGATCAAGATCTGCGCATACGCGTAGGGTATCTTGACCGGGACACCCTCGAATGTGCTCTCGCGGAGCGGGAAGATCTCGTCGTGATGGTAGTGGTGGCCGTCCTTCACCATCATCGCCCCGAGATCACCCAGGGCTTCCGCGGTGTGGTTCCGTCGCAGCGTTGTGATGTCGATGTAGAGACCCGTGTCGGTGTCGATCCAACGGGCGTCGATCATGTTGACCTTGTCGATCGAGTCGTTCAGGCAGTGGGAATTCATCTCGAACATATAGTCGCGCGCTGCATCGATGCCTGGTAGTCTGTATCGATGGACGGTCATATTGTAGTGGTCGGCAAGGTAGCGCATCGACTTTTCCGACACCATCACGTCGATGTCCGAATCCCAGGGCAGCGACTTCCGATTCCACCACCAGCCGAGTAAAGTGCCGTGCATGATGAACGTCTCTGCGCCGATGTCGTGCATGCTCGAGAGGTACGTCTGGACCAAGGCGGTGAGGTGATGGCGCCTCTCGTCATATTGCAGGGGCTTCGCCGCGAATCGCCCGTCGTAATGATTGTCGAAGGAGGATTCATGGAAGTATTTGCCGTAGGCGTGCTTGTCGTACTTCTGGTGAGACCGGTTCAGTTTCGTACGGACTTGTGCGAAGGGCGCGTCGCGGGAGACCAAGTTCGGGACACCGCTCGCATGCTGGACTGTGAGGAGGCCGCATGCAAGCCAGGCGAATGTCTTTCGCATGGTCAATCTGTGTTATTACTGATGGCGCATGGTTTTTTTTTTTTTTTTTTTTTTTCGCGCTGAGGAGCTCTCTTTGGGACGGGTCCAGGATGTGGGAGAGGGCGAGCGACAAACACTACTGTACGCCCAATGAGCCCTGGTCGCTCCAGGAAGCAGTTGATCCCAACTTGTCCAGGTCGTGGAATCCAGTGACGGTGCAGGAATGTTGGGCGGAGGCAGGTCGAGACCGGTTGTGGGAAGGCAATGACGGTCGGAGATTTCGGTCCTGAGGCCGGCCAGAGAAGGCAAGTGGTCTCGTGGGGCTCGAGCAAGATGTCGCGACTCGCAACCCTTTGGGAGGCTTTGCCGCTCATCAGGCCGATGATGATTCCTGGGGACGCGTGGGCTCACATGAGGGCAGGTCGTCCGGCTGGTCCCGCCAGTACCTCTTGGTGTGGCGATGATTATTATTCGGATGATGATGGAGATGATGGGCAGAGGGAGTGGATCACGTTGACTGATTGAACGAAGAATGCGGTGATGGTGATGCCCCTGGTCACACATGGACGCGTATGTACATGTACTCGATGCACCAACCACGAGGTTCGGACGGAAGAACCCAAAACCTTATTCTCCACTAGCGGTCGCTTAAGTGCTTGACGAAAAGCTTGGCTGCCGGTCTCCAGAGTCAATTCCACGGACCCCGACTTCCCAGGTTGACCCAAGCAAGGAAGGATTTGATTGAATGATGATGTGGGAACACAGCATGACAGGCTCAACCGCGGCCGAATGACAAGATTATCACTTCCTCCCCAAGCTGACTCCGATCTGTCTACACGTTCTGATCGAACAAGAAGTCAGGCACCTTGAGAAGCTCGTACTTCTCGCCGCGCGCCTCCAACGCGTCTTCGAGTCTCCTCATACACGCCAGCACTTTCTCCTCTTGGAGTCTGCGTCCAACCACCTGCACCGCCACAGGCAACCCGGCCATCTTCTCGGCGTCGTAATGCTGATAGGCTCCTCGCGCAACGCCATTGAGATTCCGCTTGTTGAAGTCCGATGGCAATCGGTCTTGGACAGCATCGACGTGGGTGACTGGGAGGATGCCGGCAGTGTAGTCCAGCAGGTTGAACAGGAACGTGTATCCGCAGGCCGCCGCCGCCGTGCTCATGCCGCCGTGGGGGACAGCCGGTGTCGCGTTGGGGGGCGTCAGGATGAAGTCCATGCCATCGCCTTGGTGGCCAAAGCTGTTCCACCATTCATGCCAAGCCACTTTGTACATCTCGCGCTTGTAGATCCACTTGTTGTACTCGTAGACGCTTTTCCCGTGCCAGTGCTCCAGGAGACCGGCCCAGACGGCATCGCGCTTGATGTACTTCACGTAGGCCCAGTAGAAGAACTTGATGAAGCGAGGCAGACGCATGTAGCCACCAAACTGCCGAGCACCCGGGTCATCAGTCTCGCCGGTGCGGAAGAGTTGGTGCCAGGTCTTGCTGCCGTCTGCGTTGAGGAGATTGCTGGCGATCACGAGCGCCTGGTACGGGCTGGGTGGGGAGACATCAAACACTTCGTGGCCTTGGGCTTTCAGTGCCTGCACGGCAGTGTCAAGAGCACGAGCGCACGCTGGAGACGGGTCGACGACGTTGTCAGTCCGCAGTACACCAACCTTCAAGACCTCCTTGTGCTGGAACTCATTCTCGACGTCAGTACGCCAGGCAAGAGGATGCACAGATTGATCATACTTCCACGGTTGCATTTGGATGAATGAGCGAGTGAAGTATGTCAGATCCATGAGGGTTCGCGCCATCGGCGAGAAGACAGATGGGATTCCATCCTGGCCAGGCATGGAAGTGGTGACGCCGACCTTTGGCCACCGCCCGGTACTGCAGCGGAGACTATAGCAACCGGAGTAGTGGGCAGGAGCGCGGACGGAGCCAGCGACATCTGAACCGATGCCGATCCGGCTGCCGCCGAAGGCGAGCAGGGCTCCTTCGCCACCAGTGCTACCACCGGGTGAGTACTTCGGATTGTGAGGATTCAGGCAACGGCCCCAGACATCATTGAAGCTTTCGAAGCTCAAGAGCGTGATCGGGAGGGCCGTCTTCACGAAAGGCACGGCGCCGGCATCTTTGAGCATGCGAACGATGCCCCCATCTTCGGTGGCAGGCTTGCCGACGAAGCACGAGTTGCCGACGGTGCTATCGAAGCCGGTGACGTTGCAGCTGTCTTTCAGACTGACCGGGATCCCAGCCAATGGACCTTCCAGGTTGATCTCGCCCTTCTCGATCCATTGCTCGGCTTCTCTCAGCATAACCTCGGTCAAGCAGTTGGTCTTCTCCTGCGCCTTGATGGCCACCTTGCCATACGCCCGCAGCACATCGACCGGCTGCTTCGCTCCCTTGCGCACATCGTGGACAAGATCAACGATATCCTCGTCCAGGACCTCCTTCTCCAGGGGAGACAGAGGGTACAGATATGGCCTGGGTAAGGTTGCAAGGCGTCCGGCCCGCTCGTCTTGCTTGCGCTTGCTGCATCGAACCGTCAGCCATGCCACGAGCTCATGAATAATGCAGAACCACGCTCCCGACTTCCACGGGATCCCATAACCCAAACCAACCAGGCACGCGAGGAATTGCTGTCATTATCCTGTGCTTGGCGGTTCATGCCGCAGCGGCGCGTCGTGGGAGGCGTGGGATGGCGTGGGGTCATGAAGCCTTTTGGAAGCGCGCCAACGTACCAATCCCGAGCGTGTTGAAAATAGTCAAAGGGTGGGATCATGGCTGCAGATTCCGGATCCTGTCGCTGGACCCTGCAATGTCCGGTTCTTTTGGTCTACTACTTCATCTGGTGACGGCAAGGAGAGTGGTGAAGAGGACGACTGCCTATGTATGGTACGGCCAAGACAAGAGATAGCCAGACCGCCTGGATTTTTCCCCACTACTGCGCGCTTGGGATCGGGCTCGACCGGCTGCCTATCAGGAACTGGCCTTCGCATGGCCAATGCCGCAATTTGTCGTCAAACGCCGAGGCTGATCGAGTGAGCAAGGAGTCTACAGGTATTGTGCTTGTAGATACGGTATGGTTTTCATCGCTGTCCATGTTCGAGATACGATCATTACATTAAAAATGGCCGCCCGTCCCAATCATTCAGAATATTCCCAACCCACAATCACCTAACCGAAGCAAATCAAACCCGCACCGCCAATGATACGAGCCGTCTCGTACAACATTGATGGTGAACTATGCAAGCCTGTGCCCATCGCTTACGAGTCCGGTACAAATCAGGCTTCAAGAGCTATCGCCGAATACGTATTTGTTGACATGTGATGGGCAATCGCCAATGACGAGCGCCGTCGAGGAGACACAACAGTTGTTGAGATGCAGCCAGATAGCCTAATAGATGAAAGCCTTGATAACGGGCGCATAAGTCGCAAAGACGGTCAATGCTCAACGCCTAGCTGTATGGTATGCGCCATTGTCGCGAGACCCCATAGGTCTGGGACTCTGCCGCCCGGCTTCCTAAGCCTTCTCGGAATCTTCGAGTCTGCGCATGCGATTCCAGATCACCGCGAAGACCATTGACGACAGGAAGAAGACTAGGCTGAGCGCAATGAAGAGTCCCAGCATCGCCTTGGTTTCATAGCAATCAGACTTTGTGGCGCCGGTGAGAGTGGCCTGCTGGAAATAGTCTCCAAGATTGTCAATGAGAGACTCGTCGAAGCTCCCGGGTGTTCCTTGGTTCGGAAGAGCGTTACAGTTCACAGAGCTCAACGGAACCCCAAGGAAGTAGGTGATCACGACGCTAGCAGCTGTAGCGACCAGGTCACCCAGAGCCCACGCACCAGAGCTATTGTTGCCATATTGCGCACCCTCACGGAAGAACATTGCCGTGAGCCCGGTCCAGGAAAGAGCAAGGATAAGCTGGCACCATGTTAGAGACGGAACATATTATTACGTGCAGAGTTGATACACTGACCACGACTAGTACTCCCCACATCACCACAGGTGCATGCCATTCGTTGTCTGTGTCGGTGGGAATCTTGCGGAGGAAGTCGATGTACAGACCAAGGACGGTGAGGAGGCACATCATCGAGAGCGCTCGGAACAGAATGATCGCTTTGGCGCCTGATGGCGATGGATAATCCGCAAGCTTCTCTGACAAGCCCATGATTGCGAGTTTTCGAAGCGGCAGTTGTGTTGGTGGATGAAGAGGGTCAGGTCGAAACCGTTGGAGGGTTGAGGACTTTGAATATGCCTGCCAGCGGGCGGAAGTGCTGTACAACTCGTGTCAATGATCAGCAACAAACAACGGCAATGCAGCAGACCGCCAACACGGCGATGCCAACAAGTAGGAAACAAGGAAACGTAAGGACAATCGTCAGGGCCTTGGCTGCTAATCGAGTCTCAAGTCATGTCTTATACTCAGCTGTCTCTACCACGCGCCACTGTCTCGTGGACCCCAACAATAGAATGATCGAGGCTATGTGGCTGTGGAATTGAGCATCATGGTTTCAGCGCGCTCTCGCACTATAGTCCTCTGATCCAATGGCGTACACGGGAAGAGCCGTCTCAAGCTGGGCGGCTATGAAGGCGCCTGGATCGTGGGCCGGGTCGCTTCTTGTCTGATGATCGATTCCGTGCAAAACGACCATGGCCATAGACTTGAACTCCAGGTCTATTAGGAGCACGGTTGTCGCAATTCTCCTCCAGCAGCTGCAGAAATCCTTGGATGCAGGGCAAAATTTGCATCTTCCTCGAAGCAGCCTTTAGGCGTGGCGCCCGCAAGCCACTTGCAATGGTGCGTGGGTGGCTCCATCGGTTTGCTAAGCAATGAGCCTCGATTTTACTATGAGGCAGAAGAGATATACATGTAACTTGCTATGACTAGGTACATGTATGCTATGCTATTCAAGTCGAAACTGACAGCTCGGATGTTGCGGGAGCGTTGTCATGGCAATATTAGTGTCCGCATTGTGTTTTCCGCTAGCGCGTCACCGGGCGAAAGTTGAGCTCACGTCGTCGACATTTCCAAAAGGCCATGAGATCTAGGTGATCACTACAAGAGCGCCGCAGTTGAACATTGACCTACGCAGCATCCACTTCCAGTTCCAGGCCTCCACCAGATCATTGGACGGGCCTTCCATACTCGCATTGACGCTCGCAAACAAACTCCTCAGCGGTCAACATGGCCGGTGATGGAGCGAGCAGTATCCAAGTCGCTGTCCGCGTTCGGCCATTCACTATCAGAGAAGCCGCCCAGCTCAGGCCCAGTGACGAAGGGACGTTGTTCTTAGGCGATGGATCACTGGCAGCAGCACCCACGCCCCGGCTTGGGCAGAAGGGCCTGCGCTCGGTCATCAAAGTGGTGGACGAGAAGTGCTTGTATGCTCCAAGTCCCACCACGAAATGGCAGCCCAGGCGAGACTAATAGCATACAGAGTATTCGACCCACCTGAAGACAGTCCCGTCCAACGCTTCAGCCGCTCTGTCGTACCTCAGGGCAAGCGGTCCAAAGACCAAACATTCGGCTTCGACCGCGTATTCGACGAGAACACTACCCAGGGCGACGTGTACGAGGCGACCACCAAGAATCTGCTTGACTCCGTCCTTGATGGCTACAATGCGACTGTCTTCGCGTACGGCGCAACCGGCTGCGGCAAGACCCACACTATCACAGGCACAGCGCAGCAGCCAGGCATCATCTTCCTGACGATGCAAGAATTGTTCGAAAAGGTGGAGGAGCTACAGGCTGAGAAGGAGAGCGAGATCACACTGTCGTACCTTGAGATCTATAACGAGACGATTCGCGATCTGCTGTCTCCAGGCGCGGGAGGCAAGCAGGGCCTGATGCTACGCGAGGACGCAACCCAAGCGGTCTCCGTCGCCGGTCTGTCATCACACAAGCCGCAAAATGTGCAGGAAGTCATGGACATGGTCATCCAGGGCAATAGTAACCGGACTCAGTCGCCCACAGAAGCCAACGCGACATCATCGCGGTCACATGCTGTGCTGCAGGTCAACATCAGCTTGAAGGACCGGAACGCGTCTGTCAACGAGCCAGTGACGATGGCAACACTGTCGATCATCGACTTGGCCGGCTCCGAACGTGCATCTGCCACGAAGAACCGCGGTGAGCGGTTGTTGGAGGGCGCGAACATAAACAAATCGCTGCTTGCACTCGGCTCGTGTATCAACGCGTTGTGCGATCCGCGGAAGAAGAACCACGTGCCCTATCGCAACTCCAAGCTAACGCGGCTGCTCAAGTTCTCGCTCGGTGGCAACTGTCGCACCGTCATGATTGTGTGCGTAAGTCCTTCCTCACAACACTTCGACGAGACCCAGAACACACTCCGGTACGCCAACCGCGCGAAGAATATCCAGACCAAGTCTGTGCGAAACGTGTATAATGTAGACCGCCATGTGAAGGATTACCTGAAGAAGATCGACGAGCAAATGAACCGCATCAACGAATTGACTGCTCAGCAAAAGCAGTACGAGGAGCTAGCATTTGTCAAGTTCCGTAAAGCTGAGGCGAAGCGAACCGAGCTCATGCGCGAAGGTGTCGCAAGAGTCCGGACTGCATACGACCATTCCGCCCAGGAAAGGAAGGAGCACATGAACAACATGCGCAGGCTCCGCCAGATAGAGAGACGAATTGGTGCGATCAGCGGCTGGATAGGAGCCTTCGACCAAGTTTGCGACACCAGAGACGAGGAGGAACCTCCAGCCTCACTCCTCGGCATGCGGAAGACTGCACAGGGTATACTCGTGGAATTGGAGGGGAGCAGACAGCATTATCACCAGAAGCTCAATAAGTCGAATTGGACTCGAGCAATCGACACCGCGCTACAGGATGGCTTGCGTCAGTTGCAGAGTCTGGATGGAGCCGCTCATGATAGCTCGGAGGAATCCGCTTTGCGCAAGGAGGTGGAACTTTTGATGGCGAGATCAGATATCGAAGGACATTTGTCGGTGTTGGAGCAGGAGAAGTTGGGCGAGGCTGGTTTGATGCAGGTCATGCTAGCGGCACATTTCGAGACGATTGCGATCATCAATCAGATCATGCAGATGACTGAAGAGGAGGCGGTGCAGGCTGCGAGAGAAGTGCTGGGCAAGCTTCTGCAGAGCTGCACTGAAGCCACTGGTCAGGTCATCAAGCCAGATGGAGGTCTCCAGATCACCGAAGCGGTACCCACCACGTCGACAAGGAACGGCACCCCCCGGAAGAGGAAGCAAGTCCCGCTCATGGGTCCGAGTCCGACTAAGAACAAGATTCGGCAATCCTTTGCGTCTGCCTTGCCTGCACATATGGGGCATGAGCTGGAGCCATCACCTAAGTTTGGATCAAGCCCTGCGCGAGCTATCGGATCGCCAAGGAGACGAGTCAAGCTGGGCGGCGCGAAGAAGGGTGTAGCTTTCGGTGGCACGCCCAAGAAGAAGTCGCCCACCAAGAAGCGTGCGGTCAGATGGCGTGATGATGCGGAGGATGGCGGCGCGCTGGTGGAGTTTCAGGCTACACCGAAGAAGTTTCATTCTTCGCCGCTGGATGTCGCAGAAGATGGTCAGGGTACGGACATATCATCTGTGGCTCTGTCTCATGGTGAGAGTGCAAGTGACGATGCGGACAGCAGTCCGCTACCTGCAGCACCCGCGCCAAGCAGCGAACTGCGCAAGTCTGGAGCTGGGCGATTCGCAGCTGGCTTTCTTTCCAAGAAAACGGATGGTTCGCCTGCACCGGCGCCTCCAACTCTGAGCTTAGGTTCTTTCTCTAGCGACGAAGAGAACAGCCCATTGCGCGAGATGCACGCCAACACAGCACCGCACCGCGCAACCCTGCAGAACATCAGCGAGGCTCCAGCCCAGGAAAATGCCAACGAGGACGACAACCGATCAGTTGCTTCCGACTCCGACAAGGAGAAGCCTTTCGCGATCCCGGATAAGGAGACCTCAGCAAGAATTCGCAGCGCCATGAGAAACAATCGCCGCATCTCCTCGCTCACAGGTCCCCCTCCAGCTCATCACATGCCAAATCGTCCACTGAAGCCCTCCTTTTCGCGAGACTCCCTCGCCTCTGCACACCGGCGCCGCTCGCCTACAGCCTCGTCTCGTGCTTCGCCGCCCCCTGAGGACGGCAGTGGCATCTTCTCGGCCAGCCATGCGCGACGGATGGTGAGATCCGATAAAGAGGATCCGTTGCGAGGGGTTCTGAGCCCAAAGACTGTGGCTGTGATGAAGAGTAGTGGACCGGTGCCGGTCAGGAGGAGTATGATCGAGACCAGCAGTGTGACTCCGAGAGAAGGTATCGCGCATCGGCCAGCCGTCAGACTGAGCTCAATTGTGCCGAGCAGCGCGAACCGGACGAGCGGCGCTAAGGCTGCTTGGAGGTGATCAAGTATTGGGCGTCTTGATAGCGCTTTGGTCTAGCGTTCAGCATGTCTGTTTTGTTCTCGCTTTGTCTATGAGACGTTGGGGGGGAATCGCCAAAGTGTAAGCGTTAGGTGCAGTTTTGGGACGTACTGGGCATGGTGTTGAGGCGCTTTCACTGTATCGCTTGGCTGTTCCTAGCGGCCACATGTGTCAGTCTGCTTTGATCTCGTAGAGCGACATGACTTGTATTTGTAGACTTCTTGTCTTGCTTCTATTGTCTGGCTAGCATGAGCCCACGGTTCCCGCATATCGTTCAGCGACCTACCAGTAAGCACTCGTTGGTGTCAAGTCGCCCGGATCAGGACACAGTCCTCCAGTCCTCACGAGAGAAGAGTTTACGGCCTGGACATTGTATGGTTGTCCACGATCATGCAGTTGACGATTAACTCCAACCCTAACCCTAACCCGGATATTGAGCGCCACGCCGCCGCTCTTTGATGTGCCAATCGCGGGTCATTGTAACAATCATCTAGACAGTCTGGCGCTTCAAAGGCTTGTGCAAAATGAGTTCTCCATTTCGTCCGCTGAACAGCGCTGCAATCCTCGCTGGAATGACCTGCTCCCTGTCCAAGACAGCAAGGAATCGCGAGACTTAACAAGTCCAGAAGACATTTCAATATGATCATCGACAAGATCCACCTATCGTACATCGAAGTAACAGCAACATCCCAAACGTCTCTCATGTCACCGTACAGAGGCCCGGTGTACCATCCGTCCATCCCCGTAAGTGTGCTGCTCAACCTGGACACCAACTGCGAGCATTCTCAAACACGCAAGGAAAAGCTAGCTACATTACAGATGATCCTTGCGAGAAAGACACAAAAGCAGCCCATTGCCGGGAGAGGGTATAGTCGCTGTAAAGAAAAGCACTGAACGCTCAAGCAGCAACCTCGATTCCCAACGCCTGATGACCCTACCGCCCTTCATGACCGAGAAGGATTCCACCAGTTACCATGGACCCGAGGGAACAGACATCACACCTCGACAGGAAAGCTCGTCGGCTCCCGCGTCCACTGCTGCTGCTGCTGATGATACTGTGCAGCCGCCTCATCACTCATGAAGCTCGCCTCCGTAGCCAGACTCGGGGTCTCAGGCCCAAACTCATCATGCTCACGCACAACGTTCCCGGTGCCAAAGTCCAGATGTCCGAGACCGAAATCCTGGATGCCGCATTTCAGCTGCGAGTCGTACATCAGCTGCATCTGCGGAGGGGTGTGCGGTGCGGACATGGGCATGGACGTGGGATGCGCTGCCGAATCTTCCATCTCGAGGAAGTAGGGCGATGGCGGAGGCTGTGGCGCCGTGGTCATGTACTGTGGTGACGGGTGGTGGGAGTAGATCGGCAGCGCCCCCACCCAGCCATGCGGCGGTGTCTCGTGTCGTCGTCCTGGCAGATGGTGATGGCGTCGCAGCTGATTGTGTCTGCCTGCCAACGTCGGGAACGAGCGCATCTCCCGCAGCGCCTGCTGGCGTCTCGTCGCGTTGCGTGTGGCCTGTCCACCCTTCGCTCCGGAGATCTGACGTTTGAGAGCCGGCGACCCGCGTCGGTCAGATTTACGCTTGGGATCTTTGCGGTAGCGGGTCGTGGAGATGACGCCCTCGCGGAGTGCGTGAGGTGTCAGGCGCCAGAGGCTGCCTTTTTTGACGCCGTGGACTTGGCTGGGTGGAACGCGTTCGAATGCCTGTGATGTTGATCAGCGCCTGCTTTTGAGGAATATGGGTCTTGAAGAGGCATACAGCGTTCATGGACAGGTTATGCCTGACACTATTCTGCCAGCCTCTCTGTTTGGGATCCTTCGCCTTCTGGCTGTGCTCCCGGACCCAGTCGTAGAGCTCCCTGAGCGACAAGGTGTGGTCAGGTGCTTCCTTCAGGCAACGGTAGAGGAGCTGGGCATAGCACGGGTCAGCAGCATCGAGCTCGTTCAACTCGTCGCTCCCGCTGCTATCGAGTGCATAGGCAGGTATGTCTGGCTGATCATATACGCCGTCCATGAAGTCGTCATGGAACGGTGAACCCTGCGAGAGCATGGGGCTTGGTCCACCGATGGCATGAGGTGCGTGCATCTGCTCATAAGCTGGTTCGTACTGCACAGGCTCTATCGGAAAGGTGTTCGACATCAGGTAAGCCTGGTCGTCATGCGGTACCAGCATCGGCCATCCATCAGATGGGTTACTGGTTGGCGGTGCCGACCAAGTTTCGCAGTGCTGGTGCTGTTGATGGTCTGAAGGCAGATAAGGGAACGACAAAGGATGACCGCCTGTAGCCGACTTTTGCTGCAATTCTGCTTCAGACACTGATGCCGTGGGCTCGATACTCTGCATCGGTGGTGACTGTTGCTCTTGTTCAAATGCCGCAGGACCTGCCTGTGGAGACAGGATCCCGAAATCTGCTGGCAAGTCTCCGTGTTCTGCATCGAACTTTTCGACGATCTTCTGCCACTCGGAGTCCATGGTGTCTGTCGATTGACTGTTCTGCTGCTGCGGCGACTGCAACACGGTTTGATCGCTGGAAAGGCTTGATGTTCCAGGCACCTGCGCCGGCTGATAAAGGTCAAACGCCATCCCGCCCCATGAGCCTCTGTGAAGGTCCATGTGTTATAACGGACAGCTAGTAACTGTTCCTTAAGAATGGGGCCAAACCAACGTCGGGGAGTGTCGCAATAGAGTTGTGGTCAGATGCTTGCAGGTGAACGACGCTCAGGGCGTATGCGGGAAGCGAGTGGGACCACTGATGAATGACAAAGGTGCCACCAAATCGATCCCTGGCGGTGTAGCACAGGTTGAAAGGTGGAGGTAAAAGTCAGGTATGCACCAAGCAAAGCGCTTCTACCCTGCCAATAGCAACAGCCACGCGGTGCAGACTTGGTGGATTCAACCAGTATGCTCGCGATCCGATCGTTGCAACGTGCCAGGAGATGAAAAGGTGCTTGTTGTGTCGTGACTCTCGGCCGTTGGGCAAAGTCGATCTCGCCTCAATGAGTCAGGCAAAGCGTTGTAGCAAGGTACGGTCGACCAAGAAAGAGAGGCTTTGCGCTGTGTGCGTTATGTACCAGCGTGCTTGCAATGAATGGCCGATGCAGGGCAGGGAGACGCATGTAGTATTTGGAACAGGAAAACAACGAGAGAACAGTTGCGTGTGCGGCAAGCAAAGAAGAGAGGTGCTTTAGAAGAAAGGCGAGGCCCGCAGTGACCAACGCATAGCTCTCATAGGCTCATGCGCGCTCCCAGAAGGGAGGCATTGTTACGGATGTCACGCTTCAACGCCAACGCATGCACCTTGTGAATGGGTGATCCCGCCGCTTGACCTGCCGCTTCACCTCTCCCCTTCTTCGTTCCCTACGAACCTCACGGGAAGCAGGACCTCATGTCCCCGGCAAGCGAACGGCAAGCATGCAAGCAGGGCTGGCAGTACCGTTGTAGCGCTTCCTGCCTGAGGTCCAAGCCTATGCCCGCTCTTCTGCACCGCGCTCTGTGCGTTGCGCCATCCAGGCGACAAACAGATAGGCGAGCGCGGCGCATAGACGGACGGTACGTGCTTGCAGGAAACAACAAGAGATGCGCATGCTTTGTCAAGCAGCAAATTCGCAAAGCTCGCACGTCCCTGCTTGCTCATACCTGACGATGTCAATCAAACCAAAATCTGCCGAGACAGCTCACCACTAAGGGAAGCGTCCGCAGCTGGTACGGCAGTCACTTCGTCGCTCGTGCACCCCCTTCTAGACCGTCCTGTGCCACCAAACATCATCATTTTCAAAACCTGAGGTGAGAGCGAGGCGGGTGCGTCTGTCGGTGCGGCAGGGCACAGGTCCGTGGCTCGCTAGACTAATCATAACCGTCGTACTGTGGTACTGGAAGGCCGAGTTGCCTAGGGTGTAAGGCTGCTTCGGAGTGTCAGGATTAGGCTCAAGCGTGTAGTGGCAGAGCCGACCCGGGATTTGCGTCGATGGCTTTTGCTGGGTGTTGTGAGAGGAATTGTCATTGCTGTCCAGGATATGATTTCGATGGGTGCTGGCGGTGAAGAGATTTCTGAGTGTGACCACCACACGTTTGCCTTTGCTCGCTTCTTTGCGCTCTGGCAGGCAAAAGCAGACTCACCATTTTCCGCTCGATAGCCGATATTTCCTCTCGTCTCTCCTCCACCGCCAATTCTCCTGCATCCTCACCAACCTGAGTCTGCACTTCGCGCGTGCGCCACAGGCACCCTGCTGCACGTTTCCGTTACCAGGGCCAAGCATCTACCCGTTTCTCTGCAGCATGCTTGTACTTCCATCCCGATCTGCTTGCACGACTCTTTGCGGTTTCAGATTCGCTGTTTCCACCTGCAGTGAATGCCCTCTGCACGACATACCTGTCTGTCAAAATGTCGTACCTCACACTCTACCAGACGTCAGCCGCCGAGGTGGTATGATACGAGCGCAACGCGAGCAAGGGTCACAACAGCTGTCAAAAGACGCGTACTACGACTGTGCGCTATGAGAGCCGCTTCAGGTTCCGCAGAAGTCGCCGACACAGGCTTCCAATGGATGCATTCTCGCCAGAATCCAAAAAAGAGAAGGTCGAGCAGGCAGCACAAGATCAGACTATGCTCGTGTTGCCACAGAATCGCGACCTCGACGTATGGCAACACCTGCTGTACGGCCTGTCAAAGTGAGGCTACTCGCATTGAAGTTGCGCAGTATTACGTTCTTTCCAGGTCAGCCTGAAATGATCGTGAGTAGCACCGATGGCACGTTCGCATATCAACCCTGGCAGTCTGACGATGCCTGCATGCTAATTCGCCCAATGATCACGGTAGAGCAGAGGCGGGCCCTTGTTTACTTGCTTAGCAGGGCTCGACGATGACCTTCGTAAGGATTCGCCCAGCCAGTTGGCAAAATTTGCTAGTGAATGAGCCTCAATAATCTGATCAAGACCCATCCAATTAAAACCCCGAACATGGGTCTGACTCGAGGAGAAACACATGTCTGAGATACATCAGCATCTACTGCGTTCTCGGCAGCCAGCGTGGCAAAATGACTGTGGCAGGTGGAGCCGGTCATACCTCCCATTGAGCTTGGTGAGGTATTGCGTGTCATAGCAATTGCCGCTCGACTCAAGCATGACTTGACTCGTGAACACATCAGCCACATAGCGGCTGTCTTGCGACATACCTTGACTGGCCAGCATCCAGCTGAGGATCCACGATGTCAATGGCCGGATCAGGGTAGTACGAGGTGCCAATGTCCGGTGAAGTATGCCGTGCGGCCTGTCAAAATGAGGCCACCCGTACTCAAGTGACGCTGCCCGTCCCGCTTTCGACTATTGAGCAACACTCGAGGGGGAAGGTCTTCATGGGTCCTGCCGAGAATTGGCGGTATTCACGACTGTCGACAGCAGTGCAACGTGGAGCCGATGGGAGAAGCAGCTCGACGAATCTCCATAGCGTTCATTTCAACTCGGAGACGCCGATCGTGGGCGCAATCGATGCCTGCACACTCTTACACCTCATCGTCAGCGTCCGACGCGTCAGAAGTCCGTCTGAGCGCGCAGAGCAGTGTATATAACAGATTCAGTTATACTGTTCTCTCGTGTTCAGTGTTAGATTATGCTGCGAGTGAGCTCTCAGGGCCGCGTTTTATCTGTCGTCGATAGAGAAGCTTCATCTACTTCCGATAGTAAACCCTCTTGAATCGGAACCACAGCTGAAGCACGCCCTTGTCAAACCGGCTAATGAAGCCACGCTCGCGCTTCGCACTGTAGTCCCACTCCTTGTCCACAATTCTGAACGCAATGTCCTCATAGGGTGCGCCGGCGACGAATCTGATGACACAAGTATCATCCTCGCCAGCGGGCGCAGTCATCTCGCCTCGGCGCCTGCCGCCCTCGCGCTCAATCTTGTAAGTCGGGGCCTTGGTCTTGTCAGCCAAGTCCGGATAGAAGATATTGAACCTGTAACCCTGAACGACCTTTGGGGGCGGATTGTCGTGGTCATAATGTGTTTGATTGTACTTGTTCCATTCATATCCATTTACGACGCGGTTGAAGTAGCGCGGCTTCCTCGGGCGGTGCTGATCTTTCCATTTATCTAGATTTTTGGTGATGACAGGTTCTTCTGCACTAAAGATCTGCTCATTTTCGGCCAAGCCCCGAGCGACCTCTCGGTCGAAAGCTGACTGTTGCGCTGTTTGATGCGATGATGGTGCAACACCGTCGTTCTCTGTGCGCTGACGCTTGGAAGATGGCTCCAGACTGTGACTATCAGCCAAGCGCTTGAGCGCTGGGATATAGCCTTGCTTGCGGACCTTGTCGCGCTCGCTGGCGATACGCTGTGCGAACTCATCTTCGGTGAGCGAGTTCAGGAACTTATCCTCTGGACGCAAACGCAGCATCGGGTCCGGATCCAAGTTGGTCTTTGCAGTCTCAGCTTTCGTGGATAAATCGTCGCTTGTTCGCTCTTGCCATCGGTCTGCGTCCTCGGCATGCTGTTTCCGCAAAGCTTCTAATCTGGATCCAACAATCCTGGCACTGATATGGCGCAAATTCGCCTTCGCCTTATAAGTGAGCAAGCTCTTCAGGAGATGCTCCCAGTAGTCCGTGTCGATGGGCTCGTTGCTTGCCAACTTAGCCTTGATCTGCCTCTCTAACTTGTCCAGCTCCTCGAGGCTCTTGGGTCCGAGCAGCTTATCGATGTTGCCCGCGACACTGCTGACTCCTCGTGCTGAGGGCTGGCTCTCTGACTGCATTCTCCGGTCTTGGCATATCGTCTTCAAGGTCTGCAGGCCTGTCAGTAACAGCCTCAAATTAGCGAACGAATGGTATGGGTAAGATATGAAGAGCTTACCGTCCAGTACTCGCGATTGCTTCTGCCGCTCTCCAATACCAAATAGCTGTCGATCTTTTTCTCAAGCTCTCCGAGTGCCTTATCATCCAGCGCATCGAAAACACTCTCTGGCTCCTTCAAGTCGATCTCGTCCACGTCGACCTCGTCGTCCAGCGGATTGTGATCCTTGTCAATGACCGCCAACGTCACGGCAAACCAATCTATTGGTTGCGCTCTGCCATTCTTCACCCGTATTGCCGCCCTCTTCTTGTCCTGTTGCAGCGCAAAATGGTCCTCGTCTGCCACCCATTTCTCCTCCGCCGCATCCAGAGCTGGTCGCTTCGACATTGCGACAGCGTTGGCACTTCTACGCGATCGAACCTCTTGGTCTGGACAAATGTGTGTTGGTGATACAAAGGATGGAAGTTCCACTTACTTCATATGCGAATGACTCGCGCATCGGCTCATCCCGCCACTACATACAGTGAATGTATCCACCACCACTTGCATGTTCTCTCGATTGTCGCTGGCTGAAACTTTTCTGAAGTCATCTCACGGTCTTCATGGCTGGCAAATGGCGGACCTTGTCATTAGAGACTGAGAACCTCCCGCAGCTCCTTCTTAAGGCCACCTTGGATGTCTCCGGCTACACTATACATCTGACGGATCTTAGCCGCATCTGGGGCGAGTCCCTGACCAAGAAGCAGCTCTTCCGTCGAGCTCTGGATGATGCCTGTCGCATCGATCCAACAGAAGGGGATGACCAAGTGCGCATCTTGATCGAGAAAGTCGGAAATGCAATACAGCAACGCGAAGGCACCTCACTCGTCATCCAGTCAGCCGAGCAGGATGATTTGGTCCTCAAGTTGACTGCACCGCTACCTCATCCGCTGCCCGAACTTCAGTGGGATATCTATCTCAACCTGCTACCTGCTCACAGTGTACGAGCAGAGCTGGCATTGCCACTTCTCCACCATGCTCAGAATCTGCAAATAATGATGCAAAATCTAATCCACGAGATACAAGACAAAGACCGTATCATCGCAAAAGTGACAGACCGGCTCGAGCAATCTGGACAAGATCTGACAGATGTCTTTCCTGGGGTTTCAAACGTCAAGCTCAGTCGGAAGAGGTCTCTCCAGACTCAGAGAGAGCAGCTGGCAAAGCATGTCAAAGGCCTAGGCGATTTCGATGAGCAATCATGGAAGGCGAGACATGCTCCCATTGATGGCCATGGAGCGATCAAAGCAGACGCCTTGAACAGCTTGCTATGTGAAATGCCTCCTGCGTCCGAAGCGTCTCCCGACGTGGCGGATGAGTGGTGGCGGCGCTTGAATGACAGCGATTCTGCCACTGCAAGATCGAGGGCACCCATGTCGACTCATCGCAATCACGAAGGCCAATGTATTGGTACAGTACTCGAGCAAGGACAAAACGAAGACGTAGAGGTGGAGGGGACTAATGTGGACGGCGATGCAGATGATATGGAGTTCCAGAGACAAGGCACTCCTCCAGAGTTGCAGAATGGAAACGAGGAGCGGGCGCAGCGTATTGAAAGTTCCTTTCCGAACGAGCAGCAAGCTGTGGTCGTAGACGACGAGAGCACTGACGACGAGGATGATGATCTTGATGCTCCAGCCAGCCGGAAACCCGTTGTTTCCAAGGAATCAACGTCTCCTGTACCACGGCGACGGCGCAACGCTTCGCCGAATGCCTCTCACACAATGCCAAGAAAGATAGGACGGACACTTGGTACAAAGGATAAGCTGGCTTCTCCCAACCCGGAACCCACGTCCCTTGCCAAAGATGCCTCGCCGGCGCCGGCGCTTCAGAAGGTTCGATCCAAGCTAGGGAAGATTGGAGGAAAGGCAACTGCCTCAAGTACGCCCGAGCCTAAGCCAGCTGCTCCCGTGCCAGCATCAGCGACCAAAAGTAAATTAGGTAGGATCGGCGGCAGGAAGCAGGCTCTTTCTTCGAATGAGTCAGCGCCAGCATCTTCAGCGACAGAAGGCGCAGTGCCTTCTCCATCGCCTTCCAAACTTAGCAAGCTGGGAAGAATTGGGGGCAAGAAAGCGCGCCTGAGCTCTCCTGCAAGAACAGAGCATGAGCCTGTGGCTGCAGCGAGTGAAGAGAACGGACGCAAGTCTAGAGCGTCTGAGAGGGAAGCAAAGGAGTCTACGCCACCGAGAGAGACGTCACAAGAGAGGGCGGATCGGAGGCGGGAGGAACTGAAGAGACAGCTGGAGGACAAGGCGAAGGCACCGACGAAGAAGAAACGGAAGTTTTGATCAGACCGCGGGGTGACGCGATTGATTCCATAAGATACCCAATTGCTTTGTGCTGCACAGAAAATAGCGACAGTAGGTAAGTAACCAGCAGATACCATTGTATATGGCCCTCGCACAGAGGATGCTCCCACGGCATGTTCCTCGAGTGGAGGCCGCAGCTTCCTGGTCGTCAATGTTCTTCGCCTCAGGTAGGTAGCGCAGGTTTCCGTGCCTTCCTCGTTTGACAAGTGGGTCTTGGCTTCCGCGTTTCAACGTCATCCAAGCTTGCGCGACTCGAATCGCACTCTTTCACTTCAATGGAAGTCAGAAGACACCGCAACTAGTACCATGATTAATGCGCATTGATGGCAGCTGCTTGGGCACCCGGGTGACTTGCATACCCGCTTCTTGATTGCATCTTGGTCCGAAGTCACAAGGCATCTTCCACAGCAGACATGTGTAAGTATCAATATGTGTATTACTCCGGCTGCGGACATCAGGAGACTACGCTCGTAGGCTACTGTGCGGCGGCGCAGGCGACGGCGGCATCATTGGCGAACGAGTCGGTGTCGAGCGCTCCTTCCTCAAATGCGTCCCGTGGACCTTCCATGACACCCGGCAATGGTGGCAAGTATCGAGTCGGCGAAGGAAAGCGCAAGAAGCGCAGCAACTGGAAGACCGATGGCGCCGGCAAGACCAACAGCAAGCGGGTGCAGGTGCAGGTGCAGGTTTCGAGCCGGCACTTGCCTGATGACCAACAGAATCCATCGACGCGTGCAGACTTCCACTCTTCTTCTCCTCCTCCTCCTCCTCCTCCGACATCCACACCATCAGCGGCACGCATCAACATCGACATCTCATCCATCACTGAAAAGGAGCCGTCGGAGTACACCGTCGCGGCAGCATCACTTACCCAGCACATATTGAGGAACAGCAACAAAGCAGCAAACGGCATGGAGGCCATGCGAGGCCTAGGCAATTGGCTCTCCTCTCCGAGT
The DNA here is from genome assembly GCA_010367425.1 of Teratosphaeria destructans. Lineage (NCBI taxonomy): Eukaryota > Fungi > Ascomycota > Dothideomycetes > Mycosphaerellales > Teratosphaeriaceae > Teratosphaeria > Teratosphaeria destructans. Next base: position 495,224 of record WBMN01000016.1, read on the forward strand.
GCGAAAGCACCGCCAACCTCGCGGCAGGTGAGCGAGCCTTTCTCTGAAAAGGCATCTCAGCTTCACTGACCCTGCTTGCAGTCATGTAATGGGACCTTGGCATCACAACTGACTCGGCAACATCGTCATGCCCATGAAAGCAGCGACGAGAGCTGGAACTCGGTGCACAGGTATGGCGAGCGCAATGCGAGGTCTGAATTTCCGTCGCTGACCCATCAGCAGCTCAGAGTCGATGAATGGATATGACACCATCGACCCTACCCGAGAAGACATTGGGCCCGCACACGACACGGACAGCCGCGCGTGCCCGATGGATGTCGTGCCTCCGGAAATCGACTCCTACGCCCTGATCGAACAAGATCTCGACTCGATGAAGGACTTTGTCGCTTCGCAGAGGATCAAGGTGAGTCAAGCGCCTGACCGTCGAGCTCAGCAAGATCAATCATTCAACACAAACGTCGAGACAATGAGTACGCCACCGCCTGATGACCACCTGGATATGCCGCCGCATCAGCGGATCCTGAACCGGTCGACGAAGCGCGAGTCCCCAGCTGCGCGCCTGACCAGACAACATGAGCAGCAGCAGCTCAAGCAGCAGTCCGCTAGAAATGCAGGCCTTCTCGGCGACTCAGAGTCACGGCCGCAACAAGCTCCCCGTCCAGCAGACTTTCCACTGCTATCAGATGGCATTTTGAGAGTCCCGCAGTCTCATCTGAATCTCCGTCAGACATCGTACGCCTCAGCTGCTACGATCGCGGCAAAGGGCACGGAAGTCAAGCCATCGAACACAGGCCAAACATATAAAGCAAGTCCCACCACACCTCGCTTTGCGCAGCCCACACAGGCTGCCGTCATGCGCCAAACGCTACGCAAGGACTCGTTCAAGACGGATTCGCCGCCATCTCCAGGCAAAAGCGCTCGTGTTGTCGAGTCAAAGCGCAAGTCGCTACCTGAAGCGTGGACGTCGCCTGTCCCAGGTAGCAGGACACAGAAGACAACACCGCCTGCTCCTACGACCTCGCATGTGCACGATGGTGGCTGGGATATGATCGAGGCGCCTCAAACACTACGCAAAAAGGGCAGTTTCATGTCGCCGACAAAGGCCACCACTCAGCGCACCATTGCTACGCTCGGGAAAGACAATACGCAACGCGTCTCGCCTCGTGTGAAGACTGCCTCACAGAGCGTCATGCAAAATGATGGTACATGTCTTTCGAAGATACCGGTCCGAAGCTCTGGCAATCCTGGCACCACCAAGAAGCCAGTGGCGGGTCAGCTACTGGCTGGCCCAAATGACAGAGATATCAGCCATGGGACAACAGGCGGAACTCCTTTTGCTAGTGTCGCCAGGACGACTTCCAAGCCACGCAGACAGTCCGCCGAAATGCTCGGTCCCATCATTCAGCGCTTGCAAGACCAGGAGTTGTTCAGTGGCAGGATCAGCACAAAGCTTGCTGGCCCTGTCCCAAAGGCGACAGCACCTACCGCGTCGACATGGTCGCAGGCACGACCCAGGACCAGGACCTCGACCTCGCCACCCAAGCCAGCGGCACTTAACGACATCGCGCTGAAGACGCGGCAGGGAGTTGGTAACCGCAAGATTGCCGTGCCTCCCCACCTGAAGACCAGAATGTCTAGCGCTGGCAGCACCGCTACTGTCTCCAGCCAGGCTACTGTCACGGTGCCAACGATAGTTCAGGTGATGGACTCATCAACCGATCAGGGCAGGAAGCCATCCACACTGCGAGCTGATGTGCCAGAGTTCAAGCCAATCTGGACGCCCCAGACGTACGCCCAGCAACTTAGTTTGTACTCGTGGCAAGGCGTGTTGGACAAGCCGTTGTCGGACAATGCCGAGAGCATGCCTAGCGAAGTCCTTGAGAGCATCGAGAAGCTTCGTGCTTTCAAAAACAGCGGCACGCGCAGTCGAGGAGACTCTGCTGGCACATCATCGAGTGATAGCAAGCCTACGTCGAAGCGCCAGGAGCAACGTTGGTGGGGTAAGCTCATGTCGCAGTCGCCTCCGCTTAGTGGAGTGCAGCCCGCGCAGCATTTGAGCCCAGAAGTGGCTTCGCCCGGTCCAACAGCGTCGCCAAATGGAATTCGGGCCGGTCAGACCAACAGACCAAGTATGGAGTTCGGCCACAAGCACGTGCAGTTGCGGCTCGAAGACAACGACGGCAGTGAGAGGCCGGTGAGCTTCGGTCGCGCCCCGGGAGCTTCTTCACCGGGTGTCTTTTCGACGGCCAGAAATGGCCCTGGTGTCGCGGATGACCAGATCACCGGTCTCACGCCTGTCATGTCACCCGACTCGGATGGCACTGGTCCCCTGCCGAGATTGCCGGTCTTGCTGAACCCAGCCCCGCCAAGCACAGGTTTTGGCATGTATCAACCATTTGCATGGCAGATCCATCCGAACGCAACCGTGCAGTCAGGTCAGGACAGGGTGTGGCCGCATCGAGGTACATCGAACACCTATGGTTGGACCGGCGGTGATGGAAAGGAGATCCGTTTTACGGGCTGTGGCCCGTATGCAGAGCAGGATCCCAACCAGTCGGTACGCATGCAATTCTTTGCTCCGAACCTGGGCAGACAGGCACCAAACCGTGGAGGCGCAAAATCAGCGCGGCGACCTCGCGAGGATGAGCCATCACCGACTCCCAAGGTCTGGCCGAGGTCGATGAAGCAGTGGGCCGAGCTTGCTGGCACGCAGACGGTGCCTTGCAACAAGGCGGAGGTGGTGAGTTCGGCGGAGATGATGCCAATGGCTGATGCTAACGTTGCGCTGTGCAATGACTGCCAGGCCTACTGAAGGGGGATTGAAACAGGTGCGGTTTTGATTTGTGATTCAGGTTCATGCTGGGGATGCTGGAGGCCTATGTTATGTGCCCAGAGTTGCTGTCCCGTGGTCTGGTCTGGTCATGTCGTCGGTCCAGTCGCGAACTTGATGAGACGGGCGGGAGGGTGGCAGCGCGTCTGTGCCTTTGGGAATGCTTGTGAAGTTGCGGTCCGTGGATATTGATGGTTGGAATCGAGCTATTCTGAGCCGAGATAGATGGCCGCCGTGCGCAATGCATGCTGTGATTAGCCTCTCGCGCTCATCACACCACGGAGGCTGGGACTTCTGACGGGGTTGATCCAGCACCCACGTGACAAGCCTCAGGCCTGGAATCGAGGAAGCACTTGGCATGTTTCAGCGGAGGGGATGCGGATGGGGTGACCCAAGTAGAAGCGAGCTGGACCTTATGGCTCAAAAGGGGAAGCCGGGGCAGCGGAGACGAGATGTCGTCTTCTACATGAAACATGTCCCACCCATCAGTAGAACTTCGCCTATGAGCATCCATACCGCGCATCCTCCCCTTCCTTCTCCATCACTTTGACACTGGCCTCAGGTCTTGGATGATCTCGCCTCGCATCGTCTCCGCGCGGAAAATTACAGGTGTGCATAGCCTGAGGGTCCCTTTCAATGTCGGGTGGTTCATGACGGCCATCTGTTGCAATCTTATTACGGGACGGACAGCAGCCGGTATATATGTATGTATGTATATACGGGAGGAGGCTGTCGTCCTCACGTCTGGCCCTCTTCCTCTCCTTCCATAGTCGCTCCTTTTGTGGTATTTTCCAAGCACGACGTCAGCAGGACGCATTTCAGTCATGCATTTCGTATCTTCCACGGCAGCTGTGCTGCTCCACGCTCTCTCCGTCAGCGCGACATGGTCCGCCTACCAGGAATTCCTCTCCCTACACAAGAAGGACAACACGCAGGATTACGATCGTCCCGACATCACCTACTCCCCCCAGCAGCCCTATGAGCCCATTCCCGTCTCTCCTGCCCGCACCCGGACATGCGTGGTCAAGAGCCACAACGACTTCAAGACCGATGACTCGCCGTACATCCTCGACGCCATCAAGAGCTGCAACAACGGCGGCCACGTCCTCTTCCCCCGGAACCAGACCTATGTCATCGGGACCGCCCTAGACCTCTCGTGGCTCTGTGAGATCGACTTGGGTGAGGGCGCCGAGCGGCATCACGTGCCACCGCGCCACCGCGCGCACCAGGAGAGACCTGACTGACCCACGTCCCCAGAAATCCAAGGCTACATCCAGTTCAGCAACGACACCGACTACTGGCAGAAACACGGCTTCTACCAGACCTTCCAGAACGCCACCACCTTCTTCCAACTCGGCGGCACCGACGTCAACGTCTACGGCCACGGCATGTTCGACGGCAACGGCCAGGGCTGGTACGACCTCTACGCCTCCGACGAGTACGTCCTGCGGCCCATCCTCTTCGGCGTCGTCGGCCTGCACGGCGGCCTCATCGCCGACCTCTACCTGCGCTACTCGCCGCAGTGGTACAACTTCCTGGCCAACAGCAGCAACGTCGTGTACGACAACATCGACATCAGCGGCTACTCGACGTCCAAGAACCTCGCCAAGAACACCGACGGCTGGGACACGTACAGGAGCAAGAATGTCGTCATCCAGAACAGCGTGATCAACAACGGTGACGACTGCATCGCCTTCAAGCCCAATGCCACCGAGCACGTGGTGCAGAATCTGTACTGCAACGGCAGCCACGGCGTGAGTGTGGGTTCGCTCGGGCAGTACAAGGAGGAGACGGATATCGTGGAGAACATCTACGTGAGTGAGCCCCCCTCCCCTCCGGTCCCTCTTCCACCACGCCCTCGACAACGCCCGCCCTCTCTAACGTGCGTGGGGCCAGGTCACCAACGTCCACCTGTCCAACTCCACCAACGGCCTCCGCATCAAAGTCTGGCCGGGCTCCGCCGCCGCCCTCTCCGGCGACCTCCAGGGCGGCGGCGGCACCGGCCGCGTCAACAACATCACCTACAAGGACATCACCGTCGACGACGTCGACTACGCCATCCAGATCACGCAGTGCTATGGCCAGAAGAACCTGACGTTGTGCGACGCCTTCCCCTCGTCGTTGGAGATCACCAACATCCTCTTCGACAACGTCCGGGGCGACACCACCAAGAAGTACGAACCCATCTCCGGGTATGTCGTGTGCAGTTCCGAGAAGAAGTGCTCGAACATTCAGATGGACAACATCAATGTCGAGTCGCCCGACGGCACCAAGAATCAGTTCACGTGTGGCAAGGTGGATCAGAGCCTGCTGCATGGCATCCAGTGCACGACGATCAACAAGGGGGCCAGCTGAACGTCGTTGGCCGGGTCAACGATAGAGTCAGATTTACATTCACTTCTATGTATATGATAGGCTTGTATGCATAGCTCCGTCCTAGACAACGCAAATGCAGCCGCAGCCTGTCGGGCAGCCCTGCCCTTTCTCGCCTTCGAACCATTCGCGCATGCAGCCGGCGTGGCCACCGTGGTGGCACTTGAAGCAGATCGTCGTCGTGCTCGCGCGTCCGTCGCGACTTTGCAAGTCCCAGCAGAAGCTGCATGGTCCGTTGTGCACGTCGACCTGCAGCCGGTTGGTCGTCGTGTAGTCCTCGTAGACGGCCGGGTACGCCGGGTAGGCGAGTGCTCGCAGATGCGCCGCCTCCTGCAGCAGCCCGAGCGCAACGAGCTGCTCGTGGTACGTGGCTAGGATCGCTTCGATCTGGAGGGGCTGCAGCCCTGCCATGATGGTGTGGCGAAGGTGCTTGTCGAACATGTCGCGGATCTGCTTCTCCGTGAAGCCGGAATTGATGTATGCGTCGCCATACGTGACGATCGTTGCCTCTTGCTCTCGACGTGTCAAGGGGTGCGTCGTGGGCAGTAATGGCGCGATGAGTGTGAGGAGGGTGGAGGCAGTCTGTGCATCTGACTTTCCGGCATAGAAGCTGACGAGTTTCAATAGAAGTTCACACAGCGTAAATGGCTTTCCCTCCTCTAGATCCGTCTGTGGATCATCAGGTAGTGAGTGCGGTTCTTCGTCGATGACAGGAGAGGAAGGGGGAGGCGTGTTGGCAGTGACGCCGTTCGGTCTCTCGGGTGGAGCGTCGGCGCTGAAGCCATTGATGGCATCAGACCCAATCTCATCGCCGGCCTTTGCCTTTCGAATATCCAAGTATCCATCCCGAGGTCCACGCAGATACGCTTCATCTCCTGTTGTGAGAGCCTTCCGGGCTATGCTAGTAGCCTCGATAGCAGCAGGTGAGATCCTAACGATCCGACTAGGCCGTTCCGTGACAAGCTCAGACGGCTTCTCGTCGACGAAAGAGGCTGGCCCGGACGAGCCCCTCGAGTCGGTCGACGCAGCAAGGAATGTGAAGCTCTCGTCGCTGTCGTGCTTCACGAGCTTCGGTGGGATATTGACATACTTCGGATGATCCGGTTGCGGCTTCAAAGGCTGTTCTGCCGAGACGCTCCATTTGCGGACCATGTCGATCTTGTCGGTCTTGATGTCCGTACTCTGCTTGTCAAAATCACTCAGATTGACGGCAGTTAACTTACGCTCTGGCACTGGACGCGGCATCGATGCGTGCTGATGTAGCGACGGCGGAAGTGTGAGCTGCTCGTCCCTGTCAGGATCCGGAAGTCGCATTGCTTCGTCATGATCTGAGCTTTTCCCGTTCGTGGCGACAGGCTTTGCGCGTGGAGTGGCCATGTTAGATGTGCTTTCGTGCAATATGCGGTGATGCGTTGTCGAGGTCGGCCTCAAAGATGCTGGCGTGTGTTGTGGCGACTTCTTGTGATGTGCAAGGACCTTCATAGCCTTATCGCCAAACGAATGCGTCTTTGCATCAAGATAGGAAAGTCGGATGCCTTTCTGAGGCACTGTATTTTGGCGTTGCATACGTGATTTGAGATGCATCAACGTCCAGTATGAGGTGAGCTTCCAACTTTGTGACAGCTGGTATTGACCGACCGCATAGGCCTGACGCACGTTGTTCGCGAGATGAGCCTCGATTGTGCCAAGGAATGTTTCATCAAGGGCGAATCTCAAATCGACCTTCATTGTGTATTGACCCGCGAGGTGCTTGTAGATATGAATATCCCCGGAGTATGGTGCTTGGCCCTCTATCGCTACCTGACTGGGAACGGAGGCACGGCTGTTTTCCATGATCCGATCAAGTAGCGCAATGGACCTGGTGGCAGATGCAGCATCGAATGTCGAGCCAGTATTGCCAATCTTCATGTCGTTCGCGACCTTGCTCGGACGATGGCTAGGCTGGACTGTGAGGAAAGAATGGTCGAGGGTGTCATCTGCCCAACTACGACTCAGAAAGCTGGTGTCTGGGCTCATGCTAAAGCTTTGAGACGGCCAAGACAACGCTGTCGGTGATGATGGCTGCGGGAGCTCCGGTACTCGTCTCGGGTTTCGCTTCTGAGCAATGAAGCTAACATCGCCTTTGACAGATGTCGCAATGCTTTGCAGGTTCCTCTTGTGGATGACCTTTGGTGCGTGCTGGATGTCAGCCTGCAGGAAAACACCCTCCCGACCCACTGTCCACAGGAGATCTTGAGAATGCCACAGCAGATCCGTGGGCCCAGTGGAGTACGGACACATCTCACGGAAAGGCAGAGAGGGTCGCCGAAGGTCCCATATATGTATCACAGGGTACTCTCGATTGTAAGCAGTGAGAAGCTGCGTACACTGCCTCGCGCCACTGCCATCTGGACTCGATTCGCATGGAGGTCGCCAACGCGCATTCATCACAGGGAACGGCGTCCTGAGCTCGTACGCTGCCTTCTGTCGACCGTTTTGGGACATGTTCCACACCTTCACACTCTTGTCTGTGCTACCACTTGTGACATGCCGACCATCTGGATGCCAGTCGACTGTGTTGCATGGCGAGACATGAGCCGCGATCTTCACTTTGGCCGATCTGGTCATCCGAAAGTCCCAGCACTGTATGTATCCGCCGTCGGTCCCGAACGCGAAATCGAATACATCTGATGGCGACCATTTCACGTCTCTCACGCCGTCGCTTTGACCCGAGTATTTGTCTCTGCTCTGCAGTGACTTGGCTTGATGCCGCGCATCACGTATATCCCACAGCCGCACTGTGCCGTCTTGGCTGCCAGAGAGGAGCAAGTTGCCAGAGTGTGGATTGAACGTCACTCGGTGCACCTGCCGTTGATGCTCATGCAGTTGCACACCGGGATCCATGGCGCGACCGAGGTTGTACAGGATGATCTTGCCGCTCTCTGTCGCGGCCGCCACATAGTCGCCGCTGTCTCTCTTCGCCCAGGCGACGTCGGCAATGTCTACCGAGAAGATCTGTCGTGGCTGGCCAGAAGCTTGCCGTGGGTTGCTGAGCAGCTGAGTGCGAATGTTGAGTTCTTCAGTACAGGTGCCATGTTCAACTTTGATGGTCTTGAAGATCTGTTTGCCTCCGAGCACAGCATGGGTCCCACTATCATTGATGGAGATGGTCTTGATCTCCAGGCCAGTTTTATGGCTTGCCGTGGCATTCTGGGTGGCGCCAAGGCTGGCATAACGGCCACATGCAACGCTGCGGGCGTGATCATCCTGTTCGGGACTCTGTGGCCGCGATTGGTAACCAAAGACTCTGTAAGCGGCGTCTCTGGCGCGTTGGAGTGGTCGAGGGACGGGCAGAGGCGGCGCGTTGGGTATTGACGTCTGAGAAGAGGCCGTCGTCTCCCTGCGCTCATGACTCATGGTGGAGCTGTTACATGTATCTTGATCCCCCTCATGTCCGCCAGCTCGGGAGGTCCTGACATGCTATGAGCGGCTCGAAGATATATCGACGCCCTATCAGAAGTCGTCAGTCATAAGGTTTCCACCGTAGAGGGCATGATGTGATGATTATGATTAACGGTAAGGGACATGTACCTGTGGTATGCCATAGTATTGAATAGTCATCTTGGCGGGATCACCCGCTAGTCTGAGAACTAGCGCCACGCGAAAACGACACGTCGGGTCCTCTTTCATCCACCTCCGTCTCACCTCCCTCTTTTCATCCACCTTTTCCATTCTCACCTCCCTCTTTCATCCACCTTTTCCCATCTCACCTCACCATCCAATGTCAACACTGTATAGGTAAGCACATGATACGACATCAGCCATGTCATGCATAAAGTGGTCCGCTTCATGTCCATGTCCATGCATAACCACACCTGAAGCCCTGGGCTGCATAACTTTCCCCCTTAATAGGAGGTACCTTCAGGCAAACAGATGAATGCATCTTATGCCCCCAGACATAAGAGCTTCACGTCCTACATGTATTATTATGTACATATACCATGTAAATGGAGCGTACATGTATCGTCCATGTTCATAAACCAAACAGGTAAACGATCACCTCTCTGTAGTAGTACTATCAATCAATCAATATACCCTCCATGCTCTCATCCCTCCGCTCAACAGCAACCCACCGCCTCGCATCACTCACCTCCCAGCTCCGCCCAGCAAGCACCATGGCGACAGGCACAATGAAGGAAGCCAAAGTCAACACAGGCACCACCGTCTCAATCGTCGACTCCCCCATCCCCACTCCCGGACCACACCAAGTCCTCACCAAAGTCATCTACTCCGGCTGCAACCCCAAAGACTGGTATCAATCATGTCCAACTCCCCTGACCAGCTCCATCATGGATTAACCCACCCTCCCAACCCCAAGGAACGGGCCGAAGCCTTCCCAGACAAACATCCCTTCAACCAAGGCGACGACATCGCCGGCATCGTGCACGCCGTCGGCCCCGCCGTCTCCGAATTCAACCCCGGCGACCGCGTCACAGCCTTCCACGAGATGATGACCCCCGGCGGCTCCTGGGCCGAATACGCCCTGAGCGACGCCCACGCCACCACCTACCTGCCCAACCACACCCCCTTCGAACAGGGCGCCGCCATCCCCCTCGCCGCCCTCACAGCCGCAGTCGGCCTCTACGCCCGCCTCGGCCTCCCACAGCCCTGGCTCCCCGTCAAGGACGACGACGTGAAGATCCCGCTCGTCGTGTATGTCTATAAGATTGCGGATACACCTGGGGTTAGTCAGTAGAAGTTAGATCGAGTGTTCAATCGAAAGTATGACTGAACCTCACACGTGTAGAGTTCCTGCTTCGGAGTTCGTCAGTCCCTGACCTCACCCTAACTAAGTTCTATGTAGAGCAGGGTTGAAAATCCAGATCCATTGATTGAAGCTGCCAAGCGCATGGAGGGTATCTCGAACGGCAAGGGAAAAAAAAAAAGAAAAGAAGCCAAAGCCGCAAATTGAAACATCCATCCACACCTCCCGACCCCTCCCTAAAACTCATCCTCATCTCCCTCTCCCTCCCCCTCCAACCCACCTCCGACACCCCCGAAACTCCTATCAACCCCCCAAATCCACTCCCCCCTCTCCCGCTCATTTCGACACGCAAAGACCCAACTCTGGTTCACCGCCCACACGGCCCACACCACCATCCTCACGCCCTCTCTCCGCAACAGCCTCGCAACCTGGGGTTCGGCGTCGACGCGGGAATTCGTCAGGTTGATCGCGCCCACTTCGTCGCCTTCGGCAGAGTAGAGATGGAGGTAGGGTTTGCGAAGCTCGACGTAGCGTTTGACCCATCGCGTGCCAGAGACGTCTGGGGTGAGGAGCCAGCCGCCCTTGAGGAGGGTGGGCGTTTTGGCGTGGGGTTCCACGAGGGCGGTGAGGGGTTGGGGTGTGGGTTCGGCGGCGTCGGCGGCGAGTGGACGTCTGGGTTTGGGAGAGGACTCGGGGGTGCCGGACTGGCTGCGCAGGAGCATGATTTCGCCGACGCTTGGGCTGGTTTGCCAGAGGCTTAGGACTCTTTTGGCGAGTGCCTGCTGTTGCTCGTTGAGTTCGCCAAGCTTTTGCTGAGCAGGTGGCAGGAGCGTGGACATGCTTAGAAGGCCACGTGCAGACTCGATCTCCTGGACCCTTCGTTGCCGTTTCCTGAGGCCGACGAAGTCGCGGATCAGACTGATGCCTCTTGGCGCCCATCCACTCAGCAGCTCTTGACCCGTAATGTACTCGCCAGTCGTATCCATCCTCCAGAGATCGCCCACTTTCTTGGCCGCAGCGGGCTTGAGCCTGATGCTGAAATTGCCAGCGGTAGAATGTACCACCCGTTGATTGTGCCACAGCTGAGCGATGATGCTATTTTGTCTGAACCACGTTCTCGGTCTTGTTTGTATCGCCACATCGAAGCTGAAGTGCATAGGCTTATTTACTCTATGACTGGAGACTTCCCACTTCAAACTGAGCTGGACAGAATACTTCTCCCCCATCGCTGGCCGATCGAGAAGTAAAGAGCCGTGTGCAGAGGAGTCCCATTGCGCAGTCATCTTGACGTTTTCAGCCCCATCAGCATGAGATCGTATCACCGGCGGGCTAAGCAGCGGTAAGATCACTTCTTTCTGATTTGAGTCGGTGTCTTGCACCTTGCCATCAGTACCAACGAGTCTCACTTCGCAGGCGCGGAAGTTGGAGACGTCGATCCAGGGCATAGTATCGCCTGAGCTGTGCGTCAAGCTCAACACAATGCGGCGTTGAAGTCCTTGATGTAGCTGATAGGAACCTTGGTCGACGGTTGATGACTGCACTACCTCGACCGGAGCATAATTGCCATCTTCGCCAATTTCCAGAATCTGCACGCGTGCAAAGACGTCGTGGCGCTCTTCTATGTGGAACTCGCGCTCGTGAAGTCGAGATCCAAAGCGTCGAACTTTTGGCTGTTGACCAGTAGTCCGCTCGGAAGTCGAAGAGGCATCTCTCATGTCGTCCCACGAGAGAAGCTTGTCGAGATGCATACCCGTGACTTTTGCAAACACAGACACTCTTAAACTTGCTTCGCGTGGTGCTGAGAGGGGCAAGGACATGGAATGCACACTCTCGAAGCGTACTGGTCCTTCGCCAAAGTTCGAGACTAGTGAGGTTGTCGTGACTCCGTGCCCGTCTTCCCCGTCCGACAAACCAGGGATGAACAATTGAGCATGCACTTCACTGCCTTCTCGTTCGGCAAAGCCAACAAATTCATGCATCACGACGTTGAACTTGAGTGTCTCCTTTGGTGCTTCTGCTGAGCTAGGCTCAAGGCTGAGGTGTACGATGCCAACCACCGACTGCGTGTACGGCGAGTAGACATCAAGCGTGAAGTCCTGCACTCTGCACTCGAACACTGCAGCTAGCGGGATGTCCGCGTCCCCGACTCGGCTGTAATTGGGCATAGTCTCCTCTTCGAACGGATTGATCAGCGACAGATGCTGCATGTACTCTGGCCGATCCATATACGCCGCGAGCTGCCTCATGTCTTTCAACCTTTTGCTCAGCTTCTCGAGACTCCAAAGCGTGATCAAGTTCCGTCCAAAGTCGGCGACTCTGACGGCCAAACATGGCTTCAGCGCACTGTCCAATTCCGGATCCATCGACTCGTCCGTATCGAGTCCCAGTAACGCCATATCGTATAGAGACCCAGTAGTATGGCCTTGGTCGACGACCGTAAATTGAAATACGACGTTCCTTTCCATTTGCTGGCTCAGGATCTGCGCTTCTTTTAACGTGGAAGCATTCCGGAGGATTGCTGCAGCCATTGCCACCCACCGATGCCGTCTCCAGTGCTCCAGGACCCATTTCGCTAAGAAAATCTCCTTGTCGCTCAGTCCACCAAGTGTCAACCCTTCGCCCTTGAACGACTTCCGTGCACCTCGCTCCCTCTTCCTAGAAGGCGAGTTCTGAATCGTGAGCTCGGCAAGCTGTTGCTCAAAAGCCTCTTTCTGCTCCCTCAATTGCCTTTCCATCTGGTCTTTCATTTCTTGGAGATTGGCCTCCATCTTCACCTTCTCGATCCTCATTTCTTCGATCTCCGCATTCCCTGCCTCGTCCTTTTGCAGCTGCTGCTCATACTCTGCTTTCTGCTGGTCAAGTTGTTCCTGCATCTCCTCCTTCGCGACCTTCAAGTGCTCCCTTTGTTCGCCGCTATCTTGTTCGCTGCCATGTCGTGGTGTTGAGGGTATCGTGAGAGCGGTGTCCAAGCTGAAGTTGTCCAGTGTACCATTTGACATGTACTTCTCCCGCCGCACACCGGACGTCACGGACTCGCTGTCAGTGTCGGTCTCGCGGAGAGGCGTCGCAGCGCCGTTGGTGCTGCCAGCAAAGCCGCCCTGCCCGCTGAAGTCGAGAACGCGGCTTTCTGGTCTCCGCTTCCTAGTCTCACGAACTCTCTGCAAATCATCAAATAGCACATCCAGCTCATCGTCCCGCAGATTGCTCAGATTCTGATCTGGTCCAAGGATCGAGCTCACAGCCTCGCGCCTAGCAAAAGCCCAGTCGCTGTCCCTACCAGCGCCATCGCTGTCCCTTCCAGCGCCATGATACCTCCACGGAGCCGGGGACTCGGAGCCTGGGCTTCCGACACCATCAGGACTGAGGTCTCCAAACGCTCGGCTAGCATTGCTGTTGGTTCGCTCGTGTGCAGGCCTGTGAGAAGGAGAACCGATCTCATCGGCTGACACAGAGTACTTGAGCATGCTACCTTGTTGCTCAGCTTGCGATCTCTCCTCTCGAGCTTCTTGCGGATGATTGAAGCGGAAAATGTGAAAGTCTCCAAGGATCACTCTGTAGCCAGACCGAAGACGCTTGGGTGCTTCTATGCGAACGCCATTCACCATTACTGCCGCGCCATCTTTTGGTACGACTGTGACAATGCCGTCCACATTTTCGAATGTGCAGTGGTCGTGCAGAATTTTGGAGCCGTTCAGGCGGATATCGACTGTCGATCGGACCTCTTGGCCCTCCTCTCCTTCATCCATGTCATGCTTGACGCTAGCAGTAGGTGAAGACGGCGGATTGGTCTCCACATTGCCGACTGTCGTAGTTCCCGGCTTAAGATTGTAGACCAAGCATTCGGCCAAAAGTGGATCGTCGGACAGGTTGACCAGATGCGGCATCTTTTTTGGTGTGGACAAGCCAACGAAGCCTTTCTCAATGGAGATACCAAGATCTTCAAGTGCCTGCTCGCGTTCTTTATGAATCTTTTCGGTGTTTTGCATTTTCTGCTCCCATGTCTGATTCAGATCCGAGTACAGCTTCTCGGATTGTGAAAGCTGCTCGGCAATCTCGGCTTTCGAGACCTTCTTGACGCTCCCATCCGGACCACTGATCGAGACAAACTGCTTCTCGAGTGGTGTATCAGGTGCATACTGCTCCTCAGGCACGCCACCAACACCTCCACTACCGCCACCGGCAAGCTTCGACCGCAATTGCGCAAGCTCCTCTTTGAGCTCGCGAATCATGCGAGCATTCGGATCCTCGTTGACCACGGCGCGGTTCTTGATCCTCTTCGCTGAATCAGCATACCGCAGGGTCGAAAGCGTCTCCTCGAAGTTGATGTCGGCCGGTGATATGGCAGCAATCATGGACGTCAAGCTGTTGCCACCCAGACTATCCTTCAGCAGCCAAGTCAAGACGGAGTCTCGATACGGCACCTGAGCGCCCTTCTTCCCTTTGCCCATCGACTGATCGGCCAACGCAGCAATAACGCGACCAAGAGTGGACAGTGACCTGTTGATCTCCGCACCTTCCTTCAACCGAGCTCCTGTGGCGCCTGTCGAAGTCGCTCTCTCCGAACCCGCCAGATCGACCAGCGAGATCTTGGCCACCTTCTCGGTGTCCATGTTGGTCTCGGTGTCGTGCCGCTTTTGCGTCAGAGTCAGCGTGAAGACAGCGTGCGAGCGTGAGCTCGTCTCATTCATGTTGGTCGCGGCGACGGTCCTCGCCTTGTTGCCCTCATCCATCAGATTCTCGATCTCCTGGAAGCTCCGCACAACCAGCTTCGCCAAGTCCTCGACATACGGACCGGTCGAGGGATGCTCGCGCACCTTCAAGTTGCCCTTGGTACTGGGGTTGAGCAGGTCACGGACGCGCTCATTGTAGATCTCCAAGTACGACACCTCGACGGTGCACGTCATATTACTATCTGCCTGCACGACCCCATCGATGCGGTCAAACATGCTCCGACAGATGCGCGGGATGACGCCCTGCTCCTCGCCGTAGCCCATCATGCTGTAGCTCTTGCCGGAGCCGGTCTGGCCGTAGGCGAAGATGCAGTTGTTGTAGCCCTGGAACGCGTTGTCCAGCAACGGGCGGCCCAAATCGCCGAACAAGTCCTCCTGGCCGGCATAGCTGTCGTCGTCCTTGTTGAAGGACCAGTACGACTTGTCGAAGGCAAACGTCTTGGTGCCTTCCAGGGCGGCCTTGACGGGTTTGCTCTTGCCGTCGGGCGGCGGCGGGACGAGCACCGTCTGCGTGTCCTTCATGCGTACGATGCACGTGGCATTGCGGTCCTTCTCGCGCGAGTTGAACGGCCGCACCCGCACCACCACCTTGATGTTGCCCGCGGGCGGCGCGGCGGCGGCGGCGGCGGCGGCGGACGCCATGGTGAGGAGGGAGGGGGGGGGCGAGCGGCGTGTGATCAATCGCAATCGGTCGTCTACGATGGCCGTCGCTGCTGCTTCATGTGGGGAAGGGGCGACTGCGCGTGGCAGCTCCCATCAGTCGGTCGCGCCTGCCTCTTCTCAAGGCCACCTGCAGCTGTCTTAAAAAAATGTGTTGGTCGTGCCTGACGTCGCTCCTGCCAAACTTCACGTTCACGCGTCCCTGCTGATCCTCGAGGTACCCCTGTCCATGTCGACATGAATCAGGAGCTCGGAGGTGCGGAGAAACAGAGATGCCGATATCGTATATCCATTCAGAACTCAATCAGTCAGTCTTTCAAACAATCATTGTGCATATAGTTGGCGTTGGAGGAGTTTGTCCGGTATTGGAAGGGACGAGGTACACTGTTTCTGTCCCACTGAGTTTCGTCGAGACAACAGAGCCGGCGACTTGCTTATTCCACATCGGGAAGGCACGCGGAGCACTTCGATTCCAGACTATCTTATCCTCCATGGCGGACGACATGTTTCGCGCTCCTATCCACCGTGGCATGCGCGTCCTCGACCGTTCTAAATTCATCAAAGTCATCCCCCTCAGAGCGGCTCGTGTATTCAACAACAAGGACATCTCACGGATCCGATCAGAATTAGAAAAGAGTAAAGATGTGTTGCAGCAAGACCGACTGGCCAACGTCCATCCTGACCCGGATCCTGAACTGGCCAAGAAGGGACGACGGTGCATCCTGCTCAGACCGGAACTGGCGAACGCCTCGACAAATGAGCATTCCATGAACGGAGACGCCAAAAGCATACCATGGCCTCACTCTTCAACCGTCATCGAACTGGTCGAGAAAGAGCTCATCTCGCTCATACCGTACGAATTGAAGCTGCACTACGACTATTGGACCTACCACGACATCATGTCTGCCATTCTACCAGAAGATGATCAGGGCGAGATTCCATCAGGCTACAATGGCGTCGGCCACGTCGCTCACCTCAACTTACGGGACGAGTACCTAAAGTATAAGCATTTGATTGCTGAAATACTCCTGGACAAAAACCAGGGCATGAAGACTGTCATCAACAAGATCGACGACGTGGGTGAAGAAAATGAATTTCGAACATTCAAGTATGAAGTCTTGGCGGGTCCAGACGACATGAACGTCACTATCAGCGAGGAGGACTGCATTTTCAAGTTCGACTACAGCAAAGTGTACTGGAACAGCAAGTTGAATACCGAGCATCGAAGACTCGTCAACATGTTCGAGCCTGGATCGGTCGTCTGCGATGTCATGGCCGGCATAGGTCCTTTCGCCGTGCCTGCTGGCAAGAAAGGGTCCTTTGTTTGGGCCAACGACTTAAATCCGGACAGCTATACGAGTCTTGAAGATGCGATCAAGCGGAACAAAGTCTCCAAATATGTCCGACCATCCAACAAGGACGGCAGGATATTCATCAGGACCGCGACCGCCGAGCTCGCCAAGACAGAACATAATGTCCACATCATGTCCAAACCATCAAAGAAAGGTCCGGCCGCAGAACCACAACTCCTCCGCACCGTCACCCAACCAAAGACGTTCAGCCACTTCGTCATGAACCTCCCGGCCACAGCCATCACTTTCCTGCCCTCATTCATCGGCCTGTACACACCCGCCGTCCGCCAGAACCTCCCGCCCAACTATCCTTTACCCGTGATCCACGTCTACTGCTTCAGCACAAAATCCGACGACAACGTCTTCGAATCTCAAAAGATATCCGATGTCATCGGCAAGCTGCTGCACTGCGAAATGAAGCCTGGTGAAATCAAGGATGGTGGCGTGGCGATATATGATGTGCGGGATGTGGCGCCAAAGAAGAGGATGTTCTGCGCGAGTTTCAGGCTGCCAAGAAGTGTTGCTGAAAGGGACGTCCAGGAACGAGAGGTCTTGAGGGCGGAGACCGCGGCTTGGGCGCCAGGAGCTTTGATGAGAGCTGCGGGTACCAATGACTGAATAACTCTCTGACAATACCAGCCCGCTAGACCTCACTCTCTCAGTGATTGAACGACAACTCACTAGCAACACCTAGAACAAACCCTCTCCATCCTCGCAAACCGTCCATCCGCTGGTTCGACTCCCAGAAAGTACAGAGGTGCACGCCGTCTTGCTGCAGCCCGCGCAGAACTCCGAAGCGACATCTCTGCGAACTGGGCGTCATGGACAATACCAACCTGGCTGGTACATAACTCCGAATGTTCGCTTCTACACACCCGAGGTCCATCTCGACTCGATGTCCACAAACTACCCTCCACTACTTCCGCCCGCAACGCCGTAAACTGGTCTATCATGCCTTCGGAGAATCTCTGTAGAGAGTTTGCAGGTCGCAGGAATTCGGTGGGCATAATTCTTGAAGAAGACAGTCGTCAGGCGCCAGGACCGAAGCCGTTGTCGAGGATGCAGGTGTTGTCGGGGAAGGGGAGGAGGGCATGGGCGAAGGATACCACGGGGGCGTTGCTGTTGGTCGTGAAGTCGTGGGATGGCGTTTTGTATAGTCGCGCCACGGTGTTCCGATCGGGGACTTTGGTCGTGGTGAGGGTGTGCGAGGATGTGAGGGGCTTCGGGGAGGGTGGAGCTGGTGGTGTCCTGGTCAGGATTTCAGACGGCATGGTGCTATCTGCGCGCTCGTGTTTCTCGAGTCCTTGGGGGTGGGCAGGCTGGCGTCGGCGATTTGGAATGTCTCGAGGCTTTTGTGAGGCGGTCACGCTTTACTAACGCCTGCAAAAGCGTCGCGTCTTTGCTTGGCAGTCAATCTGATGTTTGCGGATAGTCTGTCCATCACTCTTCAACAACACTGCCAAGACGGTCATCCGCGTCGACAATCAAGTCACAGAAGACACCTGACCGATTGACACACCATTGATATTGAATGTTCCAGAGGACTGTATCTTCATACTGCTACGATATTTCTCGGCAGCATACCATCTATTCTATGGTCGCCATCTCCGCACTCTACGCCATCCTCGCCTTCTTCTCCGCCCTCGCCTGCCTCACCAGACTCTTCGGCTTAACCCTCTCACTCAGATCAAAAACCGGCAGCGACGGGATCGGCAACTCCTGGAGCTCGAACATCTAGAGACGGATCAGCAAATCTCTTTCCTTCCAAGAAAGGTCACTTGGGTCATATCTCACAATAGCAGCCAACAGATACCACCCCAGGACCGCGGCGCCGAAGAAACACGCGCCGGTGGCGACGATGAGCTTGGTGCCAAAGGCCATCTCGTTGAGCGCGAGGTCGAAGAAGCCGCCGGTCGCGAAGCCGAAGCCCAGCGTGGCGAGGATGAAGATGAGCACGAAGACGAGGTTGGTGCGGACCGAGCAGATGAGGAAGAGGAAGGAGAGGAGGCAGAGCGAGAGCGGGTAGAAGCCGTAGCTCGCGTAGAACTCGTTGATGCCGCCGCCGCCCGCGGCCGTGTAGGCGTCGACGGCGTCGTAGTACGGGATGAAGGTCGTGGCGAAGGTGAGGCTGTCGCACCACACAGATGGTTTCGTTAGCCCACATGGCCCCGCGATGATTGCATCAAGACTTGTTCGAAGGAGGAGGGGGGGGGGTCCGGCCTACAAATGGCATCCGTAGCCCATGAACACGATGAAGGGGAAATTGTTCCCGAGCAGGAACTCGCCGACGCCGGCGAGGATCAGCAGCATGCCGCCGAACCAGACCGTGGCGCCCACCGTCGCGACGGCGTTCCCGCCCGCCCCTCGCCACCCCATCAGCGCGATCGACAGCGGCGTCAGACCGACCGAGAAGCCCATGACGGCGATCGGGGTCGGGTTGGCGAACGTCTTCCGGAGCTGCCCGGCCACGCTGTTCTGCGGCTGCAGGAACAGGCGCTCGAAGACCTCGGGGGGGATCGTGGCGGCGGTGTCGAGGCGCTTGAGGGGCGCGCCATTGCTGTGGCCGTCGGCGTCGATGTCGTCGGTGTGCCGGCCTTCCTCGAGGGCCTTGGCGTCGAGAGCTGACATGGTGGTCGGTGTCGTTGTGGCGATCTCACGAGTACCTCACGGGAATCGCCCTGCGGAGGGAAGCGAAGGAGAGACGATGGCTATCCACTGGGGCATGTACAGGCGGTATACATAGTGTTATGCGGCGGGCATTGACCGACCCAAGCTCCAGACCGCATTGCTGGACTTGCTGCTAGTATATACCGGCCCGCTCTGCCGGCGCATCTGTTCTGAGATCAGGCTTCGCGGCCACTGCGCAAGCGCGGTCGAGATCTCTGGAGACCCCATGGGCGGACTGGAGATGGCGCCGGGGATAAAGGCATGTTTCTCGTGCGTGGGACGTTCGAATCTGGTAAAGCCGCTGGCTAGCGGTTCAGGCTTCTGCGGGCAGTGCGACGTCTGGTAAAGTTTGAAGAGACGGGAGTCACGGGACCCCTCAGATCCACATATGTGTCGACGGCCGAGGCTGCTGTACGCGACGGTGCTTTGTCGATTTGCGCGAGTCCAGACGGCCCGGGAGGCTGGGAATAAGGTCGACGCTACATTCAACATATACCAGGCACGTGATGACCGGCAGTTTTGGAGGGAAATTGATAAGGTCATGGGGCTGGCATGCAGTCGAGTTGGTTCGTCGATCGGGTACGCGATGCGACTAAGGAGACTTCGAGCCACGAGATCAAGACATACCTCGCCTGAGCGACCAACGGGGCTGCGGTGCCAGCGACGGCCTCTGATACCCACTCACGACAGGCATCTGGGCCACAAGCGCGATACTGTCTAGTCTAGCCCCATCCGGCTGCAGGGCCCACAGTGTCAACGCAAGCCAGTTGACGCCGCGATAGTTCAAGATGCCTTCTGGCACTGGAAACGACGTCTGTGGTCCCAAGTTGTGGACTGCGCGCGGGGGTCAGTAGTAGCTGATACCGGACGACAGGAGGGAGACGAGACTTACTATACTTGCCGAACTGGTATCCGTTCACGAAGAACTGGACTCGGTAGTCTCTGCCGATGGTATCGTTGCTACCGTATGTGTCGTCGTTGAAGACGAAGCTGATCGGGACGTCGTAGCCTTCGGGTATGCTCAGGTTGAACCAAGTGCTGTAGAATCCAACGCCGGCATGTGAGAGGCCTTGTTGAACGGGACTACTGGTGATCCAGTTCTCCGACGGCGGAGCAGGGAGGTGGTACCCTTGTCGCTCCGCATACATCGCGCCTTCATTGCGAGGCCCACGGACTTTGTCGCGGTAGTGCTCGCCGCCGAGGTTACCCGTCAGTTTCCAAGTCAAGTCTTGTTGTTCATGGCCGTCGAGGGAGTAGTCTAGGATACCGAACGGGAACTTCACGTCGTCTGTGCCAGGCGCCTCTTCGTTCTGGCCCATGTGGTCGATGAGGACGGTGAAGACGTATTCAGCACTCTTCGGAAGATCTGATGGTAGGTCAAAGGTCATGGAGTATGTCTGGTCGTTGACGTTACCGGCCCACGATCCTAAGAAGGAGGAATTGAGCCAGACTGAGAAGCCGTGTGCGCTGCCTCCGGAGATGTTGAGGAAGAGGGAGTGTTCGTCGCCGGAAGACAGGAAGTGGCCGCGGTAGATCAGGGACCCTGTGTGGTAACCATAGTCACTTGCGAATAGGGAAGTTGGCGTTCGGAGGCCGAGCTGGTCGTTTGTTGTAGTTTGATGGTCGCACTCGGTCCAGTCGGAGTCTTCATAGGTGGGCGAGACCTCGGGCAACGAGTCAACGTACTTCCACTGACAGGCATTCAGATCAGGCAAGTCGAACTCCGGAGCACGGTACTCTATCGTTGCAGTCAATTTGCCTTCAGCGTCCCATGTCGCATTCAGACGTTCGCCGTTGAAAACGATACTCTCGACTTTGCCTGTGGGCTCATGCTCTACCGTCAATTGAGTCGTAGCATTCAGATCACCAGTCAGCTCGAGACTTGCGCCATGCAGAGCTGCAGTACGCAACAGATAGCCGCCCCTGACAATGACCGTATCTTTTGTCAAAGACGAGTAGTTGCCAACGGGAGAGGGCGCGGGTAGCTCAAGCACCCAGTATCGATATGCATCGTTTCTCCAAAGCAGCTGCACTTCGAGGCCGCCGAACCGCACAATCTGTCGTGCTGGCTGCACCTGCCATTGGACGACCCAAGTCGACCCGATTGCTTCGATGTGCAACCCAGGACCTCCAGTAGTCGGCAGGCCCAGGGACGTCGGGATAGCGAATTCGTGTGTCTCGCCGGCACCTCCGTACAAGATCAGCCTTCTATGATCACGACGATCCTTGGCCCAAGTGAAGATCTCAGCAGTGCTGTAAACGAGATTGATACCCCCGACATCATAATCCGTGACGTGGACTTTCGAGTCCCTGCCATTCAAGCTCAGTCGACCCCCCAGCTGTGGGATCGAAATGTCCCCTTGGCTCGTAGGGACGTTCAGCATGTATGTTGTATTGGCCAGCGATGTGAAGTCTGCATGTCTCACCACATAGAATCTCGTTGGCGGATCGTCGGTTCCGGAGAGGGCCGTCGAGGCAATCGCCATGTTCGGCACGTAGTCAGAACCATTCGCTGCCTTGCCTGGTATGGCTGTCAGATACGCAGGCGAGACTCTGAGGAAATTCGCCTCCAATTTCTGCTCGCTGTACTTCTCCCGCCAGACGTGGCGGTCTTCAGTGATCGCGGCACCGTAGTCATAGCTGCTATCGCCGCCTTCGTAGCCCAGATTACCCCAGTTGGTGCCGCCGTAAATCATGTAGATGTTCAATAGCTTGACGCCAAAGCTGTAATTGTTCTTGAACAGAACTCGCACGGACTCTTCGTTGACCAGCGCATTGCAGCCATCCTGGTTGACACTATCAGGGCCCCATCCGGTCCCACTGCCGCCTTGGAACTCGGCAATGACGAATGGCGTGCTTGGAGAAGTGTTCTGGTGCAGAGTCTCCCAATCTCGCGGGAATCGGTAGGTGGGCCAGATATCAGGATGAGCACAATCGTACCGCATCGGGTAGGCGTCAATGCCGTATACATCGACGCTTCCTTCGCCAGTCCCTGGTGCCCAGTACCCGAGGGCTTTGTTGTCGTTGCTGATGAACGGCACTACGATGCCTGCATCGCGAAGTTGCCCTTCCACAAAAGCCATGTAGTCTCGATTGAACGGTGCCGGGAACTGGGTCGAGTCCAGATCGGGCCAAGTGCTGTATTCGTTCTCCGGCTGCACCAAGATCACAGGTCCCCCATTAGTAATTTGAGCGTTGGCGATGATGCGACCAACCGTGGACAGATACAGTCTCGTTGCGTCAGTGTAGGCCGTGGCATCAGAGCGGAGCGTCTTGTTGAGTCTGAGGGTCCATCCGGGCATCCCACCCGCGGCCGTCTCAGCATTGATGTACGGCCCAGGCCGGGCGATCAGATATATACCAGCTTCCGCTGCCCCCGCAAAGAAGTCGTCCAGGCTCCAAATGCCGTCGGTCACCACCTCGCCCTCTTCGCCCTCCAAGAGCGCCCAGTCCGTATAGAACGAGACGCAGTTGAACCCCATCGCTTTGATCTTCTGGAAGACATCAAGCCAGAGACCTGGGACGGGGAGTCTGAAAGGATGGAATTCGCCGGAGAAGAGGAACAGCCTCTCCCCTCTGATCATGAACGAATGCTCGTCCCATGTCACCAGGCTCTGGTTCTGCAAAGTGGGTGAGCTCTGGCTGGTATGATCGTAGACTGAAAAGGCATCGACGCCAACTAATAGTAGGCGTAGGATGAAGACGAGTGAAGTGAAGGGTATCATCGTAATTACCTGATCAGATAGCAATCAACAGAAGCGAGGAACATCTCCCTTATGTCGTTTGCAGACATATATGCCCATATCAGCCATCTGTGGCCGCACCTCCACCCGTCGCAGCGACCAAACAGCCTGAATGCCAGACCTCCCCTGATGCACAGCAGCCTCCATCATCATCTTGCCCGCCTCGGTCGATCTCGAACCGGAGAGTGGATTCCAATCAACAGTACGGAGTACTTATGGTGGAGTTTTCAGAGCATGGCTCGTGCGGGGTTGAAAAATACCGGGGGATCAAAAAACCCTCCGACCTACTTCCTATACCTCTTCGACCTCGTCAGCTTTTAACTCGTATATATAATTGTAAAATAGGCCTATACTTCTTCCCTAACGTCTTATTTAAGAATAAATCGTAGGATGACTAAGTAGTAGCGACGAAAGAAACAGAGGCCTGAGACGCTTACGTGCTTGATAATATCAAGACCTAATAATAGGGCAAAAAAAGAACCCAATACGGGCAAAGAGGATATGTTTGTGCATCGGCCGGGAATCGACTAGGATAATGTCAGAATGTGGGACGAATTTCAGGACGGGGACGGCATCAACATACACCCGGGGCTGGCCGATACGTCATGGCAACGGCCAATTTTACCACTAAACCACCAATGCCTTTTGATGTAGCACCAACGCAGCATCATACATTATATATTCTACAACTTAAGGCAGCTTCCAGCCCACCATCCTTCCAATGCCGTCATGAAACCGCAACCACCACGTACGAACGACCAAAACCTCCCCCTCCCCCTCCCCCTCCCTACACCAAGCGAATTGCACGTGGACGCGAGTGTGGATGTGTCTGGGATTGATCTGGGGTTGATGAGGTTGTCGCAGGAGAGGTTTGAGAGGGTGTTCGGATGAGGCCGAGGAGAGGGCTAGGCTTTGAGGGATGGGATTCACGGGGGATATGAGATCGACAGCATGCTGGGCAGGAGTGTCTGAGAATGACTTCTAAATTTACGAAAACGCCACTGTCTAGGGAACTCGTAACAGCGGCTGCATGCCAGAGGTGATGATCAGATCGTCTCGTCCTCGCCATTCTCCAAGTCAAAAATCGATTGCCACGTCAGACATCCTTCCGGGATGTCTGTCCCGATTCGAGGTGAGTCCCTCAGCGTCCAGCTCAGCCCGGCGCCGACCGCTGCGATGACCGCGAGCGCCGCCCATGACGCAAAATTGACGACGCCGACCGTGTAGTCGTCGGAGACGTAGTATGCGATCCCGACGATGCCAACAGCCAGAGCTTTGAACAGCTCTGCGATGGAAACAACACCGATGACTATTCCCGTCGAGGATGCATCTGGCGCTGCTGCAAGCACGAGTAGGAGGACGAGGATCTGTGCGGCTCCTGCATAGAGGGCCTTGATCGAGATGGCGACCATACTGATGAATTCGGTGATGGCTGATTGAGCCTGCACAGTGGTGATGCCTATGCCGATCATCGGGATGGCAAGATACAGGACCGGGAAGGCGAGCGAAGCCTTGCGGTACGCCGACAACAGCCCGACCGCCTCGACGACGGACGGCATCACGTGGAGGAGACGGAGCGCCGCGAACGCTTGGAGGGCGGCGACGACGAGGGATAGCCAGTCGCACCTCAGGCCCATGCCGCCGTGCTGGGACTCTGTGTGGCCGAGGTGAGTGAGGAGGATGTCGAAGGTGGAGGCGTGGAGGGAGAGGATGGCGTAGGAGGCGAGCAGCAGGAGGATCGCCGGGGCGGCGAGCATGTGGCCGATGGTGATATGTGACGGTCGGGGTGGGGCGGAGGGGTCGTCGAGGGCGTCAGTGATGTCGATTGTGTTGGTGTCGTAGGGGTTGTCCAGGTGGGAGTGGATCAGGAAGGCGGCTTTTTCGCTGTCGTCGTGTTGTTCGCCGTGGCATTGGGGGTGGCGGGCCGAGGGCAGGGTCTGGGAAGCAAGTCAATGGCGCCCGTGGCATCTCGTTCTTTTGAGCAGAACATCCTACCTCGTCCAACAAGAACATTTCAGCTATGGCGATTGATATCACGAGACCCGCACAAAGCAGCTGCCCGCTCAGACCGGGAAAGCGAGCGAAGACGGGCAGGGCATACTTCTCACTCAGCTGAAGCAGGCCATTGGCCGCGATAGGAGCGATGCTGCCGCACGCCGAGATCAACGGCAACTTGGCGACCGTGGTGGTCCGACTCGCGCCCTTGGTCGAGTCTGCCAGCATCGCCAGGCCCGAGACTGTGACGGCCGAGCTCATGGCACCCGCGACACATCGCAGAGCCGCGAACGCCCCGAACGAGCTCGCGAAGCCCATGGCGATGCAGCCGAGCCCCATGCCCGCCAGTCCCGCCAACGCGACCCTCCGACGGCCCACGCGGTCCGTGACATGACCCCAGCCGAGACCACACGCGGCGCCCAAGCAATAGGCGGATTCGAAGATGCTGCGCAAGAAGGAGGCGTCGAGGCCCATGCATTTCCCGGAGGCCTGAGGCACCAGGACGGCGACCTGCGAGGACAAGGATGCCTGCATCATGGCCTCGGCGACGAAGAGCAGATAGATGAGCGTCGTGTTGCGCTTCTGCCGTGGCGTCTGCGGCTCCACGACGTCTGCTGCGGACGGCTCGTCTTCTCCTCGTTCATGTTTCTCGTCAATGATGCTGTAGACGGAGATGAGGGACCGAGCCCGCTTGTGGGTGAAGGCGAACATGGTCGGATGTGTCACCTGACAACTATGAAAATGAGTGGTGGTGGAGCCTGCGACCTGCGCAGGTGTTCAAGGAGAGCGAAAGAGAGGGTATGAAAGAGCGTATGGAAGTCAGTACTATCTCTCCGGATGAAGTGAGCGTGGGCGGCGGCGGCGCTGGAGCCACATGATGTGAAGGAGTCAGAAGTGAGGGGAGAGGATGGGACGACCTGTATGGTTTCGCTGCGACTGGTTGGATGTTTGATGTTGATGAAGTTGCCCCTACCTGGTCAATTCATATTGATTGATTGATTACCCGATCGCCATGCCCTGCTACCTATCGCGATATCCTGGTCGTCGATGGCTTGGATGTTTGATGAGATGGGACAAGTCTCAGGTGGGAGGTGGGGAGGTGCAGCTCGGGGAACGAGCTCTGTCGGCCCGTCGTGGGCGGGCGGGCGGGACGGGGCGGGGCCGCCCTGATGAGACACGATGAATTGATGGAGATGATGCGTGATGATTCATGGTTTTCATTGATGAGTAGCGGGGCTGGGCCTGAATGGATTGCTCAATATTTGATGAGGGTGTCACTGCCATCCACCACCCACCCACCACCTCCTACATGTAGTCGCCATCCAAGTTGAAGTTGCCACTCATGACCGACGTGGTGATGGTCATCCGTGTTTCGGCCTGAGGCCGCCCGCCGGCACGCGACCGCGGACGGCAAAGACGTGGAAGGTGCCGCCGACGTCCCGCAGCTCCTGCTGCAAGCGCTCGCCGAGCGTGTCGAGCTCGCCCGGGGCGAACCCCTGCAGTCCCTCGAGAGCTAAGAATCATCATTCCGTATCAGCAATCTCGCTCCCCAGTACTTCTTATCATCACGTGCACAAGATCGAGGACGGCTGGCTTACTCTTCGTCATGGCGATGATCATCGGCGCCGCCCCGCACGCCCCGTTGATGCTGCTCTCCTCCTCTCCCTTCCGCGCCTGCGCTCCCACCTTGCACCTACACACCCGCCGTCAGCACTCCCCATCCAACCACATGCATCTCCCGACCGACGACACGGGTAGGGAGGGACTCACTTCAGCAACGTCTCCTCCACCTCCTCCAGCCCCGCCTGCTCCAGCCAGCCCTTGAGCTGCTCGCCAAAGTTGCCGCCCATGCCCTTCAGCGTCCACAGCTGCTCCATCATGTAGAAGAACTTGCGGCCCACCGGGTTCGTGTCGTCGAGGATGCTCTGGTCCACGCTCAGCTCCGTCAGCTCCACCCACCCGCCCGGCTTGGCGAGCTCCGCGAGGTTGGCCACCGCCTGGTCGATCGGGAAGTCGCCGCAGAACCCGAGCACCTGCCGCTGGTGCACGAGGTCGAACCGGCCCTTCAGCTCCTCCGGCCACGGCGCCGTGATCGACTGCCGGTGGAACTGCAGCCACGCCGGCCGCGGATCCGGGAACAGCTCCGGCACCAGATCCGTCCCCACGTACTCCTGCGTCTTCGCGACTTCCTCTCCCGCTTCCCGGCGGACGTCTTGGAGCCACGTCCCGTCGGCAGTCGCCGAGTCCAGGATCTTCAGCCCTTTCGTCTTCAAGTCCACCGGCGCCAG
Organism: Teratosphaeria destructans; assembly: GCA_010367425.1. NCBI lineage: Eukaryota > Fungi > Ascomycota > Dothideomycetes > Mycosphaerellales > Teratosphaeriaceae > Teratosphaeria > Teratosphaeria destructans. Next base: position 522,606 of record WBMN01000016.1, read on the forward strand.
GGTCAGCTTGTCGCCCGCCGCGCGGTAGTAGACGTGATGCATATCCCGGAGACGCTCCAACTCCTCTTGCAGGCCACGCTTCTGGACATCCTCCATCATGGCGTCCATGCCGTGTCCGTCCGCGATGGAGGCGAGGTGAGGCATGGTGTCGAGGAGGCCCTGCGGTCCCTTGCTGGGCTCGGTTGAGGAGGCCATTGTGCTCGTCCTGAGATGCGCCGTGCAGTTTTCTCAAGAAATGTCGAAGGTAATTGCCAAGTTCTTCTCAAGCTGGAACTCGGCTCATTGATTTCCACTGAAGTAGCAGTGCTTGCGAGGAACTCCCTTCGCTTGATGGAGTCCCTGCGTTTTGTATTTCATGCGCCGCTGGTGAAGTGGTAAGTGTGACTTCCCACCGGAACTTTTCGGTCGATATAGATCCCTGGAAGGCCGCCTTCGGTGTCGCTCAAGATCTCCTGGAGCTTGAGACGTGTAGGCAATGCCCGGCCGTCGTAGGTCGGCGGGTTCGCGACTCAGATCGGAGACTTCCGAGTCGGCGACGTCCATTGCTTTTTCTGCGGCACCATCCAATCACTGGATCGCCGTGTAGAGAATTGCAAGGCTGGGACCTTGTCTGACGAAGAGAGCAGCGTCGACGCCATCCTCCAAGTTCGCCACTGGGACTCTTGCGCAAGTTTCGAGATCAGGCGTTGCACAACCCATTGACTGCTACCATGCTTACAGGGTCAAACATTGTATCATCACTTACCTGGGCTACCACGGCTTTGTTCTCATGGCTGCTGATCCGTGCAGTGTACCGACGACGCTTTCATCCTCTATCTACCGTACCAGGCCCATTCTGGTGTTCGATCAGCACTCTTCCGAGCTTCTACCACAACTTCATCCTTCACGGTCAATGGTATCGCGAAATCGATCGTCTCCACGCTCGTTACGGACCTGTCATCCGCATAGGACCCAACGAAGTCCACCTCTCCGACCCAGCGGCATACGACCAGATTTATTCCAACGCTTCGCCATTTTACAAGGATCCGCACTTTTATAATGTATACGGCATGGAGAAAGCAATGTTCTGCACCATTCCGAACGACTTGCACAAGCGGCGCAGAGCGCCGTTGAACAACTTCTTTTCCAAAAAGGCTATCATGGAGTACGAGGACATTGTGCAGTCCAAAGTATCATTGCTGTGTCAGAGGATTGAAGCAGCATTCTCCCACGAAAAGGGTGAACCATTGGACCTCAGTCGAGCTTTCAAAGCCATGAGCGTGGACGTCGTCACCGACTATGCCTTCAGCTCTAGCCTCGGCTTGCTGGAAGAAGACGACTTTGGTGCCTGGTTCGGCAACATGCTACGCGAGGGCGCGCCACTGTTCTGGGTCTTCCAGCAATTCCCTTTCACACAGTCCGTGGTCGAAAGTTTGCCTGCTTGGGTGTCGCGGCGATTGAGTCCAGCGGTCAGAGCATGGGAGACCTTCATGCAGGTAATCAACGCCCTCCTCACTCGGACCATGGTTTTCAGGCTCGTCAAGATGATCCGCTGATCTGGCGACGACCGCAGCAAGCTCTAGTCAACCTCCATCGTGTCCAGGCAGAATTAGTCGCCGGCATCGAGCCCAAACGGCGTACCATGTTCCATCACATGCTTGACCCACGCGTGCCGGAAGGCCGCCTTGCACCCAGCGACTGTAACCCCACGGACGAGGCAATGTCTCTGACCGCAGCCGGCGCCGATAGCACGGGCAACGCGGCGAGCTTCGCTATGTTCCATATCCTGACTGATGCTGATATACACAAACGCGTGATGACAGAGTTGAATCAAGCATTCCCAGACCCATCGGAGCAGTGCCGGGTCGCCGTGCTCGAAAAGCTCCCCTACTTCGTATCCGCCATAAAGGAAGCCCAACGGTACGTGCAGGATCCCCCAACAATAACGCCGAAATCATGTCCCTGATCCTCCACAGCATGTCGTACGGCGTCATCGGCCGCCTCCCCCGCCGATCCCCAACCCCGACCTCCTTCCACGGCCACCACATCCCCGCCTACACCACCGTCTCCATGTCGACCTGGACGATGCACCGCGACGCGGCCGCTTTCCCGGAGCCCGACGCCTTCGACCCGGCGCGCTGGCTCACGGCCGACGCCGCGCAGCTGCGTCGCATGGAGCGCTGCTTCGTGCCGTTCGGGCGCGGGCCGCGCATGTGTCTGGGGCACGCGCTCGCGACGTGCGAGCTCCTGTGCGCCGTGGCCGCGGTGTTGCGGCGGTTTCCGGCGTTGGAGGTCGTGGGGACCGGCAGGGAGGATTGGGCGTATGAGGATTATGTGGGGGCTGTGCATCCTGTTGGTGCTACGCCGTTGAGGGTTCGGAGGGGGGGTGGTGGAGGTGGAGAGTGAGGTGGGGGAGGGTGGTGGTGGGCGGGCACGAGCGGTATGTGGACTGGGCGAGTATAAGGTATTTATTGCGGCACCAGATTATGGTGGTACGTCTACACTACATCACTTCGACAATGCGCGCATCAATAGTTCGGTGATTCCATCAGTCGATCAACACCGTCGGCTTCATCATGACGCTTTCAGAGTTTCACAGCTCAGATCAGCGGCTGATTGTGCGTTAAGTATTTGATTGATGGGTTGATTGATGGAATTCACTGCATCTCATTGGTATATTTGTGGCTCATGACCTTCGGCTGTACCCGCTGCTCATCTATCAACAATCAAACTTCATGCCGCATTCATATGATGTACAACCTCCCCTAAATGGTCCCCATTCAGTCTGCTTCGTCTACAGGAATGACACGCCTGGGACCACTGCCGATCTGCCCGCCACACCCTCATCCCCAAACTTCTGCCGATACCACCGCAGCGACCGCCGGGCCTGAGGCAGCATGACGGACACGAAGATCAGCACGTATGCCAGCGGAGCCAGCGGCAACGGGATTCCAGCCCGCCATGCCAACGCGGCCACGGGTTCCAGCCATGGCGCCAGCTTGATAGACGGCCGCGGTGCGGTGACAGGCGTGGTCGACCGGACGGCGGTTCCCACCAGGACGTACCCGAACCACTCGACCCACTCCCAGAAGTAGTGCGGACAGAGCGTAGACCTGAACAGTCCGTCGTTCGGCGGCAGCACGTAGACTTTGGCGTAACTCACCGCGCCTCCCTTGCTCTGGTCCTGCGCCTGCTGCCGGCGCATGCGCCATAACCTGCGCTCGGCGCGGATGTTGTTGAGCATTCCTACGCCGAACAACGCGATGCCAATGTACGGTATCGCTCTATCGATCGTCCGCTCGGACGCGGCGATGGCTGTCGTCTTCAGTCCCGGGTAGCCTTCGATGTCGTAGGTGCGCGCGCCTGCGATCCAAGGCGCCAGAATCGCCGTGTTGTACCAGTTGTGGAAGCTCACGATGCAGAGCAATTCCATCCCGACGGGTGACATGCTCGGGGCCACGAACAGCGGGCCCACGACCGCGCGGTTGAGGTAGTGGACCAGGTACAGTCCCGCCGCGACTCGGTTCCACGCCGGCAGCTCAGTGATCGCATGGTTCGGGGCCAGCGAGGACAGGATCCAGAGCATGTGCCATGGGCCCACGGACTCCATCAGGAACCAGGCGAGGCGCCCGGGGACGTTTGCGCCGGTGCGGCGGGAGAATTTGCCGCATGGGTGGTAATCGGACAGCCACTGCGGTATGCTCGCCTGTCCTCTGGGGGTTAGTCATGGGATTCGAGTGTCTGCGAGCTGTCTCCGTACCAGCGGACCCCACTGGAAGATCTGGAGGAGGGTCGTGTATGCACTCGCGCTGAGTGAGATGGAGCTCGCGGCGGCCATGACTGTGTGCGCCATGTTGTTGACCATCCTGACGCTGGGGTGTCACAATGTATTACTGGAGCTGTACGGGCTCGATTGCGTGGCGCCGTGGTAGTCGGGACTTCGCATGAGGGGAGTGTATAAAACCTTCCGAAGACCGCGGCGACTTTTGGTCTAGTCGAATCCGACACTCACATGGTCTACTGATGAGGACTTCACCATCTATGCCAGCTGGATTGCGTTGTCAAGCTGCATCCACAACGGTATCGCGCAGGTATGAGACACGGGACGACAGCACAATGGTGTTCAGCTTCCTACAACGCCTGTATTCGGGCATGATTCGCCCACCTGTAGTGCCAAAATCGCCCGACAATGCCATCAGATTTGGGATTCTCGGCGCCTCGAACATAGCGTGGGTATTCTGGCTTGTCCCAATGTCTCCGCGATGGCAGAGGGGCTGATGAGGACTCGCGCGTGTAGCCCGCTCGCAATCATCGGTCCAGCCAAATCGCATCCGGAGGTGATTGTTCATGCGATCGCCGCTCGTAGCAAACGTCGCGCTCAGGAATATGCGCAGAAGCATTCGATTGCAGTGGTTCACGACTCTTATCAGGGTACGTTATGTCTTCTTGCAATGCCATGGTTAGAATTTTGTCTCGCTAATACGGCTTTCTTGCGTCCCAGATGTCATTGACGATCCTGCAATATCGGCCATCTATATAGGGCTCCCGAACTCTCTCCACTATGAATGGGCTTTGAAGGCCATTCTAGCCGGCAAGCATGTCCTGCTGGAGAAACCCGCATGTTCGAATGCCACAGAAGCCCGCGCTCTGTTCCAACAGCCAATTATGCAGACCCAAGATGCACCGGTCCTGCTGGAAGCTTTCCACCACAAGTTCCATCCAGCTTGGCAGACCTTTCTGTCCCTCGTTCACGACGGCGCGAGTCAGATCAGAGCTGTGCATTGTCAGTCGTTCATGCCTGCTGGCATGTTCGCCGCCGACGACATCCGGTTCATGTACCATCTCTCTGGGGGATGCATGATGGACTTTGCGACGTACTGTCTATCGTGCGTCAGGGATGTGCTGAGAAGTGGCTCGTTGCGGGTCAAGAATGTCCACTTCCGGGAGATTGATGGACGGGGTACATGGCAGCCAAGTGAGCATGTGCGACAGGTAGATGAAGCCGTCACAGCTGAGCTCGAGGCCGATTCGCCGGATGTGCGCATCAGCATCGCGGCCGACATGGTCAAGCGGGCGACTTTCCGATCCTCGCCTTTGTCCTGGATCGGGGCTTGGCCGAGCTTCGGTTGGCCCAAGTGCGAAGTGCAGCTCGCAGACAGAATCGTCGAAGAATCCCAATCGACCATAAAGGAGGCAGGCACCATACACACGGTTCAACAAACCATTACCCTGTGGAATTTGGTCTTCCTGAATGTGTGGCACTCGATTACTGTAGACCATAAGCACGCGATCCGCCAACGTACCGGCACGCAGTCGGTTGTGAGGTCCTGGTCGGAGAGAAGCACGATCAAAGCGTATTGCTGGCCGAGCGGCCACACAGCAGAAGGGCAGGAATGGTGGTCCACGTATCGATACCAGTTGGAGGAATTCGTGAACAAGATCAGAGGTCGCCAAGGGTCGGGTGTGTGGATCGAGGGGGCGGACAGTGTCGCGCAGATGGAATTGATCGATGCCATATACGTGAAGGGTGGGCTTCAGGTGCGGCCGACAAGTGCAATGCTTGCATGATGTGGATCTTGCTCTTGTCAGCTGCTGTGTTTTGCATCAATTCTTGACGTTGCGCTTCTTCCGATATCTATCATGACCGAGAAGGATTCACCTGGACGGAGAAATGATGATGGATCGAGATTCGTCTAAATGTGTGCGACAATTGCACAGTACACCATATGCTCATGCAAGGACAACCTCAATCACGGCCAACTCGCTACCGAACGGCATATTCATGCTCTTGATCTCGAAGCGCTCGTCAGCGGCCTTGAAAATGGCATTCCAATCTTCAGGATTCCGCTCGTGGCTGCCATGCAGCTGCATCATGGCCAGGTCACGCACCCGCAATTGACGCTCCATCACGTTGCTGATGCTCCCGGGCGCCGGCAGGACCGTGTCCATGACGATGATCCTGCTCTTGCCGGCCTCCAGGGCTGGGATCAAGGCGCGCAGGGTCTTGACCGAGTGCTCGAGAGACCAGTAATGCAGGATCATGCGCAGGAGGTAGACTTCTGCTCCTTTGATCGGCTACGGGGGACGTGGGATATCAGTCAGCAAGGCAGTTTGCTTGAAGTGATCCGAGACTGGAGACTGACCTGTTCCTGGAAGAAATCGTGGGCCTGATACTGGATGCGCGAGGTCACGGACTCCGGCTTCCGCACGCTCGCGATGTATTCTTTGCCGTCTCTGACCCCGTCCGGCAATTCTTGGACTATGAAGTTCAAGTCTGGGAATGCCTCCGCCAGTGTGATCGATGCCATGCCGACGGAGCCTCCGACCTTTCCGGACATGTCAGCGAGGTCCATTGAAATGGGGGGGTATCATGGACTCACGTCGACGACGGTCGCTCTCCCGAGTGCGGCCCAATCGTAGCCTCGAATGATATGCTGCAGAGCAAGGCCTTCGGTGCTCGCGACCGCCTTCTGGTATCCTACATAGATCTTCATATGATCCGGACGCTTTTGCAGATGTTCGAAAAAAGGTAGCTCGGTGTCCAGGGCAATGTTAAAGGGCGTCTCCGTGGTCTTGGTGCTATCGTGCCACCTCTCGGTCGCCTCGACCATGCTCATGGCAATGTGAATAGCCTCTTTGGCGATGTGGACGGCCCAGTCGTGGAACGGTTGGCTCTCGGCGATTGCCTTCGATGCGGCGGTGTGCGCAAGGGTCTCGGGTTCTGGTTCGTGGAGGAGGTGCGCGGTCATGGCCATACGGGCCACGGTCTTCAGGGCGGCTTCGGACACATTCGCTCGTTTGGCCAGTTCGGCGAAAGTTATGCTCCCCTGGTCCGGCACAAGCCTGAGCACGTTGAAATGGCAGAGCCAGCGGAGAGCCGCTATGGTTTGGTACTTTCGAATCATCAGCTCATCTCACTTGGATGCCGCTGGGGGAAGTCGATGGCTCACCGCTATTGTCAAGTTGGACAGGACCTTTGTGGGTCCTGATAGCACTTCGAAGACTTCCAATGACTGATCCATGGCGGATGCTCGGGCTTCTTTCACCTCCAACGGTGCATCTTTGGGCAAGACATCTGCAGCGCTGCAGGCTTGGAATGATGGCGGCGCTTGACAAGCACCATGGTAATAGTCGTCCAAAATACTCAGATTCTGTCCAATACTCTCTGCGAAATGGGACAGTGGAGTCACTGTCGGTGGGATGCCCTCGCTGGGGCTGTCGACGCGGCCGTTCATTGCCATTCCACGGTATCGAAGCTGCTGCTATGGTTGTGGCGAGGTCTCTGTCTCGTCGAGGCGTGGTTCTGGAGAGGCTCTCAGTTTTGGCTTCTTCCAACGATAGCACCAATTGCAATGAGTGATCTCTCTAGGTCGTCAGAGGACTTTTGCGTTCGGTGTTCCCAGTCGGTGAGTATGTGTAGCCGAGTGCTCTGTCGCGAAATCGTCAAAGATACAAGTTCATCGGAGACTTAATTGACTGAGACGGCATCGGCGAGTTTGCTGCGAGCCCACGGCCGCTTGTGACCATCTGGCGCCAACAGTTGGCATCCAGCATGATTCGCCTAGGACATATAAGGAAGGCTGATTTTCTGTCCAACATGTTCTACTGTCCGCAAGAACCATTGATTCGTAAGAAGCACATCCAAATGGCGATCTCGAACAAGAAAGTGACGTCCGTCACGTCGGAGACCGATGTGTAGGTGCAGAACATGGCTTCTCTACCTTATGCGCACTGTATTGACTTTGGTACAGTCTGGTTGTTGGTGGAGGTCCAGCAGGTCTCATCGCAGCCTGGTGGATGGCTCGTACGGGTATTCGAGTCCGTGTGATCGACAAAGATCCATACCCGTTGCTCCATGGTCGAGCAGATGGCATGAGATCGCGAACGGTCGAGATGCTTGATAGCATGGGTAGCGGGATGCAAGAGACAGTCACCAGAGAATCTTTCCCAATGTTGATGTCTAGCAATTGGGTAAGAGTTCATGCATATTGATGCTTGCGAAACAATATCTGACTCCCAGCGTAGATGCGCAATGAGAAAGACGAGATCCAACGCATCGAGCAGATGCCCATGTATGAGGACCACACTCACATCCTGGTCACCCCTTTCTGCCCGCAAGCTTTATCCCAAGGCCGGCTTGAGCGCATCATACAGGACGGACTGTTGGATGTGTCGGGTGGGTCAGTCGTTGTAGAAAGAGGCATCGAGGCGACCAAGTTGGAGTACAATGCGGAAGTCGAGGACGATCCACTGGCATATCCTATCACAGTCGGACTGAAGCGAGCAGATCCCAGCGAAAGTGCCAACAGCCGGTTCGAGGGTGAGCTCAAGATCCTCAACAAGAGCACTATTGCTGCTGCCGCCCCCAACGGCATCCACGGGGCGCCTAACGGCGATCATGCTCAGACCAACGGCTACGCCGCGCACAACGGCCTGCAGGAAGCTCCTGATGATGCCGTTGAGGAGGTCCGCGCCAAGTATCTGATTGGATGTGATGGAGCTCGAAGCTGGCTGCGTAAGCAGCTCGACATCAAGACCGATGGTTCCCACACAAATACGGTCTGGGCAGCTCTGGACATCTTCCCGATTACAGACTTCCCTGACGTTCGTAGACCGAACGGCATCCAGACGGAGAAGGGCACATTGATGCTCATTCCTCGTGAGAAAGGGCTGCTGCGCGTCTACGTGCCGTTCGGCGAGGAGGGCAAGGACGCCACTCGAGAGGGCGTGACACTGGAGCAAGCCCGGGACTTGGTTCAAAAAGCCTTCAAGCCTTACCACTTCACCTGGGAGCACTGTCAGTGGTGGTCTTCGTATTCGTAAGCACGGCATGCAGAACTTCATGGAAGCACGCCCGGCTGACCGTTGCATGTCTTCATTCTAGGCTTGGACAGAGGCATTCAGAGCGTGCCGCTCATGCTGGCCATCGAATCTTCTTGAGCGGCGACGCTGTGCACAACAACTCTCCACTCATTGGTCTCGGCCTGAACGTCAGCGCCCAAGATGCCTGGAACCTTGGCTGGAAGATCGCTCTTGCGGCCAAAGCGCCAAAGGGCATGGATCGTCATGCCTTGATGGCCACGTACGAATCTGAACGCCTGCCGGTGGCCGAGAAGCTGGTCTGGTACGACCGGAATTGGACCACGCTGTTCAACAAGAAGCTCGTCGAGCCCGGCGTGATCATGCAGCGGTATTTCGAGTTTCGCAACTTCTCAGATGCCTTCGTCTTAGGCTACCCGGAAAGCCCTCTTGCCGCCAAGAAGCTCAGCAACCAAGCGGCGGCTCCGATGATGCAGGTCGGGGAGTCGTTCAAGCACACGCGCATAGCCATGCATGCGGACGCACAGACGTACTGGACGTGCAATCGCTTGCGCAGCGATGGACGCTTCCACCTGATTCTGTTCGCCGGCGATTGGAGTGTGCCGAGGCAGATGAGCCGCGTGGAGACCTTCTGCAGAAAACTCATCGAGAAAGATGGCGAATCCGGCGACTCCTTGCTCTACGACAGGTATCCTTACTGCTTCGACTCTTCCTTCAACAACTACGACCGCTCCGGAGCTGATCGCGGCAGACCGAGCTCAATGATCAACTTCGTGACGCTGCACTGCTCGCAGGAGGAGCCTAGACCGATGCTAGAGCTCCCCGAAGCCATGAGAGGGCCCTATCATCCGGTCTTGGGCTGGGATCCTACCCGCGTCTGGATCGATCGCGATGCGCCGTACGATCGCTACTGTGATGGCCGTGCTTATGAGGCGTACGGGATAGATCCCGCGAAAGGTTGCGTTGCTGTCCTCCGACCCGACATGCACATTGGGTATGTGGGAGAGCTTGAGGATTTCGACGGGATGGTGCAGTTCTTCCAGGACGTCTTCGGGCCATCGTGGCGCTGATAGTACTCTCCTGTGCATGGCGATTCTCGTATGGTAGCGCATTTCGGTCGGGGCTGGTATACAGGCCTGACCAGGAATGATGCTTCCTGGCGGATTGTAATGCTGAACCTATTAAAATCAGTATCAGTGGTAAACTAGGTGTAGAGGGGTGAGGATAATCAGAACGAGATACGTCGATAATGCCTTGCCTTCCTCATGCTTTTCGCTACCTGACGGATGACGAGCGAGGCATACGTTGTATAAAGTAGATCTTGCTACGAACAGCCATGGAATTTCTCACTATGATTACACTGATAGCAGAGCGCCCTCCGTATGCCGCACTCGCGCATACCCTCACGAACAAAGTCTTCGAAATCTCTATTCTTCCTGACCTGCAAACTCCCTCCGCCCGGCCTTTGAGTTCAAGTACCGATTTCTGTCCAGGTTTCAGCGAGGGTTCGATACAAGGGGTATGAGCAAGTGTGTACCTCTCTTCAGCCCATTGCATCGCCAAGTAAGCGATGAGCAACGGCGGCACGACATACAAAAACTGATTGCGAGTCCGCCGAATGGTATTGAATGGTCCCGTCGGTTCCCAGAAGTGCTTCCCGATTCTATGCCGGGTCGCTGCCATTTGGTATGTCACCAGGCCTTTCTGCTTCGGGAGATCTGCGTGGACACGTTAGTGCAGGCGGTCTTGCGAGATGTCCGTTGCATTACTCTTGTGACCCCAGCACAACACTGGGAGCTCACTGGATCCCATGCGTTAGTGCACTGGTTCGACGGCGGCAATGTTAGGCACCGTACTCTTTGTCCAGGTTCTCGTCGTATTCCATGCCGGCCTTCATCGCGGCGATGCTCGGCCGGGGCCTGATGTGGTCGTACTTTCGTGCTTGTTGACCTTGTCACCTGCTCCGCGGAGTGGAATGCAACAATCAACAGAAACGCAGTGTGTGCGTCCCCTTCGGAACGTTATAGAGACGGATACCCACCGAACGTCCGCGTTCGTACGGCCCCCATAGATTCGGCGGGTTTTGAGCGACCCACAAACGCGAGCTACTTTGTCTCAGCCGCACGAACAAACAAGAACCCGCCTTGTCCAATCACACAGCGTTGCTAATTCTGGTCCACACAGGGGGTGGCGTGACCACGCTGCAGCCAAGCTGTTCTACTAAATGACAAGAATGCAATCCCGCCATCGTCAAAGCCAGCCCGCCCGCCCACCTCGACTCACCTGATCATGAGGTAATCATCAATGCAGATTCGTCGATGGTTGCGAATCTTCTCGTGCATCTCTGTGCTTCACGCTCAGCCAAGGGATGAGGGCACTGCCGGCCAGACTCAACACTGCGGTGACGACCGCAACATAAAACGTCTCCGCTCTATCAGCATCGTAGCCTGGGGCCGCCGACCGGGTTCTCAGGATCACATACCTGAGTCACGGCTTTGTTGTAGGCAATCTTGACGGCATCAAGGTGTTCGGGCTTGACCAGTTGCGATATGGTGGTGGCTCCTTCGCTGAGGAGTGTGCTTGCGTCGACGTCTATCTTTTGGGCGGCAATCTCCTGTACAAGTTTGTTGTTGAAGACGTTCCTTTGCGCGTGTCAACTAGAGCTGCTCGAGATGACATGACAGCATTTGAGACTTACTGCGCCGCATTGAGGAACACTGCGCCCCCAAAGTTCTCGAAGAAAATCACGATTGCTGTTGCTTCGGCTGCATATCTCGCGGGCAATGCAGTCTGCACAGCAACCAATGGCTGCTGCAAGCCCTATGAAATATCGTCAGCCCGCTGCTTGGTGTGGGCGTTATGCGCGAACACACCATGCCGCAGCCCGCACCATATAGAATCTGATATCCTATCCAGTGACTCGAGCCCGTGGTGGGCTTGAAGGTAGTCATCAAGCCCACACCCTGTCACATTGTCAGTCGATGCTAAACGAAACATCGCTGAAGCTCATGCCACAGCAATCGAGACTGACCACAGATGCTAGAATGCTTGAGACGACGCAACTCCAAGTGTAAAAGCCAAGAATCGCCACAAGACCTCCACTGACAAGGGACAGAACGACAGTCCCGAGGATGGTGGGCAGAACATCGACTCCACTTTTGACGGCCGAGTCTCCCTTGATGGCTTGGCTGTTTATCGAGCGTGCTCGTCAGCGCGTACCCAGACCGGAGAGGTGCGTCTACGATACTTACAGCCAGATAGGCAGATAGTATATCATGGCCAAGAAAGACCCGAACAGGAAAAACACATATACTGAGCATGCCCAGACTGTGCGGTCCTTAATGATATTGGGCGGCACGGTAGCTCTGTCCTTCTGCCAAATCTGTGAGGCCGTGAAGACGAGCATCAGTAGGCCAGAAAGAGCGAACAGCACGATGATCCTCGCATTGCTCCAGGCGTCTAGACGTTCTTTTAGTCGCTGCTGTCAGCCAATACGGGCTCTTACATGACGCACAAGTTGTCCCACCCCAAGTCAAAGCCAGTAACTGCGCTCAAGGTTCGATCAGTCGGCGCTCAGACCCAAACTGCTCGAGGTGCTCACTCACGAGGCATACGATAGTGGGTATAAATAGCAATAAGCCTAGGAGGTCAAAATGCCCGAATTTCTCTTTCAGCGGGAGATCATGGTTCGGCTTCTTCCCGTCCCTGGACGAGAGGAAGAGGAGCACGCAAACGGCAGTGACCAGGCCAAAGGGTAGATTGATGTAGAAGCAAAGACGCCAAGTCACACGATCTGTGGCTCAGTCGTCAATCATCAACCATGAATCGACCTGCATGACGTACCTGTGAAAGCTCCTCCCATGCTGTGTTTGAATGTGGTCAGCTCGGTGTGACAGCTGCATCGCCATGCGAAGACTCACAGAGGCCCAGCCACGCTGGCGATGGCATACATTGCTCCCAGGAGGCCGTTATAGATTGGTAGCTTGTCGTGCGGCGCGAAGGCCGCAATCGCCAGGACGGCCTTGAAGCCATGTCAGCCCACGGCGCTGTGATCCTTTCCGGGCGGTGATGTGCTTTACGCCTGAGTAGATCCCCCCAGAGCCAATCCCGGCAACCACGCGGCCCATGATGAGTCCTATTGAGTTTGGAGCGGCCCCACAGAGCAGACTCCCAAGTTCAAAAATGGCAACGGAGATCAAGAACACCCATTTGATCGGGAAGAGGCTGTAGAGCTTGCCGTATGATAATTGCAACGCGCAAGCCGCCACCAGATAGCCAGAACCATACCATCTACGAGAATGTGAGATCTCTGCAGGGATCGAAGAGCGGTGATCGACAAACCCAACATCGTCTAACGAACCGAATTCGTCCGTGATCTTCGGAATGGCAGTGGAGATGATCGTATTGTCCTAATGGATATTACTACAGCGCGTCCAAGCTATGCTAAGCCGACAACTGCGTACCAATGCTTGACAGAATACCGCAAGACAGAGCCTACACACTGTAAGCCATGCTGATCCATTCACCAAGACACTCCTCATCTCCCGGTACGCACGCAGTGACAAGAAGAAGCAGCTTCAGTCTGGAGCGAGTGTGTGTCCCAGGGTCGCCTGGGACAGCGGTCTCGCCAGGATTGCCGCCACCCTTCTCGTTAAGGGCAGCTGAGGCGACTTCAGATTGCATCGGAGCTGTCGGCATGAAAGCAAAGCGAGATGGAGCACCACGAATGCTGCAGAATTGTTCCTCGGACTCTGCGCATCGTGTACATGTTTTCGGCATTGCATACATACGGGCACGGAAACACGCATCTCCAGAATCTCGGCGGTTCCAGCAGGGGCTGTCGGAAACCCACCGAGGGCTTGCGCTAGGGAAGGATGCCGCAGAAGCCTCTGGTGGAGCCTCCCGCCCACGGCAGGAAGTGTGGAGTGACCGCGATGGTGCGAAGGCAACCGGACAGGTCTAATGTGCACGCTAGCATGGATGCTATATATTTCCATGAAAGTGTGGGCAAGCCTTCTCCGCAGACTATGCTGCTGAGTCGCTGAAGTTCGGGCGAAGCCTTGTGCATTCATAGCCACCCCAATGCTTCAGCTGCAATCCTGTAGGATTTTGGCGAGTCTGCTCTGCCCGATTGAGCGGGCTGCACTGTGAACATCAGCATATCTTTCTGCGCCCAGCATCATCGCTGCCAGTCTCGAGGCGCTTGTCTGTTGTGGAGACCAACAAAATGCATAGTCGCCTTCATCGCCTGTCATGCATGCTCGTAACTTATAACACCTGGCCATCCGTTTGGGCTCGCAATTGTCTTACCACACGCTTGTTGCAACATCCATCGGAAGCCTTGTCAGCCAAGCTGCTTGCTAGGCGGTACCGACTTGACAAGAGCAGCCTTTGCATGGCCTCCCATCGGCATGGCACCGCCAGCACAAGCCGCCATTCGATCTGCATGTGATCGATGCCATGCCAAAAAGGTCCGCTGCATAGTCACCGATAATCAGAGCTCTTGTGATCGCTGCAAAGCGCAGAATGCACACTGTATGTACATTGCTCAGCACGTGAAGTTGCCATACCAGTATTGACAGCTGCTTGCCAGGTGTCTTTGGCCCGGCAGGACGCAATGGGCGACCACCCAGAGCCCAGGCAACAAGCAAATCTGATCAGTCGCCAATTCGTCCGCAGAACAATAGACAGATCCTGGCCATGCCTTCGGGGTCAGCGGTTGACCCTCAAAATGGCCAGTCCAATCATACGGGACCACCTTCGGCCTTACCGACAGACTTCGCCTGGGACACTTTTGACTTCGAATCTGCAATGGGAGACTGCCATAATTTCGACCAGCATCCTTCTCTCGACCCAAATCTGATCAACAGCGATATGGATTTCATCTCTGCCTCAAACATTACTGCTGGCGAGTTTGCACTACCGCCTGCACCAACGACCCCTACATCGTCATCAGAGCATCATTCGATCGGGCCCTCTCAACCTGAGAGTCGAGGATCGTTTTCAGAGCAATCGTCCGCGTTGGACACTCTGCGTTTATTGCATCAAGTACAGCAAAAGCTCCGGGACGTGAGCGCCAGCAACCAAAGTAGGGCGACATGGTCGTGCACCAATGGAACCATAGAAGTTGGTGTGTTCTTCAAGCTGATGGATGACATGTTGAAGATCGTTGGTGGCTTTCTATCGCAGCTTTCCGATGTCGACGCAGACGTGTCATTCGACTTGGCCATGAATCTGGGGACTACCATGGGCAACGTGGTCGAGGTGTTGGAATACCTGACGCATTTGATCACGCCAGCTGTTAGCACCCACAGCACCGATTTAAGCAGGTGTCCATCGACAGCGGGCACCATGGCGGCGGATGTCCCGAGCGCCAGTGACTCAAATGCCGCGGCTGCGGGCTCGCGGTCGCCTCGACATCAACGTACAGCAATGGGCGGGAATTCGATGAATGTGCGCATAGGCAGCCATGTTCCGGACGAAGCCACCGCGCGTAGCATGTTAACAAAGCTACTCGGGGCGTATTTGGCGACCGCGAAGACCCATATTGACGGACTGCGCCAGCATCTGACTCAAGCAAGTCTCGCATCTTCCTCCGGCTCTGCAACGTCATCTGCCCTGCCACAGCCGCGGCGCGACAGGAGCACGGGTTGTGTTCGTTTGTCGACACCTGATGCGCAAACTCCGGTGTTCTTCACATCCGAACTCCACTGGAGCGTTGTACAGATACTAAATCAGCTGCAAACAAGGCTTGCCAGCTTGCAACCGAGAGTGTAGCAATGGGTATCGACAGAACAAGATTGGTACTTGACAGGATACGTCGTCTGCACGCAAACGTCCCAAACTCCTGTCTGAATCGCTCCCGAAGTTGATCCAGCTATCCATGGCCATGCGCGTTCAATTCACGAGTCACATCCCACGCCTGCAGGGCGCTGCAATGTGTGATACATAGGTATCTTTGCAACGCCTGCCAGGTACCCTAGCTAATGCAGTCAAGAGTGCCCTAAGTGGCGCTCGAGCGCGGTGCTTTGCATTGAGATTGTCGTTGGCTTTGTTGCGCAAGGATTTCATCACTACTACTGCACCTAAGAACCGGTAAGTGGAGCCGACATTTATGCAGAGTTATGCGCCTGGTATGCCCGCAAATGCATCTGTCAGGCTGGCCTGAACTGCCTAAAAGCAGACGCGTCCCCTTGATTGAACAACTGGAAGTTCGGAAGCGCGCTGCGTGCTTGCCCTCTCTCAGTTACCGGTCAGCTGAGCGCGACTGTCCATCGCCTCTGTGTCCCTGGGCGCAGCCGCGCTGACGGCACTACGGCAGAGATCAATCCAACCCTCTCACATCCCTTCCTTCGCAGCTCGCCTATATTCTTGTAAAGCCTCCGTTCGGCGCGCCGAGCTCAGGCCAATTCTCAGAGTGCCTGCGGTAGGTTATTTGACCGGTGAGGAGTCGGTCGGTTGGTTGGAACCCTTGCTGCAAGATGCGAGACGAGGAGAATGCCCTAAGACATTCGTCAGACAAGTTCTCCACGCCAGCTCTGGATAAGCCGCCTGCCAGGGCTCTAGATCGAATGCCATATCCGTCGGCTGAAGCGCTCGTGTTCCCTCTGCTTTACTCGTTGCCAATCACAGCTCTCTATGGCCCATCTGTCGAGCGTGTCGCTGGTAGTCTGTGGCGCCGGTGCCGTGCTCTATTTCGTCAGAAAGGCGCTGGACTCTATCAGATACTTCCAGAAGACGAAGTCGCATCAATGCGGGCCACTGAAGTCGTTCCCGCATTGGGACCCCGTGTGGGGCATTGACTGGGTGTTGTCAATGAGCCATGCCTTCACGGAGCACCGTTGGCTCGCATGGATGGAGGAGACCTGGGCAGCCATGGGCACCACTACTTTCAAGGCTCGATTCTTGGGTAAGCAACTCGAGTGAGGATCGCTGAGTTGAATCTAACACAAGCCACGACCAGGCATGCGCATGGTCTACACGTCGGAGATGGAGAATATGAAGGCCATGAGCACCAGCCAGTGGCAAGAGTTCGTGGTCGAGCCCATCCGCGTCGACAACGGTGCCGCTGCACCATTCACCGGCAAAGGTGTCTCAACGTCGGACGGCGAATTCTGGCAGCGTAGCCATAACATCGTCAAGCCATACTTCGACCGGCAAGGCTTCTCGAATGTCGACCGCTTGAAACCGTTCACCGACTCCCTTCTCGACTTGATCCCGGCAAATGGCGAGACCTTCGACTTCCAGACCTTGATCCGGCGATGGTTCCTGGACACCTCGACCGAGTTCGTGTTCGGCAAGACACGCGATAGTCTGCATCACCCGGAACGCGAGGACGTGCTCCTGGCCATGGTCGACATCATGCGTGGCGCACGCGTACGGCTGACCATGGGCTCATTCATGTTCCTGCATCGGGACAAAGACTGGTACGCCGCCATCCGAGTCGTCCACGAGTTCATGGACGCATACATCGATGATGCCCTGGAAGAGAGACGCAGACGCGCGGAAGATGCAGAGAAGTTTGCGGCGACTCCCGAACGCACCGATTTGTTGTGGGAGATCGTAGGTCACGTGGGAGACAAGAAGTTGATCCGGTGAGTCGGCCCATTCAAATCTCCGAGAATTCATCATCACGTGCCCGTCTACATGCATCCGAGTCATTCGATGTTTTGATTGCAATCGTCATAATAACAAACCCTTCTCTTCTGCAGCGACCAGATCACTGCGGTATGGGTGCCCAGCAACGAGACGACCAGCATCAACATCTCCAATGCCATCTATCTGCTTGCCCGGCACCCGGCGGTCTGGAAGCGGCTGCAGAGTGAGATACAGGCGCTGGGAGATCAGAAGCTGACGTTCAGCCTCCTGCGTGGCTTGCCGTACCTGAACTGGATCATCAATGAGAGTACGTCCGCGGCTGAGTCTTTTGGCGAGCAGTCACAGCTGACCCTCTGCGAAGCGCACCGTCTCATGCCCAACGGCATCCAGATGATCCGCTCTGCCGCCCACGACACAACACTTCCACGAGGCGGTGGTCCGGATGGCAAACAGCCCATCTTCATCGCCAAGGGAGACGTGGTGCACGGCAACAGGTACCTATTGCACCGGCATCCCGAGTTCTGGGGCCCCGATGCGGCGGACTTCAAGCCTGAACGCTGGGAGACTGTTCGACCGCTGTGGCACTTTGTGCCATTCGGTGGTGGTCCCCGCATCTGTCCCGCCCATGTTCTCGCTTTGACGGAAGCGGCGTATGTGCTCGTGCGTTTTTGTCAGCGGTTCAAGACCCTAGAAGCGCGGGATTCAAATCCTTATGTCCCGGTCATGAGGATTGGCCAGAGTAGTCTGCATGGTGTCAAAGTGGCCGTCACGCCATGGTGAAGGTCTGTCAGCTGTGGTAGTGGATGCGATATTGCAACATGTATGGATTAGCGAAAAAATCATTGTGATATCAGGATGGCCATGCCTTTACCACCCAGATGCTCCTTAGAAGTGCCTTCGACCATACACCCAGTACGATACGAACCTCCAGGCTGACAAAAGATGCCAGACTGATAACAACGACTACAGTCATGGATTTGCGTGGCATAAACGGACTTTGAATCCATTCACTCATGACGTCCATAATTCAATTACGTTTCTGCAAGGCCTGCTGGATGGTATCCTCCACGAATTGCCATGACCTCCTCTGCCAATCCCGAACCACTTCAGACTGCAACACTCCGGCATTTGCACAACTATCGCCCTTCGCACCAACCAAGTATAGCCCGCTGTGGAGTACATGACATTGCGCACAATCATTTGCGTCATACCGCCCAGCGATAATCATCTCACGACTCGGAAAACGGCTGGTGAGCGCATGGAATGCCTGCCATTGCCCGCTTCTCTCAACTGGTATAGCCATGAATCGTTTGCGGACTGCATCGACAGCGTGAGCCAGTATACCTCCGCCGCGTCCAAGAGACTTGAGGAGCACAAAGTGCATGCCCGTGTCAACGAGACCTGGGTAAACGTGGATGAATGCAATGTGAGGGTTCTGCGAAGCCAGATAGGCGAGATTCAAGGTATGTAGGGTCGTTACTTGCGCAACTGCTCGAAGTACGGTATAATGTCGACCTCCGTCCTGTCGCAGGTCAAGGTCGTCGTTCACAGTCCAGAGCGCTCGTTCTCGCCCGCCAGCTAAGATAGAAAGGACGCGCGGTTGTTTCGCTGCTGCCATCAAAGGCTGAAGGCGTTGCACGAACCGGGCTCGAGCATAGACGGACAGAAAAAAGCATAGATCTAGTCCTTCCTCGGTATCTTGTAAAGATCAGTATTCGGTGTTGCGAGACATAGAGTGAGCTGGAACTACAGTGCGGTTACTCACAATGCGGCCCGCCGAAACCGAGATACCCTGGACTCATATACAGCAGGTCCAGCTTTTCTTCAGATGTCAGAATCTGTTCGCAGACTCGATCTACTTCCCGTAGCAGAGAAACTTGTGCTTCGAGAAAGACTATTTTTGCTTCTGGGTTCAGAACGCGGAGTCTGTTGATGTCTGATGCAAACATTGCCTCGGATCGACCAACAACATAGACGGAGGCATTTGGGAGCCGTGCTCCGAGTATCTGCAGTACTGCTTGGCCAATGCCGCTCGTTGCTCCAACAAATAGGGCCACTAGTCCGGAAGGCACAGTCTGTCTGATCCTTTCATTGAAAGAGATCACGTGCTGGTAAGGTATCATTCTAACGGGCTCTTGTGTGGCAAGAAAGTTCGTGTCAAGCATGTCCGCACTTGAACGATGAGAGGTCATGTTACCACTCGGCGGGTCTGGCCACAGTAGAGTCCATCGCTGTATCTCCTCGGTCAGGCTACGGCTCGGCGCCTTGTGTCCGAGCTCACAAGGTACTGCGAAAGCCTCCGAGGAACGCCTGCTGATCGGCTGACACTCGCCAGTTGTAAGCATGCAGCGCTGTTGATCCCAGAGCCGTCGTGCTAGTCTCCATCAGCATACAGGTCGTCAACAGCCGCCAAGGCAAAGACCACTGCCTTCAATCATTGCTCTGGAGATATGATCGGCCCATTAGTCGACGGTGGTTTGCCAGCTGGGACACTACAGCCAGCGGTTATCCTGTCAATTCTCGCTGTACTAGGCCTCATCGCGAACTTTATCTATAACCTTCGCTTCTCGCCTCTGGCATCATTCCCAGGTCCTACGCATCTCGCGATCTCCAAATTTCCGCAGCTCTTCGTCACCTTATCTGGCAAGCAGCTCCCATGGCTCATCAGACTCCACAACAGCTACGGCGGTGTCGTGAGAATCGCACCGGATACTCTGTCATTTACTGACGAGCGAGCGTGGCATGATATTTGCGGATCGACCAAGTATGCCAAAGAAGGCATGCCGAAAGACCCAAAAATGATATCCATGCTGGGGGGCGAGCTGCTGAGTCCGGATCCGCATCGTCCACGGCATGCGCAGCCACATGGGATCATGCGAAGAGCCATGGTCGCGGCACAACGGCACTCGAATGTTCGTGAGCTGGGACCGCTGATCGACAGGCACATCGAGGAGTGGCTCTCTGCCATGGCCGTGCGTTGTCAGAGCCACGGCGTTGCAGACATGAATGAGCTACCAAGCTTCTTCATTTGCAACCTATTCTTTGATCTCCTCCTCGGCGAGAAGATCGATCTGTTCAACGATCCAGCCTATCGATCCTGGGTGCATTCCTTCGACCGTTTCGCCTTCGGGGTGACGCTTTTGTCCTTGTTGAATCACTTCCCAATGGCACATAAGCCATTGCTGTTCATGGTGCGACGTTGGGGCGACAAGGAGCGCAGGTCGTTCCTCGACCCTGTCTACAGCATCTTCGATCGCCGAATGCAAGTGCTTGCCCGCGGTGAAAAGCATCGCGGCGACATGCTAGAGATGATGCTGGAGGACGAGAATGCCTCGACGAGTGACAGCAAAAACGCTACAATGCCGAAAGAGATGCTCCGAGAGTTTACGCCATTCCTACTCCTGGGTGCATGCGACCCCTTGCCAGGCTTCATTACAGCAATTACTTATTACGTCTTCCGTCGCAGCAGCTTACACATTCGCGAACGGCTGCTGCGAGAAGTCCGGAACAAGTTCACGTCTGAACAAGATATCACGGTCGACAGCATTGCGCACAGCGCCAAAGAGCTGCCATATCTCGAGGCTTGCTTCTCTGAAGTTGTGCGATGCTACGCGCCTGGTATAGGCGCCGAACGTGTGGTGCCAGATGGGGGCGCAATGGTTGCTGGTCGTTGGGTCCCAGGCGGAACGATCGTCGTGATGCAACATCAACCGCAATATCTACTGCGAGAGAACTTCACTTGTGCCGATCAATACATACCTGAGAGATGGCTCCCTTCCGAAGACGAACGCTCGGAGTTCGCGGGCGACAGGCGGAGCTGTTTACATCCTTTCAGCGTGGGGCCCTCCTCGTGTCCCGGACAAGAGTGAGTGTCTGCTCTCCTAGAAGAACATGATTGTGAGCCTGGATGACTAACAACCACCTGTCCAGGATTGCCTCCGTAATCTTGCGCCTTGCTGTCTGCAAGATGCTGTTTCGATATGACATCGAGTTGGATCGCAGCTGTGAGAACTGGGACGCTAATCAAGTGACCTATACCACCAGGGTTCGGCCGCCCCTAATGGTTCGAGCGAGACAAGCGAATGTATAGCACTCGAGACTGTATCAACCTTGCGTATCCCAAACGATAGTGCTCTATGTGGCCAATCGTCTTTTGATTCTCACTCAGCTTTGCTTGTGGAGTGGCATCGGCTTACACACAGTCTGAGAGCGCGATGCTAGACGGCTATGAAGCATGAATTTTCGTGATGCGCTTGATTCACTCTGCCTTCTAGCCTTGTCATCACGCATTCTCTCAGTCATGACGACTGACAGTCACTCTCACCCCCTTCGATTTCAGCGGCGGAAAGCCAACAAAGAAATCGTGAGCAATGTCCACATCCTTCCGCGTTGTCTCGAACAGATCGAAGTCGAACGCAGTGAACATGGCAGCCGAGGTAAGATACATTTCGGCATAGGCCAAATTGATGCCAATGCACATGCGCGAGCCTCTTCCGAAAGGGACAAAGTTGCCAGCGAGGCCATTCTTGTTCCCGAGCCATCTCTCCGGCTTGAACGCGAATGGTTCTGGATAGATGTTCGGATCCGTATGGAGGAGGTAAGATGACGATGACATCACAGTCTTGAAAAATGTCAGCTCAGATTCCGGTGGCTTCGCATGCTCCGAGACTTACGCCGGACGGAAGTCGATGGCCAGAGTAGACTAGCACTTCCTGCGGTGCGATCCTTGGCAGTCTCCCTGGCACGCCGAACGAGAGTCTCACACTTTCTTGGATGAGAGCAGTCTACGCCAGAAAATATCTGCAGTCAGTTCAAATGTATGACCAAGCAGGAGTGGGTTTTCGAGACTCACCAGGAATGGCAATGTCTCGAGCTCGGCGACAGTCAGAGCCTCGGCGGAGGCCTTCTTCTCCTTCAGCCCCGAGATTTCCTTGCGCAGTCTCAACAGCATATCCTGATTCTGCGTCAAGAAAAAGCTCATGACTGTGAGAGCTGAGGCTGTGGTCTCCGTACCGGCGCCCAGAAATATAGCCGCCTCCGACTTGAATCTTGATATCGTTTTATCTGGATCCGGCAATTTACTGTCGCGAATCTCATGGAAAACTGTCCTAAGCCCGTCGGGCTTATCCTTGGCCAACACCTCAGCGAGCTGCCCGTCAATCTTGGCTTCATACTCTGCAAGTGGGCGAAACTTGGCATCCACAGTTGCAATGAACCTGGCAGGTATCTTTGAGACAAGATCGAAGAGCCAAGGGAACATGCGCCCAAGTGGATGTCCTTGAGGCAGGGCATTGAAGGCATCAAGAAGATCCGGACCAAATTGCTCCTGCTTCATATTGACCATGCTTTCACCAAAGCAATAGCCGGCGATAACCTCCAATGTGAGACCACTGTACATCTGCTTGAGGTTGACAACGGCTCCCGTGTTGGCGAAGTTGTGCATGCGGTTCATGAGGCGCTCAACAGTGTGGCGGATTGTCGGCTCCAAACTGCGAATTGATTGCTTTGAAAAAGAAGCCGCCATGGCTGATCTCCTTGCTCGATGCTGCTCTGCATCGTAAGTGTCGAATGTACTTTCGTCATGTGTAGCCATGAATCGGATCTTATTTCGTGGATGCTGCGAGCCACTGGCGTAGATGCGATCGTAGAAATGGATGTCATTGATATGGACCTCTCCGGGGTTGATGCGTACGATGGGCCCGTATTTTGCATGGAGCTCTTGGATTTTCCAGAGGAAACGCCCCTTTTGCATGCCATCATAGAAGAACTCGTACAGGTAAGTGGCAGCGGCCAGGCGCGGTCCAGGCACATTTGCGAGAGGGGACAGATACACGCGGTAGAGGGGGACGCCTAAGAGATAGGTCGCAGCAAGCAATAGTCCAAGGTAGATCAAGGAAAGGTCGACCTGCAGGGTTGCCATGCTCATGCTGCCTCCTGAATTGCTCAAAGACTGATGGCGCATTCGAGTTCATCAAGAACCGGTCTTGATCTTCCATCAGACACAGTGGTCACGTATCATGTGGGATCGCCAGAAGACCTGCGGCCCTTCGGACCGTTGCATTTCGCGGTAAAGGAACTCTCCGAGTCCATGAACCGGGCGCCAGAGCGAACACAGCACGTAAGAACCGGGCATCATCGGAAGTATGCTCATACGACAATATGTCGATAACGCCGAAGAAGGCATTGTGTGTCGATTGGCGAAGGAATGGAAGGATGAGCCGTTGTGTGGTATAATAGTGGAGATGTCAGTGACTCTCCATCAGTCGATCGCCCGGTTGACGTGTCGATAAATAACGATTGACTGCTCCATATCTTATCACCGTCGACTTCGTGATACTAGTGTCGACTGCTCGATAAAACTGATCACTGCTCAGATCATACCTAGGTATCAACAGCCGTGACGTTCTACTAGTCGATTTGATTAGGGGGGTGATGGAATCATTGTTGAAATATTAGGTATTTAGAAAGCACTATCGATTATGTCGCAATCAGAACGGCGACTTTCCGTTTCTCAAGCAGTATGGCAGCGTACATGTACGTTTTGCTATTGGAGGTGTGATAATGGCATGAGGATCTTATTTGCTCAGTGTGCGGTCTTGGCACTGGTCACGTGCACAGGCCGCACGACCTTCCTGCCTGACTGATCCGAGTAATAAATACAACAACTGCTTGTCATGGAATGCTGCGTGGGCATCAACGCCTTCATCATTCTGCCACCACGCGGTACACAAGCTTCTTTCCACCCGCAGTGCCCTTTCGCACTCGATCCGCTCCTCCGGCCACGCCAGCCAAGCCCTCCGTGCTGACTTCGAAAGGATGAACCTTCACATCGCCCGAGTCCAGCCAGCGCTGCGCAATCGGCGCCCACTGCAATCCGAAGCGCTTGTCCTTGGGCTTCGCGTCGCGCCGATATGGTTTCTTCCACGTGATGGGCTTGCCCATGACCGTCCACGCGAGGATCCAGTCGGGTCGCACTTCCCGACGCGTATGCGCGCGGATGGGAAATGCATCTAACCCGACATATCGTCCGCCAGCACTGCCAATCGCGCCGTAGCAAATCTTCATGCTGGCGCTGTCGGTGATGCAGTCGAGAGCGTACTCGAGCGTGTCCCTGGTCAGGGCGCGGATATCTCCAGCGCACGAGGGATTGTGGTAGTCGAAGGCCTCGGCCGCGCCCAGAGCCTTGACGCGCTCGAAGTTGCGAGGAGAGCAGGTTGTGATTGGAACCAAGCCCGAACTAGATGGACCTGTCAGTCGACATATGAACGGCAAGTCAACCGCCAATAACTGAATGTCTCTCGAAAGGACTCACCGTCTTAGCGCTTGTATGGCCAGGCCACCAGTTGCCGTCCCGCCGCCATACACCAACACGTAGTGCTCCGCATGCCCATTCTCGTACGGCAACGGCAGCCTCAAATTGTGGTACAGGGTCATGCCGACGGTGATCAAGCCGCAAGGCAGTGTGGCCGCCTCTTCGTATGTCATCTCCGGTGGAATATGGAGCGCCATATAGTGCGGCACGACCGCATACTCCGCGAAGCTGCCTGTCATAGGATTCTCCGGGTTGTTTCCTGTCGAAATCCCTGCGACGCGATCACCGATGTGGAAGCGCTGACTTGACACGTCGTCTCCAAGTTGGATGATCTCGCCCGAGAAGTCACATCCCCAGGTCGAGCCCGGCGATGGCGACATGTCCAACGATTTCCAGTCGAATGGGTTGATCCCCACGCAAATCACACGCACAAGTAGTTCATCGTGGCCAGGGTGTGGGACTGGAGATCCTTCTGCCATAACGACGGAGCCGGGACCTTGGACTTTGAGCGCGCATTGCGTTTCTGGGTGTAGCAATGCGATTGAACCCATGGCTGTAATCTGACTGTGACCGACCGTCTTGAAGTGTTCTGCAAGTGACCTTTGTGTGAGGCTTAGCAGCTCCTGATGATGGGACCTTGGACTCAACACGGTCGAGCTGAGCGTGCACGGCTTCCTCTGCAGGCTCGGTGAGATGCTGAAGCCACTCAAAAGGTCTATCACCGAAGCTGACAGTCAGCCTGGCCGCCGTTCCGATACAAACCAAACCCACCGACACATCCCGTCCCGACCGCCAGCACCGCCGAATGGGACGGTATCTCATTTCCTGCTTGTAATGATTGTGTATTGCCTTCGTACACTCCGACCATCTGCATCGTTCCTCTGCTGAGAATCACAGTCCCCTTTCAACTTGCCGACGAACCATCCGACTCCTTGCACAGTCTCAAGACAATGTCGCGCAGTGCTGAGCCAATTGCCATCATTGGCTCTGGATGTCGCTTCCCGGGCGGTGGTGAGTAGATCGATGGCTGCTTTCGGATTTTGCTGACATTGGTCGCAGCATCTTCACCGTCCAAGCTTTGGGATCTTCTCGAACGGCCCCGGGACGTACTTGTGGACTTCCCGCCTGATAGGCTCAATCTTGGCGCATTCCACGACAGCAATGGCGAGCATCATGGCAAGACTGATGTTTGCAACAAGGCTTACCTTATTCAAGAGGATATTCGCCACTTTGATTCCACCTTCTTTAACGTAAATCCAGCTGAGGCAGATGCCATGGACCCGCAGCAGCGGCTGGCGCTTGAAACAGTCTTTGAGTCTCTGGAGACTGCTGGATATACTCTTCAAAAGATTGCTGGATCTCTCACTGCGGTCTATCTGGGTGTCATGACCTCAGACTATCGGGATATACAGCTGCGTGACCCGGAGACAATCAATCGATACCATCCGACAGGCACGACCTCTAGCATCTTGTCAAATCGAATCTCGTACTACTTCGATCTCAAAGGTCCTTCAATGACCCTCGACACGGCCTGCTCCTCTTCACTTGTGGCGCTTCATCTTGCAGTACAATCCCTTCGTAATGGCGAAGCTTCTATGGCTATTGCAGCGGGGGTCAATCTCATTATGGATCCTGCGGGCTATGTATCAGAGTCCAAGCTTCACATGCTGAGTCCAACGTCCCGAAGTCGGATGTGGGATGCGCTCGCGGATGGCTACGCTCGTGGCGAGGGTATCGCTTCTGTGGTACTCAAACCTTTGAGCCAAGCTATTGCAGATGGGGACCATATTGAGTGTGTTGTACGAGAGACTGGCATCAACAGCGATGGCCGTACCCCTGGCATAACCATGCCCAGCTCCGACTCCCAGGCCAAGCTTATCAGGAGCACATACAAGGCCGCCGGCTTGGACCCAATCGTCGACAGACCTCAGTACTTCGAATGCCACGGAACGGGAACGCAAGCTGGTGACCCCGTAGAAGCGAAGGCAATCTATGATTCTTTCTTCGACAGCGAGGACGAGGCTCCTGGTCCAGATAAGCTCTACTGTGGCTCTATCAAGT
Organism: Teratosphaeria destructans; assembly: GCA_010367425.1. Classification (NCBI taxonomy): domain Eukaryota; kingdom Fungi; phylum Ascomycota; class Dothideomycetes; order Mycosphaerellales; family Teratosphaeriaceae; genus Teratosphaeria; species Teratosphaeria destructans. The sequence continues at coordinate 549,376 of WBMN01000016.1, forward strand.
CTGTAATCGGCCACACGGAGGGCTGTGCAGGTCTAGCAGGGCTACTGAAGGCGTCGCTCGCATTGCAAACGGGCATTGTCCCACCAAATATGCTCTTCAACAACCTGAACCCAGCGATTGCACCTTACTACCATCGGCTACTAGTCCCTACGGACGCTCTTCCATGGCCAACTGTTGCGTGTGGGCCACGCAGAGCAAGTGTCAATAGCTTCGGGTTCGGAGGGGTAAGACGTGGATGGCGTGGCATATCATGTAAATCAAAAGGCTGACGTATGACAGACTAACGCGCATGCCATTCTTGAGAATTACGTTCCCGAAATTGGATCGCCAGGTCGTCTGCAAAAGTCCCAGCCAACTCCAGGTGCGGCTTTCGTTGGTCCGCTGCTGCTATCCTCCGAGACAGAAGCCTCGTTACGCGCAACGGTACAGCACTTTGCAGATTACATCCGCGGCAATCCGGCCTTGGATCTCGAAGATCTGGCTCACACCACCCAAGTCCGACGCACAGCCTTCGCTGTTCGTGCTCCGTTCGCTGCTGCGTCTCGAGACTGCCTCATTGAGGCCTTGGAGAGAGCCGTCGAAATCGAAAAATTTGTCATCAAGTCGCCGTCTACACCATCTGCAACCGAGAGGCCTGCTCTGCTGGGCATCTTCACAGGCCAAGGGGCGCAATGGGCCGCGATGGGTCGATCAATGTACTTGGCTTCTGATCGGTATCGGCAGAGTATTGCCGCATGCGAACAGGCGCTCCAGAACATTGCAGACGCGCCTACATGGTCACTCACGGCGGAGCTCATGCTGGATGATGATAAGTCTCGGGTAGGAGAGGCTGCACTATCACAGCCGCTTTGCACTGCCACGCAAATCGCCTTAGTGGATGTTCTTAAAGCGTCTGGTGTGCAATTTGATGCTGTAGTTGGCCATTCGTCTGGAGAAATCTCCGCGACTTATGCTGCAGGCTATCTCAGCGCGGCAGACGCCGTCCGGATAGCATATTACCGTGGGCTTTACGCGAGAAATATCTCTTCCCGAGGGAGGAGGGGCGCCATGATGGCGATCGGGTATGGGTACGAAGATGCCATCGCTTTCTTGGAGAAATTCTCGGGTCGCCTTAGCCTCGCAGCGAGCAATTCTCCCACGAGCACTACCATTTCTGGAGATTACGACGCTATCGAGCAAGCGAAAGCGGTCCTCGACGAGCTCAAGGTCTTTGCTCGCATCCTGAACGTAGATACTGCTTATCACTCTCACCACATGCTAAGCTGCGCCGATGCCTATCTGGAGGCTCTCAGAGCGTGTGGTATCAAGGTGCATACTGTGCCAAACAAAAAATGCGTCTGGATTTCATCTGTCTATGGTAACGCCGAAATGCTTGAGGATGAAGATAGTATGCAGTCGCTCGCGGATCAGTACTGGGTCGACAACATGGTCAAGCCTGTGCTCTTTTCAGAAGCTATAGAATGTGCACTGTGGAGGGCAGGACCTTTTCATTTAGCTGTAGAGGTTGGACCCCATCCAGCTCTGAAAGGACCAGCCAGTCAGACAATCAAAAAGGCTCTTGCTTCGGATCTACCGTATACAGGAGTGCTGCGTCGCGGCGAGCAGGATGTCTCCGTCTTTGCCTCTGGCTTGGGCTTCATCTGGGCTGTCGTTGGGCCCTTCGTGGACTTTCACGGCTGGCGGAAGGCAATGTTTGGGCCCTCCGTGCCACGACCTATGCTGTACAAAGGTCTCCCTTCGTATGCCTGGAACCACAACAAGATCCATTGGAAAGAGTCTCGACCGTCCAGGCGATACCGCTTGGCTGAGAAGCCGCCTCATGAGTTGCTTGGCAGGCGTCTTGGGGACGACGATGACAGTAATAGGCGTTGGCGCAACATTTTGAAGCTCGAGGAGCTTCCGTGGTTATCAGGTCATGCATTCCAAGGCCAGCCGCTCTTTGCCACCTCTGCCTACATGGCCGTGGCTATTGAGGCTGCGATGGAGATCGCTGGAAATCGTCCCGTGCGCATCATCGAGATTCAAGACCTCACCATGCCTCGTGGCTTCACGGTGCCAGAGAACCACCCAGGCGTGGAGACAATCTTCTCGGTGAGACGTCTTCACACAGATGAGAAGTCCGCCCATTTTCATGGCGAGTTCAGCTTCTCTACTGCGTCAAGCGATGCTATCGCAGATCTAGAGCAGCGATGCAGTGGCTCAATGAAAATTGAATTCGGCGACAGGTGAGTCACCACTCGTGAACGCACAATCATGCCCGATAGTCGCGTTGGCTGACCCTCGTGATATTTGTAGCTGCTTGGATGCACTGCCGCCTCGTCCGCCTACAAGATCCGATCTCATCGAGGTCGAGCCAGAAGCTTGCTACGACCAGTTGCTCGGGGTGGGGCTGGATTATCAAGGTCCGTTCAGAGGACTGAAATCTGTACGCAGAGGCCTGGGCTACTGTGCTGCCCAGGCTGCATGGAATCGTGACGAGTGGAGCATTAGGAACTATGTCATGCACCCTGGACCTTTGGATGTCGCCTTCCACTGCATCATACCGGCGCTGTGCTCTCCTCTCAGCGGCGCACTCTGGGCGCCCTACCTTCCCGTCAAAGTCGCTCGGTTGGCCGTGATTCCGCGGATGACATACGGCTCGCTCAGCGACGATCTTCAGTTTGACATTGACGCTCTCATCACTAAAAGCACAAAGAGCACGTTTGAGGGCGATGTGCACATTACGGACCCTTCCGGGCGTACTGGTCTGGTCGCTGAAGGTCTTCTGCTGCAGCGAGTGAAGGAGGGCCACCCCGCCGACGACAGGCCACTGTTCTCCAAGACCATTTGGGATGTGGACAGGCTGGGCTCTTCTGACAATCTTGACGGGCCGGCAGCTGACAGTGCCGACATTGCCCTTGCAGAGGACATTGAACGCACTGCCTTGTACTACTTGGAAAAGCTTTTTGGGTCCCTGCAGGAGACTGGTGTTGCGAATTGGAAGTGGCAACACCGAGCTTTTCACTCAGCCGCGAGCCACGTCCTGCAGCAAACTCGATCCAACAAGCACGCAACCGCGATAAGCGCTTGGCTGGAAGATGACGAAGAACAGATTATGGAGATCCGACGCAAGCATCCAAACAATGTGGATCTCGAGCTGATGCACGCAGTCGGTAAAAGTCTGCATGGTGTCATGACTGGTGATACTCAGCTGTTGGAGGTAATGCTCGAGGACGACATGCTGTCCAAATTCTATACTCAGGGTCGTATCTTTGCCCCATTGAACAAGATAATTGGCCAACTTATGCAGGTATGTGATAAAGAGAGTGCTCGGCCTGCAAGGTGATGTTTGCTTACGCCCAACTCGCAGAATATCGCGCACAAATTCCCACGAGCTGATATACTCGAGATTGGGGCGGGTACCGGCGGGACAACAGCTTCCATACTGAATAGTGTCGGCGACGCTTATGGTCATTATCTGTACACTGACGTATCTGCAGGCTTCTTTGAGAATGCCAAGCAGCGATTCGCCGCTGAGAGCGCGCGTCTTTCGTACAAGATCCTGGATATCGAGCAAGATCCATTGTCGCAAGGCTTGCAAGAGGGCAGTCAGGATATCATCATCGCCGCGAACGTCTTGCACGCCACTCGAAACCTTCACGAGACTCTGAGCCATGTTCGCACCTTGCTCAAGCCTGGTGGCTTTCTCCTGATGATGGAGGTTACTGGCGACACACTGGAGAATTTGCTCATCATGGGCGGCCTGCCAGGCTGGTGGTTAGGTATTGAGGAAGGGCGCACTCGAGGTCCGGGCATCAATCTCACTGAGTGGGACGCTCTTTTGCAGAGCACAGGCTTCACTGGCGCCGACAAATTTGTGATGGATCACCCAGACGACCAAAAGCATGCGTGTTCGGTCATTGTGAGCCAGGCCACAGATTCAACGCTGTCACTCCTCCTGGATCCCATGTCGCATCTAGACGATATGCCGCTCGAAAAGAGACTGCTCATCGTGGGCGGTAGCTCTTTGCAAACCAGCCGTATAGTCAGAGCCATGGAAAAGTCCGTCTCCCGCTTTGCCGAGAAAGTCATGGTTGCAAGGACGATCGATGATCTCACGGAACGGCAACTTGAGGAGAAGACATCTGTCATCTGTCTCAGCGATCTTGACGAACCCCTGTTCTCGCGGCCTGTGACACAAGACCGTCTGTCAAAGCTCCAGGCCCTCTACTCTGCCGCCAGTAACTTCCTGTGGGTCACCTCAGATCGCCTTGATGGACGTCCACATGCGAACATGAGCGTTGGCCTCGGTCGTGCTCTGATCACTGAGTTACCACACTTGAATTTGCAATTTCTGGACCTGGATAATCATCGCTCTCAAAATGACGCAGGAACGATCGTGGAATGGTTCCTAAAGCTCAGTGTATTTTCCGCCAACGACAGTCAACAGGACTCGATGCTATGGTGTACTGAGCTAGAGGTGGTCTTGCGTGATGGGCGGCCCAGCATTCCCCGTGTCGTTCTCGATAAGGAGAGGAACAACAGACTCAATTCTAGCCGTCGGACCATTAACAAAAGCGTCATGCTTCGTGAAAGCGCAGTTGATGCCGACCACTCTGGCGGAGGATTCTGCCTGAAAGAGCGATCACCTTGGGCTAAGGGCATGAGTCCACACCCAGATACAAGTCAAACACTCTGCGTGAGACAGTCTATTTCCTTGCCCTTTGCTAATCTTCGACCTATCTTCCTATCATCGGGTCATCTTGAAGGCAGTGGCCAGACTGCGCTTGCTATTTCACATGCGCACGGCTCCAGAATCACGTTGCCCACGAACCACATACTGGTCCTGGAGGGCGAAGGGAATCTTTCCGATGGGACGCTATTTGCTACCGCTGTATATCTGAGCGCGCTCCTTGCTGCATCCGTGATCTCGAGAGAAGCTCCCAGTGAGGGAACTATCGTGATCTACGACGCAATGCCGGACCTCGCGCAGGCTATCCTGGAGGTATCGGGATCGAAAGTCGTCTTTGCCTACCCACAGTCTGGACATCTTGACGTCCGCGACGGCGAAACCATCCGATTGCATGCACGGAGCTCCGAATTCAGCGTCAGAGGTAGCCTGCCAAGAGATACATGCTACTTCGTCGACTTCTCGACCAGTCCTAATGATCTCATTCGTGAGCATTTGACTAGAATGTATCCCGGTGTAAAATTCACGCCCAACATGCGAGCCGCCGAGGACTTGCTGGAGCCGGCTTTCAAGGCTGCTCGGAACTCGCAATTGGCTAACGAGCCAACAACAAATGTTGCGGTGCAGGACTTGCCTAGCCTTGGCTCGTCTTCAAGTCTCTACCCCAACGTAGTGGACTGGTCGCAAATGGATCGGCCGGTCAATGTTGATGTGGAACCTATCAACGGCGCGGGCTTATTCTCGCCAGAGAAGACTTATGTCATGATCGGGCTGAATTCAGATCTTGGTCGGTCTATCTGCAGGTGGATGGTAGAACACGGTGCTCGCCACATTGTCATTGCCAGCCGGAGTGCCAATGTTGGAAGTGCTTGGCTGAGCGAGATGGAAGACCTTGGTGCTTCTGTCAAGACCTTCAAAATGGATGTTACGAGTCGTCAGTCAGTCCAGGCTCTTTATGATGACATCAGAGCCAACCTCCCTGCGATCGGCGGCGTCTGCAATGGTGCCCTTGTGCTGCAGGATCAGCTATTCCTGGATATGAAGGCGGACGCTTTGAACGAAGTCTTTGCACCCAAGGTCGATGGCACGCTGTTCCTGAACGAGATCTTCACGGACTCCTCCATCGACTTCTTCATCTCATTCAGTTCTACGAGCTCTATAATGGGCAACGCTGGGCAGTCTAATTACAATGCTGCCTCGCTCTTTCAGGCAGCTTTGGCGGAACAGCGTCGTGCTAGAGGTCTCCCAGCTTCTGTCCTCACTCTTGGTATTGTCGTCGACGTAGGCTATATCGCACAACGTGAGTGTTTGCCTTGTGATGCATTCGAGAAGCTTATGCTGACAGAGTTAAATAACAGGTGGTCCGCGTTTCCTGGCGAAACTGAATAATATTGAGTACTATGTTTTCATCTCGGAGAGCGACGTTCATACCATCTTCGCCGAAGCTGTTGCTGCCAGTAAGCCCTGTGGCTCTGAGGACACAGTCGAGATTGTCTCCGGGATCAAGCCGTTCGCCTACAATGCGTCCACGAAGAGGTTTCCCCCGTGGTTCCGTAATCCTCGATTTTCACACTTTGTCCGTGAGGTTGCAGAAGAGGACACTGACGAGGGAGCGCGTAATACGAACAGCACAGTACAAGTCAGAGCGCTCATGGATAATGCCGCGTCGGAGGATGACGCTGCTGATGCGCTGACAGCGGCCTTCGCAAGCAAGCTGGAATCAATGTTACAAATGACAGCGGGAAGTATAAAGGTCGATGCATCACTACTCGATCTGGGTATTGACTCACTGCTGGCTGTGGAGATCAGGACCTGGTTCTTGCGAGAAGCTCATGTCGATATACCGGTCCTGATGGTCCTTGGCGGCGACAGTGTGCGAGATATTGCTGCCGAAGCTGCAAAGAGATACCTTTCAGCCAAGATGGCGGATGCTGGAGCTCAGACTGCTAGCGGTGATACCGAGACTGCTGCGGATAGAAGATCACAGGCGGTTCATCCTGGCAGTGCACCCAACAGCGACACCGCGAATTCCTCAACCGGGTCATCGCGCGGCAGGAGTATGAGCCCAGCTAATGAGGGCGCCGTAACGCCCCTTAGTGATCAGTCCAGCTCAAGCTCTGCAGTGGAGCCCAAGCCAGAAATAGAGACGGTCAGAGAGGAGAAGCTGTCGTTCGCCCAGTCTAGGTAAATCGTAATCCTCTTGTATCTAGCGATTTATTTCCGCTGAGTCTCTATCCAGAATCTGGTTCCTTCATCGCCTGTCCAGAGACCCGACCCAATTCAACAGCCTGTCAGTCTACAATCTACGGGGTCCTTTGCAGGTACCTCGCCTTAGACGTGCTTTAGCGACAGTCGTAGGCCGGCACGAGTGTTTGCATTCGTGCTTCTATACCAACGCGGGTAGTGGGGATGCTGTGCAAGCTATACTCAAGCATCCCCGTGACTGCTTCCAGCACATTGTGGCGCATGACCAAGGAGTTCTTGAGGCCGAAATCGAGCTTCTGAAACATCACACCTGGGCCCTCGGCGAAGGTGAAGGCCTGAGGGTTGTTTTAGTCTCACGCTCAGCTGAAGATCATTCGCTGCTCGTTGGTTATCACCACATGATCATGGACGGAATCGGGCATTTCATCTTCCTACAAGAGGTCAGCGCCGCATATGTGGGAAAGCGTCTAGCGCCAGTCAAGATTGGGTTCTTGGACCTTTGCATTGAAGAGCTTCGGTCATTGCAGCAGGGCCGCATGGACGATCACATTCATTTCTGGATCGAGGAGATGTCCCCGTCACCTGAGGTGATTGACCTCCTGCCATTTGCATCGGTCAACACGAGACCCGCCAGAGATTCCTTTGTCAACAACGAAAGTCTTCGAGATCTGGGCAGCGATCTGTCCAGCCGGATCAAGCGAGCGAGCCGCGATCTGTCCGTAACTCCCTTTTACTTCCACATGGCGGCCCTCCAGGTACTACTCCATCGGCTTCTCGGCAATAGCACAGTCTGCATTGGCACGACGGACGCCAATCGCGCAAGCTCTCAGTCCAGCATCGTCGGCTTCTTCTTGAACATGCTTCCTGTTCGATTGCATATGAGCCGAGACGACCTGTTCTCGGACCTGGTCTCTCGGGCCAGTCAAAAACATCGGAATGTCCAACAGCATGCCGATTTGCCGTTCAGCGTGCTGCTGGAGAAGCTTCGCATAGAGCGCGACCCATCTCATACGCCAATCTTCCAAATAGCGATCAATTATCGGCAAGGCAACCAAGCAGAAATCCCATTTGGCAATGCGCATCTCAGCGTCGATTCAGTTGCAGAGGCGAAGAGCCCTTACGATATAGCCTTGACAGTCACACCTGCGGGTGATACTTCTTATGTGCAGCTGGTCACCCGTGCAGACCTCTACACGCCTGAGGCCACGAACAAGCTGGCAAACATGTATACCACTCTCCTGGAGCAGCTTAGCGACAATACGCAGAAATCTGTGAATCGATACGACCTCTATACGGAGCAACAAAAACATGCTGCCATACGTCTGGGCCGACCTCGCAATGTAGATTTCGGCTGGCCTATGACCTTGACAGAAAAGATAGACTCTGTGGTTGCGGAGCAAACCAACGCTCCAGCTGCGAGCGATGACAAGGGCAACGTGAGCTACACAGAGCTACAGCAGCAAATCAATTCGATCGCTTTTGCCATCGCTAAGCGCAGCAACGGGCGTGCTTCCAGGATAGCAGTGATATGCGACCCTTCCATCGACGGACTGGCTAGCATGCTCGCTGTCATCAGGAGCGGTGCCGCTTACGTACCACTTGACGGCGTACTACCTGACGAGCGGCTCACAGCTATATTGAAAGCTTCCGCGCCTGAATTGATCATTTGTCACAATACCACGCTTAGTCGCGCAAGGAACATCGCTGGCTGTATTGGTCTTCTGAACATTAGCTCAATCGCCGAGGCAAGCGTTGGCTCAATCCCTAACTTGGAGCAACACGGCCGGACCACCTTCATCCTGTTCACTTCAGGATCAACAGGCACGCCGAAAGGTATCGAGCTCTCCCAAATCGGTATCATCAACTACCTAGCATCTAAGGCGAACCGTCTCTCACTGCAAAGGGAAGTTGTTCTGCAACAAAGTGCTCTCGGATTTGACATGTGCCTTGCGCAGACATTCCACGCCATTGCAAGAGGTGGAACGCTCGTCATCGCGCCCCAAGGCAGTCGAGGCGATCCTGTCGCACTCAGCAATTTGATGGTCGCGAGCAATGTGAGCATGACCATTGCCACGCCAACGGAGTATCTGATGTTGCTTCGCTATGGCAGTAATCAACTCCGAGAGCACAATTCTTGGCAGAATGCTTGTAGTGGAGGCGAAGCAGTCACGAGCGAGCTGAAGCGGCTGTTCAGTCAACTGCACAAACCTCCAACTCTGACCGATTGCTATGGTCCTACCGAAGTGTCGTGCTGCGCGACTATGCATACGGTCAATCTTGATCCTGACGCCAGGGACTCGGAGAGGGGACTGGTTGGAGTGGCGAATCCAAACACCTCGATATACATCCTTGACAAAGATGGGCAGTGCTTACCGATTGGTATGCCCGGCGAGATCGCCATCGGCGGCCTTGGTGTGGCTCTCGGCTATCTCGATTCCGAACTGTCTGCTCAAAAGTTTGTGCCCAATACTTTCGAAGATCTGAACGATGCCCCGCCACACTGGAGCCGCAACCTCTACAAGTCCGGCGATAGAGGTGTATTGCGTTCAGATGGCGTGGTGCAATATATTGGCCGGCTCGATAATGACACTACAGTCAAGCTTCGCGGCCTTCGCGTTGATCTGCAAGACATTTCGACAACTATGATCCAAGCATCCAACGGCTCGCTCGTGGAGGCCGTTGTCACACTTAGAGGCGAGCCTGCCATTTTAGTGGCTCACGTTGTCCTCTCACCCGGCACAGATTCAGAAGACCATGACTTGAAGAGGTGGTGCTCGACTCTGCCATTGCCCAGGTATATGCAGCCCTCAGTGATCGTGCGTGTTCCTAGTCTCCCTATGAGCTCCAATGGGAAGGTGGACAGGCGAGCCATATCTGCTCTCCCTCTACCGCGAAATAGCTCTGCCTCTGATGGTGTGATTCAGCGGCCACTGAGCCTTGTCGAGGGCGAGCTGAAGTTGCTCTGGGCAAATGTCCTTGGTTCAATGGATCTATCCACGGCGCATTTGTCAGTAGACTCGGACTTTTTCGAGGCTGGCGGCACCTCAATGAGCCTAGTGAAGCTCCAAGCGGCAGTGCGGTCCTCCATGGGCGTCGATCTATCACTCCAATCCCTTTACAAGGCCAGTACTTTGGGAAGCATGGCAGCCATGATCTCGGATTGCCGAGATCATCTTCAGCCTCCTTCGCTTGACTGGGCGACCGAAACGACATTTCCCACGGACTTCGACCTGCCCTGCATTGAAGGCCCGCCAATTCGAACCACATCTCAAGGGCTAGAGGTCCTGCTGACCGGCTCTACTGCTTTCCTTGGCAGGGCTATCCTCGCGTCACTCCTTCAACACCCTGAGGTCACACACGTCCATTGCATAGCCGTCGACGCCGACAGGATAGCTTCGTTCGCGCGTGATTACAAGAAGTCACAGGTGTCCGTCTATGCTGGTCACCTCAGCGATAAAAACCTGGGCCTCGACCTTCCGACCTTCGCCCGCCTGCAGAAGACCGTGGACCGGGTAGTGCTTGCGGGAGCTCATGGTCATTGCCTTAACAACTATACCTCGCTTCGCATGCCAAATGTGCACTCGACTCATCAGATGGCGATGTTCGCTTTGCCGCGACGAATTCCTGTGCACTACATCTCCTCCAATCGCGTGACGCTCCTTGGGTCCAACATACAGAATACGGCACTTCCACCAGTCAGCGTCGCAAGTCAACTACCCCCCAACGACGGCGGTGAAGGCTTCACAGCTTCAAAATGGGCTTCCGAAGTCATTCTCGAGAACCTTACTCGGCGTGTCCAAGGAGGATTCCCAGTGACGATCCATCGCCCCTGCGCCCTTATCGGTCCCGACGCACCACTCGAAGACGCTCTCAACGCTCTGATCCGATATTCTCTGACGCTGAGAACCGTACCTAATACCTCCTCTCTACCCATCGAAGGATATCTCGATTTCGAGAAAGTCGAGCATGTGGCGGCAGACATTGTGCGTGCGGTATTAGACTCTGCCGCAATGGAGAGGCAAGCCGGTATCAAGTTCCTGCATCATTCCAGCGGGAAGCGTGTTCGGCCACACGAATTCAAGGCCTACATGGAGCGCGAGGGCGGCGAGACGTTCGAGGAAGTGGACCTGGAGACGTGGATCGAGAGGGCTAGAGAGGAAGGGCTCGAGGAGCTGATCGCGAGCTATCTGTGGGCGGTGGTAGGCCGAGGCGAGACCTTGGTGTTTCCGTTCATGGGAGGCGAAGTCTAAGCGGGCCACCATGCGGATGCTAGCCAATGCGAAGGGCTTAGCATGATTCGTCAGCCATGCCGCAGCTTCTGAGCTGCTCGGGCTATACGTAGAACCTGACGAATGCTGCGGCAAATCAGCGTGGTAGTGGATGATGATCACGAGCGGCGGCGTTGACGAGCCGAAGGTTGGTCATGATCCCGGAGACGTAGTAGAGCCGCCGAATATGAGTTTTCTGCTGGGTTCAGACTTCGCATTGCCAGTCTTGTATGCGAGAAACATATAGCACAGAGCGCCGATGCGCTGGCTCGAAGGCAAAGAACGCTCAGGCCTCGCGTGATGAGCTCAACACCTTCATGATCTTGCGAAAGAGCGTCACTCTCGCGCGTCTATGCAATACTAAATCCGGCAGTAACCATGTGAAAGGCCGATGGCACTTGAGATCCCGGCTGCGCTTGGACAGAGACGGGTCAAGTAAACGCTTTCGAGGCACATCAAGAGGGTTTGTTGTAGGTGCTGTTCTACTCGACCGCAGACGATCAAGATATTGAAGCCTAGAAGCTCTGGCCTTCACTTCTTGCATGCCCACCGCTCACTCGCGCAGCCATTTTCACGAGCGTCAAAGCTTCATTGCCGCCACTCCTTGTGCTTTCACGTTCTCCTCGAGAACGTGCCACGAGACTCTCCCTCTAAGCAACATCGACTGCAATCATCTACTCAAGGAGTCTCATCCACCACCACATCAACGGGTCCTCATACACAAATACTGACTTGTAGACCGACACCCGCTACCACACCAACGGCTACTCATAAACAAACATCGACTTCTCCTATACACCGAGCATCCATCTAATGCCTCTCAACGTCGACCAGCGTGCAGAGAATTTCCTCCTTGTCTACCACTCTTGCGAGCCAGAGGACGCGAAAGTCCTCACACGATTCAAGAGCGATTTCTACCAGGTCCCTCACGACTCACATCCGGACAACCCTCGAGTCGTAGTGAGAATCCCTAAAGCGGGCGAAAGCACTGAATACGGATGGCGTTGTGGTGCCAGAGACTGTGAGAAGTGCGAGAAGACGGCAAGCACACTCACCAGCCTGACCATCCCGGTGGCTATCTCCCACGGGATCTGGGGGGTGCCGGTTCAGGAGCAGTCCGGCGAGGTCCTCGGTGTCCTTGCAGTGCGAGGGCTGCGCCACCGACATGCTACTATCTTCGTCCAGCCAAAGACACAAGTCCGAGGGAAGCGGGCCCCGTTCAATGCATCACAGCCAGGATCTGCCCAATTCGAGGCATTGAAGAGCACCAGAGGCCCCCGAGGCGGTCTCGATTCGCCCCATATCTTGCGGAACCATGCGCAGCAGGGCTCGACTCGATTGCCGCCGCGTATCGAGGACTACACCGTTGTTCAATCGAACACTGCGAAAAAGCCACCAGCCGCTAGGAAGACGGCTAGTATCCACGGCAAAAAGAAAGTCACCGGTGCAAATGATGCAGAAGAAAGCTTGTTCGTATCGGAACGGGAACAAGAGTACGCGGTGCCTACAAATACGAAGAGAAGGGCACCACAAGCCATGCAGAGTTCAGATGGCGAGGGCATCGACACTGGTGGTGGCAAGTCGCTGCTACATGATTCTCGTCGCCTGAAGCGGAAAGCTAAGGATGCTGCCACGGTGTTGTTGAAGCAGTCCTCTCAGGAAGGCGATGATGAAGATGGGGCGCAGGAGTTGGGCGATGAATCCGGCATTTACTTGCAGAGGATGCAGGAGAGTCGAGCTCAGAGGAAGGAGCGAGAGCGGCGCGAGCTGGCCATCGTCATGAGCTGGGACAGAGTCGAGCAGTAGGGAGGGTGGAACTTCGTATTCGAGTTCGCAACGAGATTGTGCTGGTGGTGGATTCTCAGATTTCATGCTCGTGAATCATGGGTAGCATCACAGGGTTTGGTGCGGTAGATCTCACGGTGACGGTGTGTGCTTTCATGCATGATCAATATGGGCATGGGCAGACACTGGTACATGGTTGCAACCGCTCGTCAATGACGAAGCAACATCTCCCGCCGACCCTCATCCCACTTGTACACCCCACCATCACCAACGTTGTACCGATAATAATTCTCCGTGCCACCCCTGACCATAGCCCGTCGGAACGTGATATTGATGCGACCTTTGTCTGCCTCGCCACCCTTTCGCTTCGGGATGGAGTGTAGCCATCTACTCTGCGTCAAGCCTCTCATCAGGATCATATCGCCAGAAGCCAGGGGCAGTTTCATGGGCTTCGTCTCTGATGGATGGTTGTCTGGTGTTGGTTTGTGTTTGAGAAGGAAGTCGCGCTTCGCTCCCAGAGTGAAGGATGCAATGGCTGGCAGATTGCCTAGGAACCGCTCGTCGTCTGAGTGGTAGGAAATGCTGTCGTTGCCAGTGGCATAATAATTCACCAGACAAAAGTTGAAGCACTCGCCCGTCGCGCCTTCCGTCAGCGTCCGCAAGTGGTCCAGACATTGCGGTATCGGTCTCGGCTCACACTTGTAAGCATCCCTGGGCACCGGCTCCCCTGTCGTCGCATCCACGACTTGCTGATCATCAGGACCGAAGCGTGACGTCTCGTCCAGGCCAAAGACCGTGGTGAAGCGAGGAGTGTCGATCGGGGTCGCGACGGAGCCGCGCTTGATCATGTATTTGACCCGATAGAAGAAGAGCTCGCGCCTGAGGAACTCAAAGAGCTCGCGCTGTATGTCCTTGGGCACGTATGGCTGGTAATAGAGCAGGTCTAGATCTGGCTGGTCGTCGATGATGCGACCTTCGGCGGCCGGAGCAAAGTTCAGGATGTGGTGGATGTCGGGAGGGAGATGGGGCAGTGCGAACGGATATGTGTGATGAGAAGAGACCTTGTCCGATTCCTCGGTTGTGCTCTTGTCAGATTGCCGGTGGTTGTAAGGACGCCTATCTCATCGGTCTTCTCAATCCGGCTTCGCTTGGGAGCAGGGCGTGAAATGAAGGCATCCAGGGTGCTTGGCCTTTTGGACATTGTGTTTCTTATGTTGTATGTACAAGTCAGTCGTACATCATGAAATAATTGCATCTCAATACTGTTGCCAAGGAGATCCATGTAATTGACCTTCAATATTGTTCCTCTCTCCATCCCGTCAACATCCAGTACGTCATGTTATGTTCGAAACGCGAAAGAGACGCGGCGCACGGTCGTTCTGTTTGGCCGCGCTTTCCCCATGACGGGAACTGTCTGCCTAAGGTAGCGAGTACATGTACATGTACATGTACATCCCCATCCCTTCGTGCATCTGAAATGACAATAATAATAATGCGACAACATCCGCCAAGGGACAGACAGATTCACATGAGCGGAGTGCACTCTTGACTACGATCCAATGAGTCACCTGCGGCTCCTCGATCTGAAGCCATCCGGGCGGAATGGGGCGCCGACGAGTGGTGACCATACCATCCGACGATGAGGATCCAGGGGCAAGTGTCCCTCCTGCACAAGCTCATGGCGAAGACGAGGACCTCAAAAGACCAAGCAAGCGGTCGACTGGAAAGCTGAGGTCGGTCAGCAAGCCTCGGAAGGCTCAACAGCCCACACCCGAGGTGTCGACCCAAGGTGGCAGCTCCCAGAAAACTCCCGCGAAGAAGCCCAAGTCGACCAAGGTCAAAAGCAAGACCGCAGCCAAGGAGGCCGAAGGGTCAAATGCGAAGCCCATCTATTCATTCTTCAATGCCGCCACCCAGCGGCAACAGAAGGTGATCCCATCGCCGAGTCCGGAAAAGTCTTTCACCCCACAAGATGACTTGGAGGTCATTCATGACGATTCTGGCGACGATGCTGCGTCTGTCACGGTGTCGAGAGGCTCCAGCACTGCTTTGGCTATGCGGAAACGAAAGCTACAGCATAGTCAGGACATCGAAGACGATCACGGGTCCTTGCCAGCAACCCACAAGTTCCGCAAAACCAGCAACGAGGGTCGCACCCACTCGTCGAAAATCATAAACGAAGACCGACGACCGTGGACTGACCGATTCGCACCTGTTGACCTGTCCGAGCTCGCGGTGCACAAGCGCAAAGTAGCAGATGTCCGAAATTGGCTGGAAACAGCTGTCAATGGCAGGCGGCACAAGGTCCTCGTCCTCAAAGGCGCTGCTGGCACAGGCAAGACGACGACTGTCAATCTTCTCGCCAAGGATATGGGCATCGAAGTCTCTGAATGGCGCAATCCAGCTGGCTTTGAGATGGTGTCCGACAGCTCGTTATCAACAGCAGCGCAATTCGAAGAATTTATTCGTCGAGCAGGCAAGATGTCAGGTCTCGCCCTGTCGAGCAGCATGGACGCAGTCATGCAGGAGTCGGCGCATACATCACAGCCCCAAAAGGATGCACATCGCAGACAAGTCCTGCTGATCGAAGAATTTCCTAATACCTTCTCCCGCTCATCTAGTACACTGCGATCGTTCAGAAGTACGATCGCACAGTACGTCGCATCACCGGCCGTGCAAGAAGGTCGCGTCAGCCCCGTCGTTATGGTCATCTCCGAGACTCTGTTGTCGACAAATACCGCAGCGGCAGACAGCTTTACCGCACATCGTCTGCTTGGTCCAGAGCTCACAAATCATCCATACATTGACATGATCGAGTTCAACCCGATAGCGCCTACTTATCTCACGAAAGCGCTAGAGACAATCGTCGTGAAGGAAGCGCGAAAGTCTGGCAGGCGGAAGACCCCTGGTCCACAGGTGTTGAAGCATCTAGCTGAAACTGGCGACGTCAGAAGCGCTGTGTCAACACTTGAGTTCCTGTGTCTTCGAGGAGACGACGGCGATGTATGGTCCACAAAAGTCGCATTTACCAAGCCTAAGAAAGCGAGAACTGAGCCGAACATGACCAAAGCGGAGGAGGATGCGCTGCGGCTCATCACCAATCGCGAAAGTAATCTTGGTATATTTCATGCTGCTGGCAGAGTCGTTTTCAACAACCGGGTAGAGCCTGCGCCCAGTGCTGGCATCGCCCAGCCGCCGTCGTGGTTACCACAACACCGAAGGACGAAGGTCCCCGAGAAGGATATGAACGTTCTGATTGATGAGCTTGGTACCGACGCACCTACGTATTTGGCAGCCCTGCACGAGAACTATGCCCTATCGTGCTGCACCGCCGGAGCTGAGGAGACGCTGGACAGCTTAGGTGGGTGCATAGACAGCATTTCCAATGCTGATCTATTGTCTGTGGACCGCTTCTCATTCGGCACCAAGGCATTCTCGGGATCAGCTTCAGATAGCCTGCGCCAGGACGAAATGTCCTTCCAGGTCGCAGTCAGAGGTCTGCTATTCAATCTGCCATCGCCCGTACACCGAGGCGTGCCTCATGGAGGCAATAAAGCCAATGCTCATCGAATGTACTATCCAGGCTCGCTGAGGATTTGGAGAAAAATGGAGGGAATCGAAGGAGCGTTAGATGTCTTGACCAGCAAGGTACAGAGAGGAGAACTCATTGAAGTGACTCACACACCAAAGGCCGACCTTTCTGCCGCTTGCAAAGGAGTCGAATCGTGGCATCGCCCGCTTACGATTGGAGGACAGCTCGAGGAGCCGCCAGCAGAGCTGAATGAAGACGATGGATGCCGGAATATGCCCGTCACCAAGATCGAGATGCTCCTGGAGCGTTTGCCGTATCTGGATCACATATTTCACAGGCGGTCCGATACATTCCTTGAGCCGGTTCGTGTCGTGTGCCGCATTCGACAGTCCATACTCAACATGGGTGAAGACGACGATGCTGAAGGTGGGCCCGAAGATGCCTTTGAAGGCATGGCTGAGCAGTGGACGACAGACAAGCCGGACGCCGAGATCGATCTGGATAGCTCAAGACCAAAGGCCGCGACAGGGACAAGCCGCAAAGGCCCATCAACGGGTCCAGGGCCTGCAATACCGGTTGAAGCTAGCGTTGAGAAGCTTGTGCTCGAAGACGATGACATTGTAGATGACTGAGGTGCTGTGGAGTTCTGCTAACTTAGCGAGGCGTTCGGGTTGAGATGTCTGTATTCTGCTGAATCCATCCACGCAGGGCTCAGATCCGCCTTATTCTCGTCCAGCTTTACACGGTCGTCACCTTGCTCAGCTCTAACCTGATCATAGGGCATCCATCGATAGCCAGCCCTAACCTCGCGATTCTGATCGCCCTACACCGGCGCGGGCGGCTTCAACACAGGGAACCAATGGCGTTCTCGATATCAAAGCGCTGTACTGACATGATACTACAGGGTTCGGGCGCGAGAACGGGCAACGACGGTTGACAGGACTCCTACCACCAGGCGGACAGAGTAGTCGTTCTATGATCGCAGATATCGCGATGACTCTTGCTCGGTGAACCATAGGGCTGCCTACAGTACCCAGATGAAACCGCGAGACATCACCAATCACTGCCAGCCCTTCACGTACTGGTGATGATGAATGTCGGCCAAGTATTCCGCCTCGAGCTCTGAACAAGGCCCCGTGTGCACCGAAACGGATACTGTTTTCTTCACATCCCTTTTGTGGCGTTTGGCAGGCATTTCCACAGCAATGTCCGCATCCAGAGTTTCCTCGCTGCCATCATCGATGGTGTACATGCCCCTATGCTTACGATGCTTCTTCCCGATCGACCCAATGGTGACGATGTGGTGAGCCGAAGGGTCGAGCTGTGACGGCTTCGAACTGGAGCCGGTGGACTCTTGAACGGTGCGAGTTACGCGTGCCACGAGGTGGTAGACGATGGGTAAGTTGGTACTGTGGATGGTAAGCATGCGTTGGAGCATCTCTGTATCGTGGCTTACATAATGATTGAGACAAATGTCTCTCGCACGGCCCAAGAACCTGCTTGCACAGCTCCGTTGATTGGATCCTGGGATAAAATGTCAATTGCAAGGCATCGATTGTACCATGACCTATCGGACTGACCGTCAATATCAATACACAACGCAGAGTTCCGAACGCCATGATTAGAGCGCCGCCACTGAACATGAACAAGATCGGACCTTTGCGAGTCCAATTCATCTTCGTCTCCCACATCACTGGCAGAGCGATGGACATCAGGTACCTGAAATGGTCGACATCTATGATTAGCCTGTGTCTGTTGAGAGTGTCAATGCCACGGCCTTGACTTACGCATCAGTTGCAACATTTAAAACGAGAATGACAATGCAATCGACGGGCGAGATCGCCGGTTGACAGACAGACCCAGGATTGGGGTAGATCTGCCAATTATTGTAATATGGTCGGCATCCCAGATTGATGGCAAGAGCGCACACCATATAAGTGGCAATGAGGATAAAGTAGCCAGCGTTGATTCGCTTCGATGTCGAGTCCACGCCTCTCAGTAGCCTGCTGTAGAACACGAGGAGACATGCTTTGAGGGTCCAGAGCAGAAGGGTGTACAGATTCCAGCCTCTGGGAGAAGATCTCGATCAGTGGTAACTCTTGACAGCTCTGTGGCACAATACTCACATCATCTGCGTCTTGGATCCGTGGACCCGCATGTCATATTCAGGGGACGAAGGAATGAGTGCCTCTCGCTCGGCATCGGTCATACCGTTGTTGGCCAGTCCATGGTACCAGGCGCCGACCACATACTGGTGGAGAAATCGTCAGCTACACATCCCCACTGGTCAGAGAGAAGGTCGCCATTACCGCTGTCGCCGTCTCAGCAGCATACAAACACATGGCCAGAATCGCAAGGTAATCGTCGGCCTCGAACCTTTGCCAGGTCTTCACTGCTGTCCTGCATCGTGATGAAGCAGAAGGTCAGTACCAGGTTCCCTCAAGCGTCGGCCTCGATGCCTGCTTACCATCTCGATACTAGACGTAGCCCAACGAAAAAGACAGCGACGCCCAGAAGTGTGAAGGCTTCGGTGATGAATTCAACGGCCATATCGCTCGACCACAATGCTCCGATGACTTGCCAGCATCAGGAGAGATTTCAGACGCGGAGACTTGGCACATTGTTATACACATCTGCCCAGGCACCCCAAGTCTGCAGACCCAGGAAACGCACTCGTTGCCGCGTGAAGAATCACAGTACCTACCTATCCTAACGCTCCGTAAAAAAGATCGTCGCTGCACTGAAGCTGCCATGATCGTGAATGCACACCCATCACCTCCTGTTGATACTCGTCGACGAGTAGGAAGATTGCCGAGTCTGAGGCTAGACTCCCATCACTGCAACGGACAAACACCTTATACATCCTTGCTGCTCCTCGGCATCGAAGGACCATCAAGCTCCCCGCCACACGCACGCGGCTCCGGGGACATGTGCATAGTGGACGGAGGATCACGTCGGAGCTGTGAACTCTGTCGTCTCGGTAAGAGGTAGCCTCGACACTAGCAGCTCATAGTAGCGATCGCATCTCCCGTATACGCGTACACCTTCAGGTGATGATGATGGAGAGCTTCACCAGCACTGTGTGAAAGGAGCTCTCGGCCCTGCAGTAGCGCGTGCCAGATCCGGGCGCAATTTGTCTTTGGGTCCCCGATCCCCCCCCCCCAGATCGTTATTATCATTGTCGCCTTCCCTTTGGGACTTCCCACGACGACCCAGCTACCTGGATACGAAAGCTCAGCACATCTAGATCTCGCATGCTGTACGCAGTACGTAGGTTATTCCTCTCGCGCTTGGCGATGACATGATGATGATTTGAATCTGCAAGATGACCATCTGAGACCCGGAGGAGAGGACCGATCGGCCGGGTTGATGCATTGCTGGAGCGCGACCCCGAATATGGGGGGGGGGGTGTCTGATGCATGCGGCCGGATGGACGACCGATGCGACTTTGCAGCGATCTTCGAGAGCCCCCTTCACATCCCATGAGTTGCACACAATCCAGACCGTGATGCCTCAGCGCAGATACGGGCAGGCTAGTGTCGATTTGCGAAGTCTTTAGGGGGAAAACGGTTGAGTCTGCAGAGTGAGGCCAAGGTCAATCGTGGTGGGAATACTGCTCCGGGGGGGCGACACGATAATCACATCGCAACTACCTCGATACGTCCTTGGCGAAATCTTGTCTTCCACTCGTAAAACTGATCCCCATGGGCCTTTGTTGACAGAAGCTGGAACTCAGACACTTCCTGTGTAGTGGATGCTTGTGTATTTCATGCTTTGTGACTATGCTACCATTTGCAAAACACTAGAGTCAAACTCAGTTCTCACCTTCAAATGTTCGACTCTCTAAGCACCCTGTACCCACTCGCTCGTAGCAGTCTCCCTTGATGCGTCTCGTCTCTGCTTACTGATTCTTTCTTGAGCATCGGCACTGCGTAGTTCGCCCTTACTCGATGTCCACTGAGTCCGAATACTCTCAGCGAGTGCCACGTTCTCCCAGCTCTGATGAGCCACGGCCGGCTGTTGACAGACTTCAGCCATCACCGAAAGACACGCAACTTCCAAGGAGTGCAGCCCGGTGGTGGAATGCCGTCCTCCTCAGAAACATCGTCGCCCTCAAAACCCGTTGCAATGCTGGGCTCCTTGCCATCCACATAATCAGCTGGCGCCTCCTGAAGAGTATTGCCTGGCGCAATGGATGGAATGGCACCCATGTGCTGAGGCATGTACGAGCGGTCATAATCAGTAGCCATGTTCGGCGCCTTGTCATCCTCGTAGTTTGCTGGTAGTTGCCAAGGAGAGCTATTCGGCAGAGGGATTGCAGCCTTCTGCTTAGGCGTGTAAGAGGTCTCGGGACCGGGCGCATCGCTGGGCGCCTTGCCGACCGCAAGATGAGGCGACGCCATCCACGGGGTGTGAGCCAGCGGAATCTGTGGAATCGCGCTGGTTCGCTCAGGCGTGTAGGGACTCTCATATCCAGTGGCAATGCTGGGTTCCTTGCCATCCACGTAGCCGACTGGCGGCGCGGTGCCAGAGAATGCAGTTGCCGGTAAATCCTTGTGCTCCACAGCGCCATCCCACTTTGCAGATCCACTGCCCCAGCCACCATCCTGAGCAGCCGCAGCATCATTAGACCATCCATTGGGATGACCGCTGTTCGCGGAGTTCCCAGCAGCAGCTGTCGCATCCGTGTTTGTCCATTCTGCGCCAACTCTCTTTTCCACATCTTTCTTTTCGCTGCCGTGTTGACTCTTGTCGCGAGACTGGCTGTGCGAACTCTTCTTATCAGCCCCATCCCAACCTCCAACGTCAACGCCAGCGTTGACAGCCCAACCGGCATTGCTGGCAGCCTTCTGCTCTGCGACCCAGCCACGGGTGCTCGCGGCCTTCTGCTCGCCACCCCATCCACCATTACTCGGCGACTTCTGCTCAGCTCCGCCCCAGCCGCTCGAGGCAGGCTTCTTGGAGGCCGGCGAAGATTTCTTCATGGCAGACTTGAGAGATGCCGGCGCATCTTTGGCAGTGTGTCCAGGCAATGCTCCACGAGCCATCATCAGCTCCTCGACAAGCTTGTGTCTTGGAAGGCTGAGCAGCTTGTCCTTCAACGCTGCCTCGTCGACTGACTCTGTCTCCGTTGTGACGGGGCGTTTGAGAAGCTTCTCGAGATAACCCTTCGAGCGGTACTTGAAGCTGAAAACAGCGAAGGGCTTCGTCATTGAGTCGATGTACTCTGGCCTGCCGGTTTCGTGTGTGTATTTGGCGCCTTTGCCGACTTGGACGCCATGGCTGACATCCCCGGTCCTGCTGGCAGGGATGGACGGCATTTCCTTGGCAGGATACTGGTAGGCAGGGCGAGCGGCCTCACGCTTTTTCACGCTATCCGGGTCGGAGGTATCATGCGATGCGGAGCTGAGATTTTGCCAATCAGCGAAATAGGGCTTAACGATAGGGGTGCTAGACGTCGGCTCTCCAACTTGAGAAGCAGGCCCATGTGCCGATTGGGACCCTGGGGACCCTTTGTCCTGTGCGTATGCGAAATCGCGAGTCTGCGTCTTGGAGCCGACATTGCTACTGTTGCCCCATCCCTTATTACTGCTGGCCTTCTGCCCGCCAGAGGCGTCGTTGTCGCCCCATGAGTTGTCCTGACCCGAGTGGTTGCCACACCAGGCGTCACCGCCGCTGTTCTGCTGCTGCGGCCCAGCAGTGTTCCAGCCACCGGCGGATTTGTTCGATGCGTGGCCGGACTGCTTTGAGCGATGTGAGGCATTGCTCTTGGTGTCGTCGCCCCAGCCGCCTGCAGCCTTCTGGGAGCCAGCATTTGACTTGGCAGCAGGATTGTCACCACCCTTGTCCCACGCACCCGAATTTTGGTGGTCATTACTGCTGGCCCAGGCATCATCAGCTCCTGCGGACTGTCCCTGCATAGCCCAGCCACTGTCAAGGCCTTTTTTCGACTGGCTACGGTTGCTGGCCTGCGATGCGCTCCACTGGTTCGCACTCTGCTGTTGCTCACCGCTGGAGCCCCATCCGTCGTCGTGTAGCTTGCCCTCGCTCGAATGCTGATTCCAGCCACCGTCGTTGCCTGCCTTCGTGTCGGCCTCTTTCGTCCAGCCTACAGTGGGAGGCGATAACTCGGTTGGCTGCCAATTTGGTGCGCCACGGTCTTGACTTTGACCATCAGCATGATTGCTCCGATCGACAGGGGCGTAGTGCTGTTGAGCAGATTGGCTCGAGCCACTCTGCGCCGAAGCCTTGCACTGCGTTTTGTTGGCATCATCGAAATGCTCTTCAGTCCTCTGGCTGCCGGCGACGCTGACTGGTCCTGGACTCCAACTCTGATTGAGCTGCTGACCGCCGTCGACAGTGCCTTGCCCTGTCTGGTTCCAGCCATCTCCAGCCGAATGTGCCTGCGGCTGCTGCTCCCCATGCTGTTGGCTCGAAGCCTTAGTCTCTTTGCTGGATGCTGATTTATGATGATCAGGCTTGGCTTTAGGAGTGAAACGCATTGTACTGCCCTTCATGACAGCATCCCGGCAGGCTATAATTTTATTCACATGCCTAACATATTTGTCTGATCTGGCGCTCATGTCCGCGATGGTCTCCATGATAGCGTCGCGAATACGTCCTGGGGGTGTTTGATCGTGTTGGTCCATGTAGACCTCTCGGTCAGCCTGCAGGCCGTCGATGATCCTGTTCATGTGGCGAAGAGTGTCCTCGTAGTTATGAGCATCGACGTGAAATGGTTGGCCTTTGTCATTTGCAGCAATCGGGTCCAGATCCAGCACATCAACATTCAGATATATGGGGTCCTTGAACTTCTGGTAGTATTTCATGTTCTGCTCGCGACGCGGATGGAATGGCAAATTGAACACCTCATTCTGAGGTGAAAACGCGACCTTGGGAGCAGGCACGGGACTGACTGGTATGCCTTGCTGACGGAACTTCTCGCGCAGCAAATCGCGCTCTCTGCCTTGCAAGCCGAAGTAGCGGTCGCCACTGATGTCGTCTCGGCCCTGATGGTGCCAGGGCTGGTGATAATGGACCTGCGGGTAACCGCCGTTGTCTCCGTCGACTTGAGGGTTCTCTGCTGTTTAGCATGTCAGCTTCCGGGTCACGTGAATAAAGGGCGCCGAGCTTACTCGGGGATAAACGATCTGAGGCCTGATCACGGCTTGAGTGTTGCGGAGAGTAAGGCTCATCAAGCAAGTCCGGCAATGGCTGTGACAGAACGTGCTGGAGCGCCGCGTCATTCCTGTTCGCTTCGTACAAGGCCTGCTTGATCTCTTCTGTGCTGTCCGAGCCACGAGAGGATGTAGGCGGGCACAACGCCTCGGCCGGCCTTGTCGTCTCGGTGTTGATGGTATACACAGTCGGCTCGCTCGTACCGCGACGATGACCGCCGCCCGCGTACTGGTCGAAGTAGTAGTTCAACGGACTCGACAACTCGGGATGAGCAAGGTTCAGAGTGGGCCTAGCGTTCAAGATCATGTTGACTCTGGCTCGGTCGAGGGGGTCATTGGCGCCATCGTAGGACGTTGACAGGTCTTGCAAATCGTTCGCACCGTCATATGACATCGGCAGGTCTGAGACGTCGTTTGCACCATCAAAAAGACCGAACATGCCCCCAAGACCAGCGTCGCTGCCCGCGGGCGTGGCTGTCCTGGCCTTGGCAGGCGTCGTTTTGGCAGACGGAGCCTTTGCTGAAGAGGGTGCAGGAGCGTGGCGGTGGGCGCTAATGGCGTCAGGCGCATCAGGCTTGGCACTTGGGCTTCTGAGTATGCGCGGCGGAGATGGCGGGTCTGGCTTGCAGCGCAATACGACCACTTCAATAGTACCGACATTGTGAATGTAGTTGAGATTCTGCGGCGAAGCGGTATCGGCATTCGCTTAAGATCACGGTCAGCAACCTGATATGGCGTCCGTGATGGCACTGGGGCGAAGGCTACTTACCAATCTTCAGCTCGTTGAACACCCAGTCGCGTCCAATGAAGCCGCCACCCTTGATCTTCTCCTCTTTCTGACGCAGAACCGTGTCAATCTCGTAGTACTTCTTGTCAACACCTGGACCGGGGATTTTCAAGCGGCGCCTGTTGCGATTGGCGTGGTACTCGCCATCGATGAAGACGAAGAATGCCAGGCCTGGCGCGATGTAGCCCTCGGTGGAAATATGCACGCAAAATGGCACTTTCTCGTCTGGGACTGCGACAAACACCTCCACCGCAGCATTGCTGTTCACGCGCGGTCAATACGTGCGCGTGTGCTTGAGCATGGGCTGAGACCTACTGGTATCGTGCACCATACTCCTTGAGCTTGGTCCTTGATTGCGAGAGCTCAATCGAGCAGGTAATCTGCTGGAGAGTGGGCATGTTAGCAAGGCTGCAATCTGCACCCTAAGGAGGGGAAAGCAGCGATGGGTGGCAGGGCCAATGGCAGTTTCCGAGCAGTGTGTGCCAGTCTCTACAACCGACTCCTCGAGCTTAACAGTGGATCGTGGTGAGATGGCCAGGCGACAGATATTGGAGTATCCGAGGAGCGCTGTGGGAGAGTCGTCCAAGGAGAAGCGAGACGAAGCCGGAAGAGATTTTCGTCGTACTGGAGCGTGTGCGATGACAGCAGTCTAGCTGGTGGGGCTTGTCCGAGCGTCACACGTGCGCCTTCCAAGTTCAGTGTACATGTATTTAACACTGTCGGAGTCCCTTGTGCCGGCGCTTCGTTGTATCTTAGAGCGTCTGTCATTCGTGTGTTGACTTCGATTCTGCTTAGGGTTGTCGGGTAGCGTCCAGCTGTATCGCTGCAGGTGTACTCTCAGCTCAGACCCTCCATTCGCGCCTTCCAAGTTTGGTCTCCGTTGTTTACAGAGTCCGTCCGTATCCAAGACGACGATCTGCCAAAACAGTCAATGATGATGGTGAACATCGAACTGTAGCTGATGTCGTAGCTGAAGTCTTCGAGCCTGACGATAATGTCGAACGTGCTTATTGCGATTGATTCACAATGACTGCACTTCGCTATTGTACAGATGCGTCACGTGGCGAGCTCAAAGTGGCAAGCCACTAATGCCGCTCAATCAATCCGCACGCGCACTTACAGACCAAAGGACGGCCGATAGGGCCGCACGATTGGCAGCGGCTCGGCTCTGCACGTGCTGGGCAAGTGTTCTACTGGGTGACCACGGGGACCAACCACCGTCACGTGCTGCAAGATCTTGATCCAACGCAAAGCCTCCTCGCCAGTTCGTAATGCCTCAATGTCGAGTGTCTCGTCAGACCTGACCAAATGACTTTCCGCTGCACAGCCGTCATACTCGCGGCCGGGAACCTCAAACCATCTACCGCATCCCGCGCAAGTAGTTGTCCTCCTTGATCTTCTTTCGCCTTTGATCTCTCATTGCCTTGGTGAGCTCATGTCTCGCCTCGCCAGCCTCTAGCGCTCCTTCTAATGTGCCATCTCCAGCCGGCAGGTCTATGCTCTGCTCGTATAGAGGTATTTTGGGTGCTAGAGACTCTGGATTAAGGAGTTGCTGTCTTCGTAGCGCTTTAGCCGCTTTCTGCCTCTGTCTCTTCGATTTTGCTGCGCATTGCATCATCAGCGGGCCGTTGTCATTGACAGACTCATCACTGGAGGACCGAGAAAAACATACCGTATAGATCTCCATCTGCCGCTGCGGCGGCATCATCGTCCTTTTTCTTCTCCAGCACCGTCCACAGCCATGGCGGATATTCCGAGTCTTCTTTTGCGAGCGGGTCCTGCTGATTCTTCAGGAAGTTCAACCCCTTCAATACCGTACCTGCTGGCACCGAGCTCGCCGGCAATTTTGCTGCACCCTTCGTCTGCTTTGCGTTGATCGGAAGATCCTGTTTCGAGGGTCTGGGGCTCAAAGGCACGCTGAAGGGCTGAGATACACCAGGCGTAGCAGTCGCCGCTGGACGGTCGTTTGGTCGTGGGTTCGTGGCGGTCGTGGTTTGCGCGGAGACGGGTGTAGCCTGCCGTGAGCCAGGAGTCGAAGAGAAGGCGCGGGCTGACTGGGGCGCTTGGCGCCTCGACAAGCGAAGA
Organism: Teratosphaeria destructans; assembly: GCA_010367425.1. Lineage (NCBI taxonomy): Eukaryota > Fungi > Ascomycota > Dothideomycetes > Mycosphaerellales > Teratosphaeriaceae > Teratosphaeria > Teratosphaeria destructans. The sequence goes on from WBMN01000016.1 coordinate 575,885, forward strand.
AGACAGCGCTGGCAGATCATGGCGATGATCTGTGCAAAGGAAGACGGATGATGTTCAACTGAACCGCAAGACGGATGATGTTCAGCTGATTCGAGCATCCAAAGTAGGTAATGTTGGACTGGCGGATCCAAAACGGGAGCTAGCGGAAGGTCGATGCCTCCTAGTACTACCGCCCCCAAGCGACCGTCTCTTTTCCAATCGAAACGCAGTGGGGCATGCAATACCGTGAGTTGCACGTGGCTACTCCGTACATACCTAGGTAGATGCCACTTCGCATCGCAATGTATTGAGGATAGACTCAAGGGATTTCTGTCGACCTCCATTCCCGGTGCATCTTGTGCATGCTGTCCCTTCGGGTTAAGTAAAGGGTCACAGGCGAAAGCGACCAACGGCTACAAACAGGGAAGAGATTAATACTTAACAGAAGCTTGGATTTCTTTTCTGTTTTGTACTACAGTAGCAGCAAGAGGACATCTTCGCCTCTGCGCGCGAATATTTCGTACACCCTAAAGTCCCCGATGCTAGTCTCTGAAGGCAAGAACAATGAGCAGCCGGCTGCAGGGGTATAACGAGAGTGTCCCTCGACTGCATTCCAGCGACCACATCAACGCCTCCCGTCGCAAACTGCGCGTCCATCGCCTGCGCAGAATCAACCGACCTCTTGTCATTCTGAACAGACCGCTGCGTCACATCATTGTCCATTCGTCCCATAGTCATCCCGATGTGCTGAATATGATGATATCGAAGAGAATACGAGTCGTCTATATGACTCTGACTGTAGTAGGCCCAAGGTCCTTTGATGGGAAATACTGCACATATGCTGATGGCCTAGAGATCTCCATGAGCTGAAAAGCATATTCAGGAATTCTAGGCGTATGTCGCCGCGAGCGACTCAAAATGCTATGAATCGTCTTCATCATCCTCATCTGCTTCTGACTCATGCTTAGCGCGCTTCGAGGAAGTACCGTTGTCCATCTTACCGGCCTTGCGCTTTCCGCTGCCATTCGTTGAAGGGCCATCGGGCTGTGCATCACCATTAGGTGCACCACCGGCCCGAGCGTCCATCGCTGCAACCTCATCGGCAGTTAAAAATCTACCCCCAGGACCACGTGGTCGGCGCATAGCATGGTTGTGACGTGACTCGTGCAGATACGGCTTTCGACCTTTGGATGTCAAACGCAACGCCTCTTCTAACTTCTGCCTTGCCATGCGCCTTTTCAGTATTCTGTGGAATTGCTTCGCGTTGACGTATAGCGGCGATTCTTCTGCTGTACCGGCTACTGGTACTTCCGGGCTTTGTTGGTGCGACGCTGGAGGAGGTTGTGATGGGCCCTGCGGTGGTGGTGGTACTGATGGTCGGCTTTGGGGTGCACCCATCGGCGGTCCTTGCTGCGTTGGTACTGCGGGACTCTGTGTGACGGACGACATTCGCCTCTGCTGCTGCGCCTGAGAAGGCATTGAGCTCATCTGTGCAGGCGGCATGCTCATCTGTCCTGGCATCGAGCCAGGCGGCCCTTGATTCTGCTGTCTTGGCGATGGCGGCGGTCGCTGTAAGCCGTTGCCATCCGTCTTGACCTGTCCTGATCGTGGACTACTTTGGGGCATCGACGACATTGCATTGTCTGACATTGAGTATGTGGGGTAACCGGATGCAGCTGCAGTCGCCATTGCTGCAGCCTGAGCCGGTGAGACATACTGTGGTTGCATACTGTATGCTGGATTACCATATTGCGGCTGCATCATCATGTGTGAGTTCGCCATCTGTGGTGGTTGTTGATGTTGACCGTAATTTGGTTGCTGCTGTGTCTGCATCACGGGCGATGCTTGGTTCGGAGGTTGTTGATGAGGGTACGCCGGATGTTGTTGCGGTGGGTATGGTTGATAGGTCTCCATAATAGGGCGGTCCAGCTGCAATTGGAGCTAGTAAACAGCGAGGAAGGGATCAAGCTTGCGGGTATTGAATGGCTAGTGGCGAAGAAGGGCGCCTCGCGAAATAACGATGAGCAGGCTCCTATACCACGATGCCGTCGACGCGCTATGACTTGTCAGCTTGAGTTGCAGCCCAAAGCCTGTGCAAGACAGCGGTGCCTGCAGATTGCCACAATGCCCAAGGTGCGTCTCGCCCACACTACCGGTAGCAGATGCACTGGCGGGCTCGTCTCAATCCCTGGACCGTGCAAGCACGAGCAACGCGATCTGGTTGCTGCTGAGGCGGTGCAGGCACGGAACGAAACAGGCGCGCGCAGCACGCTCTGTCCGGCGCGGCAAGAGACGCGACTGAGGAGGCGAGTCGGTGATGATGGGGTTGAAGTGAGGCGTACCCAGTAAGATTGCAGCGTAGTGGATTGGCAGTGCTGCGCGACGGCGGGCTCTAAAGCTGCGTGAGCCAAACATCAGCAAGAGTTCCATCTAATAGCTGCAGAGGTAGAAGCAATTGGGCGGACGCTTCGTCTGCGGGCCGAGTGGAGCTGCAATGCCAGCGCATCAAGACTCATCACTGGACGGACGGGACAGCGCATCACGTCCGCGGCTTGTGACGATGACAGGCGCTTGTGCTTATAGCACAACATGGTGATTGCTACGACTGCCGCCCGCATCGTGCACCGCCACATGCTCTATAGGAGAGTGACGGCGGATGCATGCTGGCGCGATGGCATGGCGCTTCAACGTCAACAGAGCTGCGCCGGTCCTGAAGCCTCATCGAGCTTCGCGGAGCTTTGCCTCCGGTCATATGGGCGGATGAACATCAAGTCAGACTCACTTTTGCTCGAGCTGGTGGTTGTTCCGCGTGATATTCTGCAGCCACGGTCAGCGCTGTTATGGCATTGGGACGGGGCGCTGTTGTGGGTGCGACGTCATGGCATGGGTGGCCGTCGGCGCACCAACAGCGAAGATGAGGTCGGTGGGCGGTGAGAGCCTTAGCGGCAGCAGCCAACAATGTCGCGTCCCAGCCATCGGGCGAATTTTTGTCCCTCGCAGCGTGCGCTCATCACGTTATCTGGGTGTGGATGCGCTCACCTTCTGCTATTTGCTGCTCGTGATGCTTGAATCGAGGCGGACACGCGACGCGCCTGGGGTCGTGAGCGAACCACGACTCTTGGGGATGCGATAGCACGCTGATTGGTGAGGAAGGATTGATGAACGATGATTGGAGCTGGAAGGAAAGAGCAATGGGAGCGAGCGCTTTTCAGATTCCACTACGGGTGCTGCCGCCGTGCGTCATCGATTGATTGGACTAATCGATCTGCTGGCGATTCGGCCCGCCCGAGCGTCCAAGGCCGCGGCTATCCCAAATAGCCAAGCTGAAACAGTAACACAGCCTTGGTCCGTCCAGCCTCACTATTCTGCTCGCTTCCGAGCCTCATAGGAGGCATCAGCCATCACGATCCCCAGCTACCCCGGTATGGTCATCAACACGAAAATACCCTCACTGCAACAACGTGAACGGATCGCATCTCAGCTCCCTCACGACTCCCGATCGGTCCCACCGACTTCCACGAACACACACGACGGGACGGGGACGACCGCAGCAGAAGGAACAGACCGCCTGCCAGCCTCTGCAGCCCGAACATGTCCTGCCAATGCATCAGCCAACGGCCCGTCTTGCCCATCTAGCCATGTGCGACGTTGGCCACGGTCATCAGTGGCGTCACTGCACAAGGCTCTGATCATGGTCGTAGCGTGAAGGGCCTCGTACAGAGAACGTGTCACTGTCAGCAGGTTCGCAAAGACGAGACTCTCCGGTCTCATGCCGCTGCACTGCACCAAACCTGCATCTGGGACCTAGGAGACTCCGTGTGGAAATCTGGATTGAGGCTAACAGGTGGGCCTGAGGCACTAATCATCTGTATACCCACAAGCACAACTCCTGCCTGACCTGAACTCGCTGCAGTCAGATGTATCCAAGGAGCCACTTGGGCTCTTCACTATTCCGACATACCTCAAGCCTGTGATGGCTTGAAATGCCGTGACTGAATGTGCGAAGATGCACTGATTTGCAGACAGGGCATGGCTTCCGCGCACCGGGTAGGACCCGTGCTCACTTTTACCTTATGAACGCTTGACAGTTCTTAGCGGGCTTTTCTAGCTATCGCCGGGTCGCGGATTCGAGGTGGTGAGTTGGAGGTGGTTGGCAGCTACAGCGAGGATTGCCCTGGTTGAGCTCAAAAGACGGATGTACTCTGGTCTTACTCCGTGCCTTTCTGCAGTTTTCATTTTCGTTTACACTCGGACCGGCATTGGACTTCAATTGCTCGGCCTCACACGGTGACTCCTCACCTCGCCTTAGGAAATGAGCTGGAAGTTTTGTAATTGAACAAGTACAGAAGCTTCTGGAAACTGGCTCCCAGCAGGAATGCCAGTCTACCCGCGGGAATTGATGTTCCGATCCTACGGCTCACGTGGAATTTTGATCTTTGCCTGCTCCCGCGTTCTAACTTTTGACTTTTCGAAAAATGCTGCGGACCGATAGGTGGTGCTGTGAGGTCCGTGATACGGAATACCTGTGCGCGTGCAATAGGGCCGCCCCTGTCAATGGTTTGTTATACACCACTTGTAGGATTGGTAGACCAGTCTAGAGCCGGACCAGGCCTACGCGATACTAATTCCATGGCTCATCTCGGTAGAATGTGAGCTCCATCCTGCGTTCCTATTATCATCGCAAGCACGAGCTCGGCAGCTTAAACCGTTACAGACGCCACTGTACGCGGTTCGGAAGGAGCGACCCTATGCAAAGCATGCAATCCGGAACGGTCCTTGAACCTCGAGTCCTATAGGGCTGTTCCTCGGTACTCTGATCACAGTCACTAGACAGTGTTCAGTGTCTCACCATCACTTCTGCACGAAGACTGCGAGATCGCGAGGACTTCAACCCAGATAGGCCCTCGACCCTCGTCATGCGCCAAGTGTACCATAGTTCAGGCGTCTATGAGTGGCTGCGGCCAGCACAACCCCAGAGCGGAGCCACTCTGTTGGACTTTGATGCGCGCCTTGGCTTAGGCCTTGACAGATCAACCACATCGATCTCCGCTCGCTACTCGTGGCCTCTTGACGGTTGTGCATCTTTGTTTAGATATGAGGACTTTTGCTGTCCTTGGGCTTTTGGGAGCACTCGCTAGCGCCGTGGCAATAGTACTCAAGCGAGAGGATGTCAATGGGCAACACAAAAAGCCACCGAGTCCGCCAGATTGTGCGGTATGTGGGCACGAGCTATGCGACGACGACGACAACAGCACTGACTCTTGCAGCTTTTGTGCTTTTTAGACCTGCAAACTGCCTCTGGCTGCCCAACAGGCAACGACACATGCCTGTGCCCATACTGGACAGGTGCTGCGGAGGACGCTACCACATCCTGTATTCGGAATCATTGCTCGGTGGTTCAGCAATTGTGTAAGGACACTCCATGCTTAGTGATGACAGCATGGCTGCTGACCTAAGGAATGCTAGCCACTAGGCATTATCAGGAGACAGTATGCGGTACAAAGGCGAAAGACGAAGGAAATGCGACACGGGTGACAGCATGGGTGCTGTTCTCGTTTGCCATCTTTGCGGTTTCGTTCCGGTTCGTAGCGAGACTGATACTGCTGCAAGGGACAGGCCTATGGTGGGACGATTGGACGATTCTGGTCGTCGCTATCTTGTCCATGCCCCTCATGGGTATGGTAGATGGGAGTAAGTCGCTCGCCGCTCGCCGCTCGCCACATGGCAGCCTACAGAGTTTGTTCGCTGATCACCTGCTGTAGTGACTAGAGAAGGTCTCGGAAAACAAACCTCCAACCTTAGTCCTTGGAATATCACCATGATTCTCTATGTACACATCCCCGCCATCTAGCTCGCTGACTTGATAGCACGCTGATAAATGACAGCACCTTTGGATAGAGCAGTTCTTCTATATCGCTACGGTCGTATGTACCCTGACGCCAACAATCTTCCGTGGGTACACCTGGATTCTAATTTCCTCTCTAGATGGGCACCAAGATCTCAATTCTTCTACTGTTCTTGCGGATATTCCCTGACTCCTGCTCGACCTTTTTCCGCCGGGCCTCCTGGATACTGATCTGTATCTGCTTCGCATCAATCATTACGTTCAGCTTCGTCAATCTCTTCTCATGTCAGCCGATATCGTACACTTGGAGCCAATGGGATCGGCGGCACCAGGGAAGGTGAGCAACGCAATAAGTGACACCCCTGTGAGACATCCGCTCAAACTGACCTTAATCCCGATTAGATGCATCCACCTCGTAGCATACACGTTTGTCACGGCCGCGCTCAACACAGTACTAGATGGCGCGGTCGTTATATTACCTATTCCGAAGCTGATCGCCCTTGACATGCCTCTCGGAAAGAAGCTTTGGGCATGCGTCATGTTCTTCTTCGGGCTATGTAAGCAAACCAAGGGCATAATCTGACACAGGGACTTCGACTGACTTTCTATCTCTCCATCCTAGTCGCCATGGCTTGCACCATCGTACGGGCCACATTCCTCCCTTCGACGAAAGCGGCTAGCGATCCAATGTTTCGATACAACAAGATTGCCTTTTGGAGTTCAATTGAATGCAATGTGGGCATCATCTGCGCGTGCCTACCGTCCATGGCAGGGCCAATAAAGCGCTTGTGGAAACGAATTTCGACGAATAAGTCTTCCAAAAGAGGCGTGGTGAGAGGTGATCGAGCGTCTATGCCCATAGACGGAGTATCGAGCTCTGAATTCAACAGCAGGCCTCCGATGGAGGTTGAATTCCCTGCGCTGGCAAGTGTTGCAGGGCCGGACGGAGGCAGTCGCCCGCCGTCGTATGAGACGGCTCCTGGACAGACAGCGATCGAATTGCAGGACAGAGAGCCCTCCGAGAGTCGATCGTCAGGAAGTCAGCGGTCCTTGCATAAGCAGCACGTGATTTTGACTTCGCAAGCGCATGCTTAGATGATGCTCAATGAGCAGATATTTAACAGTACGATGCTCACTTCTATCAGCACATTGTCGTCGTCGATGCTCATCATATGTACCAGAAGCCTCGTGTTATGCTCGCTATGACAGACACACAGCTATACCACACTCAACTAAGACTCAACCAAAGGTCCAGCATCTTAGGATAATTCGGTGTGCCCAAGCCAGTCACTGGGTCCCAGCCCGGCGATGCACTGAAGCCAGCTGTTCCGCATCCTTCATTCCCTCCCTGGGTCACATCGTTGAATACGGATGGGTTTGCATAGGCAACGGGGTTGATGAAACCGATAGTGCTCTTACCAGCCTCGAGCCTGGCTTCGTTAATCAAAGTCAAGATTGAGCCAAGCGTCGGTGAAGATGCGGAGGTTCCGTAGACAAGAGCCCATTCGCCATCGATTGCGACGACGTAGTTGGCGCCCTGTGAGTATACATTAGCTCTCGCCGTATTGAAGTTCATGGTTGCGCATGCTTACATTGGCAGAAATATCGGGCAAACCACGAGTATTCTGGCTGTTATTGAAGCGGTCTGCGCCATACTGAACAATAGATGACCGCCATTAGCAAAGGTCCACGTGCGCATCAAGTCATTTCATTTGCGGGTCTTCAGGTACGAGACTTACAGGCGGAGGATAGTCCTTGAACCAGTCTCTGACTGCAGTCTTCTGGTAATCCGGAAGAGCGAACACGTTGCTGAAGCCCCCGCCAGAGTAGATGACAGTCTCACTTGCTTCTTCCGGTTGAGTGCCGGTAGCAAGATCACTCTCGATATTGGTGCCAGGGATGACCTGTGTTTACGTCAGCTGGCATAGATGTCGGGCTGTTAAGTAGCGTACCTGCGTCGCGCCCACCGACGTGATATACGGGCAAGTGCCAGGAAACGAGGGATTGAATCTGCCCGTCGTGCCATTGGTGTAAGAGGCATTTTGTCCTGGACCGTCTATGCACTCGCCGCTGTTGCCGGCTACCCCGTAATCACCAGAGGAGTATAAGACGCTCACGCCGAGCAGGCCAAGCTTCATGTACTCATTGCATTGTCGTTGTTCGTAAAAGAGCGTCACTTTTCGCAGTCAGGTCAGTTCGGAGGCCGGAGACCCCGATCATTGTCAATCACTCACAGTCGTGTTCGTTGTACCCGTAGGACGTGCTGATGACTTTGGTCGCTGCAAACCCACCACAGTTCTCTTTGCCCTCGTATGCCCCCGTGTAATTTGTGTAAGGGTCTGGATAGACTCCCTGTTTTGCCGTAGATGTCAGTAGTTTGGTTCAACCAGGAGTGGCAACAAGCTTGGAGTTGGATCCATTGCTGGCTGGGCCGATTCATGGCTGCCGACATCATCGCGCTGTCCCGAGATGTTTGATCGCCAAAGACTTACATCTTGTGTTGGGTCGTCGCCTCCTTTATACGTACAGTACGAACCGTCAATTGCCTGGTCATGATTGTCAGCGAGGAGTAAGCTATTCCCAAGCTTTACGGGCTCGACCGACGTCCAAAAAGTTATTGAAGCTTGCACCTTCCACCAGATCGCCCTATGCAAGAGCGGCAGTAAGTATGTGATCCGACAATGGTGAAACACCATGCAGAAGGCTCACCACTTGGTAGAGTGTCACTTTCTGAGGGTACACCTTCGTGATATCACAGTTAGCTGCTTGTTCTATGAGTGTTTCGACTACGGCTCTGCTCACAAGGGTCATGGAGTATTCGAGATCAAGATTGGACTCGCCATTGTAATCAAAACTCATATCGGTCTGTTGTGGGTATCCACCGTCCTAGATATCATAGTCAGGAACGCACTCAATTGGTCGTCTGGTCTACATCACTTACTATGGAGTCAAGCTTCGGCCTCTCGCCAATAGACTGCCGGCTGAAGTTCTTGAAAAACATGTCCAAATCTGATGGAACGTAGCTCTGGCTGTTATGCAATGTTAGAAGATCATCCTGATGCCTCAAGTCACTCTGCATCACGTACGGAGTGTACTCTACAATACCGTAAGAATTGCCTGAGACCGCCTTCGTGTTGATGGGAAATCCGTACAGCGCTCTTAAGCAGTCCGGAGTGATATAGCTGTCGCAGGTCGAAAGGTGATTCGATAGATTATACTGAGGTGCATGCCATTCAACTTTCGGCAGTGAACCAGAACCCGGCTCGCCTAAACCTTTCTCGACACCAGGCAGCTTTTCGCGCTTGATCAGGCCATGGTCGCCCCGACCGGGGAGAACCTTGGCGTCGAAGTGGACGGTCGGTAGGATGATGTCGATGTGCTCCTGAAGGTGCGCCGGAATGGAGTACTCGTCACAGGCCACGTGAGGTTTACCCGTATGATGCTCAAAAATGTGGTACTTTGTCTTCAGGAGGTCTTCGGCTTCGTCCACACTCGCTTCAAACCGGAGCCAATTTCTCCCCTCGCTGCGCTGAATGCGCTCCTCAGCAATGCCAGAGGAGATGAGCCAAGCTCTGACGGAATCAATGGTCTCCTCACTGGGCGCAAAGGCGTCTGCAACCTGCTCGGGCGTCCAGTGCTGACCGTATGTTGGGTAGTCTGGGGATGAAACTTCTCTCAGCCAGTCCCATGCCCGATCCAGGTTGCGTTGCTTGAGGCCAATGCGCATCGGCAGTAACGCACGCCGGTCTAGATCTGATGCGTCTCGCTTCGTCCATCCTGGTGACGTGGTGCTCCTTCTCTCGTGAACGGAGTGAGAAGCGCTGATAGGAGAAGCAGCAGTGGCGGCTATGAAACCTACAGCGGTCAACAAACGAGAGAAGTGCATTTTCGGAGCAGGTGAGCGAGAACCGCTCTCGGGGCTGGAGCATGTTTTCTCAGCGCGTGCCTTATATATACCTACCACTGCACATCCACAGTACGGGCGTGCTCCACCGAAGAGCTGTCATCTTTCCATATGTGGTATGGCCTGTATATATGCCTACGAGGTCATCTACGAGCCTAGCCATCCAGATAACAGACTACCTAGTCGCCGGAGGAGCGTCACCTACGACGAATGGACTGGAGCCTTCCCGCCATTCGATATCGCCGCGCCAAAGTCGCATAGCATCCCTGAGCTGCAATGCATCCAACTTGCTTCAGAGAGTAGGCCAATTTGAGCCGATGAGATCGGGAGCCGCGCCAATGGAGCATAGATCGTGCGCGTGATAGCAGCCAATATGCAGGCACCAATAGTCTGCCACTGGCGGGCCACACCACGGTGGGTGGTGAGCTCATGATGCGCCAAGGCTGAAGCGAGGATAAGTTGTTGATAGAAAGAGGAAGGTGCTTGTTGAAGCCCGTCGGCAGGAACCGCGAAGCATTAGAGGATCGCCGAACTTCTGACACTGATGCACATCCTGTCGTGCGTAAAAACCGTACAACTTGGCGATGCTTGATCCCAGATTGGTGATCGCAAGGCCCACGGCCAGAGACGCAATATCCGGAGAAAAATCATTGCTGGCCATGTCGCTAGATCAGAAGGAGCCGGACATATGGACAAATTGGAAGATCGACATGCATGCATGCATATTTCTGATAGGCGATGTCGAGAATTCAACAGGATAGTGGGCCACGACGGCCTAACGACAGAAGATAAGGCAGGGTCTTTTTGCGCGAGCAGGCTTGAGTCGGAGTGACCAAAGGCAGCGAAGGGACTCGTTGAACTTCCACTTTCATGCTGCTGACTCAATCGCTCCTACAAGCAAAGTAGAGTCAGTTCAGCGAGGAAGGGGTTTGAATAACACTACGAGCGCACCAAATGAGAGACCCGTGTGGCCAACCACCCAGGAAGCAAATCAGCACGAAATGCCATCCCGCCCAACTCTGTCCCGCCCGAATCTAGCCTCGTCTAGCCTGTAGAGATACGAGACCTTCTCGAGAGAGGGTCTATGACAAACGGCATAATACTTGAGATTATTCTTGATTACACTCGCTCATTCCACCTTTGCGGGCAAGCCAGGGGGAACGACATTGTTGTATTGCCAAATAAACGTGTCGAGACTAACCCAGTGCTCGGAATTGGCGAAGCTGGAACAGAAATATTCGTTAGCAAGACTTTGGCCGTTTTGCTCCGTTGCTCATGGATGCTCGTGAGTTCCAATATATACATGTGCTCGCCATGGCCATGAAAGGCAGACGAAACGCCACCGCTATGCAATCCAAGATTCCTGGAGATGTCTTCTACTTGTTGTGCAGGAGGAAGGTCCGCGTATCGCTCCATTTATCCGCATTGGCATATCTAGGGAAGGGGAAGGAGTCCGTCAGCCGCTGTGTCAGTGATGGCCACATTACGCTGCCAGCAAAAGCCCAAAGCAAGATCAACGCCGCAGTAAAAATGAAGTAGACGATATCAACGTACATGTATGTCATGCTGCTCCTCAGACTGGGCTGCAGGGTTTCTGGGTACCATCGGAACAACCACATCACACTCGCCCAGCTGACAGACGCGAACACAGGCCAGGCGTTCTTCCGGATCAAGGCCAGCTGGTCCTCGTTGAAACCAAACAAGCCCTTGCCGCCATGTCCTCCATAGCTGCCGCCCACCAGGCTGTTGTCACCAGGCGGCTGCACAGCCAATTTCGCCAGCGCGAGACAGACACGAGCAAAGACGTAGATCACAATCTGCTGGTTCACAGAGCTGGCGCCTGCCCTGCCATGTCCGAACGTCCAATATCCTCCTACGAGACCAGCAAGGAATGTATGTATGCTCTCCTCCTTGCCGCCGTTGACGCCCTTGAGCAACAGCATCCCGCTCTTGTATAGGAGTGCGAACTTGGCGAGGTTAGTCGCGTGCTGCCGCGTGGCTTTGAAGATCAACCATATCTTCTGCCTCAAGGTGCCTGAGCGGAACAAGAAGACCATGACCAGAGCATGCGGGAACCGCACTTTCGTGCCATACACCAGACCATTGCGGATCGACTTGACGAGCACAAGTGGGTCATGATATTTCGGGTCGAGGATGATCTTTTCGAAGGTATCCTGCAATGCTTTGAAGTTGTCCATCTTGGGCTGATCGATTGCGTGATGGTGTGCTGTTGCTGTTATCGGACTGGCGGCATTGGCTGACGCGGAGCTGGGAACGAAGCTGGGAAACGTTGTAGCAAAGTGATGGAGCCTATGAGTACTGTGTGATGGACAGAGGAAGAGCAGCATTACCTACTTAGTAATAAGACGCACATGACAGCCGTCTTCCAAGCTTGTGATCGCGTGGGCATAAGAAGGTTTGCCTCGGCTAAGGTTGGATGCATGCAGCTGAAGGGCCTGAGGCACACATCGCGGCTTCAAGGTCGGTTTGAGCTCCGTTCGGCAGTGAGTCGGCATGTGGCTATTAAAATACACGAACCTATCTCAGGTTCCTTTTATGGGGTGGGCTGGGAGACGCGGGACAAGAGCCATTGTGTAGGTACTTTTGCCTCGGTTTCTTGAAGTCTAGAGAGCGGATTACTGGGCATAACACGTTCACGGTGACACCTCAAAAACAGTTTGCATGGCCAAGGACTCTTTCCGCGGCGGCACAGAGGCTTAACTGGAACATCGATTCATTTGTACCACGCCATACAGTACATACCTCGAGGCGGTCAGTCATGCATAGTCGGCTGTCCTGTTCAGCTGACCCTCGTCTTAGCAAAGACGAAATAAATCACCTCGCATAGTCGCTCAAGGCTCCTGCATCATTCTCTGCATAGTCAACTCGCCGCCGCTTGTATGATCGTTGCGTCATCTCAGCAAACGCCGACTTGCCTCCATCAAACGGCAGTGGCGGCAATATCGATTCTATGCACGATAACATGTGTAGCGGCATGGCCGATGCCTCACTGTTCTCCTCCCCGAGTACTGCCAGCTGTTCCCGACGTCTGGCTTCCTCTTTGTCCTCTTTCGTGATGAATCGTTGTTGCTTATTGAATTGGATGCACACCCAGTCACTGATGTCGTCGCCTCTGTCGAAATGATCCCCAAGGTGTTTGAAACGATACTCGGGCGCATTGCGAGACTCCTGTGGGACCAATTTTTCACAGAAACCACACCAGAACCGAAAGTTGGCTTCCCGTCCGAGATGCATGCCAGATGCTGCCTCTTGCAGGATGGTCTCCCCGAGCTCTATCGAACTGGCCTGAAGCTGAAGAACTAGCAGAGGGTGCATATCCTTCAAGTGGCTGATCAATAAGTGTTCGCGGTCAAAGAGCCTGCCGCACTTGAAGCCGCGCTCATTGTTAACTTCGCATCGCCACTGTTCCCCCAGGAAGTGCTGCGAGTTCTCGTGCCGTTTCCAATCGTTGCGGCTTCCGAAACGCTTGTAGCACAGTGGAAATGTACAGCCATATGGCCTAGTATGCCGTTTCCTATGCTTTCTAAATATTGGTCAGTCGGCATTCTTCGCCAGCTCTAGCGGTATACGTACTTGAGATCGCACTCCCGCTTTTTGATCTTGCCACATCCGGGCTCGGGACAGACTAAGAATTGACCATTTGAAGTGCGGCTGCCAACATCCTCATTTCTGCCAGTAGACTCAATCTCTGAGTAGCCCGGTTCTTGGATCGGACACTGTTGTGTCCTTGCCGTTGTGCTCGGGCAAAATTGATGCGATTCCTCGAACGGAGCACCAATTGATAGGACCGTCGGTGCACGTGGAGATTTTATAGAAGAAGCTATCATTGGTGCGACCTTCAGTTCGGACGCCATTGCCCTGGGTACTGATGATGCGTTTGGAAAGATTGTACTGGGTCCATGAAAGCCAGAGCATCGCTGAGCATGCCTGCCCGAACCTTCATCAGCGATCTGGCCACCGACTCCTGCTAGCTCGTCCACGCCGCCGCCGGTAGAGAAAAGACTGAAATCACCTTGTTGAGAAGGGTCTCCTATGTAGTCTGGCCGGAGCGCGCTGGCCGAGTCGAGTCCGTTATACAATTCTTCGCAATAACCTTGCGATGCATAGCCGGACTCCGTGATCTCGGTCATGGCGTCGTCCGGTCGTTCGATTTCGGATCTGCTCTATCGTCAGCGCGAGAAGGCATACGTCCAGCAGGCAACTCACATTCTGACCAAGTGATCAACATTGCAATTACCGTGCCTGCGCTTGATATGGGCTTTGAAGTTGTCGCGGCGCGGCCAGAACTTGGGTCGGGTGCCTGGAGCTGGAGGAGGACACGCCTGGCAAACATGGCCTGTTGCTCTGCCAATTCTTGCGCGCGCGCCATGTACAGAGATTCTATGCCTGTCGAGATCATTGGGCGTGGCAAAGCCTTCCGTGCGAGTGCACGATGCGAAGTCGCACCTGTATGGGCGGTCATGCTGGAGACGGTGTTTCCTACATCCTGTAAGCACTTCCAGTGGAACGTTGAGAATATTGATTGCAGCTTACTCCAATTCAGAGCGATTTCTGAGCATCTTCGGGCAGCCTGGTAGAAACGGACATGGTATCTGCTCGCCTCTTGGCCTGCTTCGACCTCTGCGACCAACTTTTGGCACCCGCACGCGTACACCACCACTCATAGGGTCTGAAGCAACACTTTCAGGAGGATCATACTGAGCTTGCGAGCCTCCCCACGGCCCAGAACCTGTTGGCAAGTTATACGAGATGGGACTGCCGAAAGTTGCTAGAGAACCAGAATTGCTTCCGTGCTGGGACTGGTATGCCGAGTCCAATGTTGAGTCTCCGCGCTCGATGGATCCGGTGGAAGTAGCAGACGCGCCAGAAAACGAGTTGATAGGCAATGATAGACTTGGGCAGTGGTTCGCTATAGCCGTCCATGGAGCGGCGTCCCGGTGTCCTCGAGCCGCCACAAGGTTGTTAATCTCGCTAATGTCCACCTGCGCGCTCTGAGCAGTTTGCATGCCTTGTAATTGAAATGTACTGACTTGAGCCGGGACGTGCCATGCGGACGGCGAGAAGCTGAAATTGCAGGCATTGTCATGGCTCGGAGATGCACTAATCGGCGAGTATTGGGCTTGGCTGTTGAAGACTGCCTGGGCGTGCGGAGCGTCTAGGCTGACAGGCGGTGACGGCTGATTGGTATGTTGGCTGTGATACGAATAGGCCTGTTGTTGGTGCTGAGATGCCATTTTGGGAGTGCGTGAGATTGTGTATCCTTCGGGCGTCAGCCACAGATCAACGCTTACTATGCCAAACTGTATATAGTGATGGAGAGGTGCTAGAGAAGCATATCGGATGAAGTACTCGGACTGAAGGCTGCAGACGCACCTGATTACTCCCGTAGTAGTGTCCCCGTTGATCGATTCTGTGGTACTACTGCGATCAGCATTCTTGATTGGCGTGGATCAGGACCGAGCACAGTCTAAGCTCACGACAAGGCGAGCAACGGAATGGACTGGATTGAGTGAACGATGTTGACCCTGAGAAAAGGTTCGCAAACCACACTCTCAGGGCGGGATGGTAGCATAGATACCGCGCCCTTGAGGCCCGCCCTCCTGCATAGGAAGCATGGGTAAGGCAGGGTGTGACGACTTGGGAAAGAAGCTTGTCCGGTGGGTAGATGAGAGAAGGGAAGGCAAAAGCAGGCAGTGCATGATTGAAAGTGGGGTGGGGCGACCAAGCAGAGAGTTCCAATTGGGTGTTCATGCAAGCGGGCGGCCTCAATGTATATGTATGTTCGGCTCCGTGCGACAAGAAATTCAGACGCGTGTTTTGGGGTCGCCCAACATGTATTCTGCGGGGCTCAGTCCAGATGACGCCGGCATCAGTGCTAGGTACAATGACAGATCCTGCATTGTTGGACTGACTTACTTTGACATGCTGGATGGACAAACGCATCTAATACAAAACGCGTACGATGCGGCCGTTCGTGCGACTTGCGTACCTGCTATACCACGCGCGCACATCAAGGAGTATGCCCTGATGCGGTCACGCGTACACGTGGCTGGAGGCTGTGCTGGCTACGCATGTCTTGACTATACCCAAGTCCTTCTAGCCATCGTAGGACGGATTTGCATAGTCATAAGAACAACCCCACAGGGGCGATGCCGATACATTGAGAAACAAAGCGCGAGGAGCTTTCATAATGCGCGGACCTTCCATGAGTGCTAAAGGGTAGAGCTCCAGGCAGAGACGGCCGCCCTTGAAGTGCTCACAGAAGAAGCCAGATCGCCCATCCGGCAAGTCTCACCTCATTTGCTCCCGCAGTCATTATTGCTCTTCGTTGAAAGACCTATAGTGCTTGACACTCTCTTCGATTTCAGAGCCGGCCTCACCTGAGATCCGGCTCGTGCCATTCCTATGGTGACACAGTCCTGCCTTGAAACTTTGGACCCAAGTCCGACACGGTCCTTGGCCATCGCCGCGCTTTGCGACGGCTTATGCGCGCTGCTTGCCATCTGCAAGTGACATCCGCGCCGATAATAGCAGGCGAAGTGGTACGCCCCGCGACTGGGGACCAGAACGCTCATTTCCTCTGGACAATTCTGCATCGTCTTTGTATCTCATCACCAACTTCCGTGAGCTTGCAATGTCTTTGCAACGCCAAGAACCGACAGCCACAAATCCAAGGTGATGCATCGACCATTTCATTACTTCATAGTAGCTGGGGTGGCAGATGGAGATTTTCTGCCGCTGCTGGTGGCTCATCCCAAGGTGCTACTGCAATGTTGCGCTTTCCCTGCTGCAAAGGCGGTTCGTCCCAGGGAGCAATAGCAGTGTTTCGCCTCTGCTGCGGCGATGAGGGTTCAGCCCGAGAGGCCACGGCATCGTCAGGGAACGCAGGGCGGACTGCCGGACTTATAGCTTCAGGTGCAAGACTGGAACCGCCTGCTATAATGGAGAGTCTAGACTCTGCTTTCGAGTTATGAGTTAAAGAGCCAATCCTAGCACGGATGGACGGCTGCTCATCATTGCTGCTGCCGCTGATATACCCGCCCGCATGACCTGCAGACAACGATGTCTGGAATTGCCGCTTTTGCTTCAAGTCTCTGTCCCTCCCATGCGCTGTGTGTGGCAAGCCGTCCCACTTCGAGTTGGTCTTTGGGACGTGGGCAGGGAGCTCACGCGACGACACTCCGGGCATGCCAATAGCTCTACCGCCCCTTTCAGCAGCAATTTTGTTCTGCGCTTCGGCGTATTCTTCCCATGCCGAGGTGGATGGCTCCTTCATCGTAAGGAATCCCAACATGCCTACGCCCCTTTTCTTGATGGACGCTGAGACTCTTCTGCCATTTTCAGACTGCCCATGGACTGGGCCAGATCGATCGGTATGCAAAGACGAAGCGTACGATGAAAGAGTGCTACGCTCATCGCCACCGCTATCGCTCTGCGACGGGCTCGGTGTCGATGGATACGAGGGGCTGTCGTCAGCTAGCTTCCTGCGCACACCGAGCTTCGGGATGCGTCGCTGAGCTCCATTGATGTCGGACGAGGTGGCAGACGTCATTGGATCCTGGATTAGTCAGCGTGAGATGGCCGAGTCATTCTAGACCCAGAGCGATGCTGATCAAGCCGGCGACTTACCACATCTCCATCTCCCAAAAGGCTCTCAACATGTCCTAGTCCCACGTCGCAAACAGCAAAGGTCTGGGAAGGCAGCGTAGCGAGACTAAGGCAGACATTAAATAACCATCATAGTAGTACTGTACTAAGATCACAACAGATTACGCAAGCCCAGCCGGGTCATCGATGGCTTTTCCGCAAGGTTGGTGGAAGCAATGGATTGGCCTGTGAGGAGACAGACATGATATAGGCGTCCTCGTTGGTGCAGGTGGCGCAATGCCGGGACCTCCAGATCGGGACGCTGGAGCGTGGCGTGCACGTGGCGACATCATCTGAGAGGCGATCTCGCACGCGGTCCTAACCACGTGGCTTTGACTTCGACCGTTCTAGTTCATATTGCCGCTCGCTTATGTGCGCTTCTCTGTTAGCTATTATGACACTACAGGACCGTGGAACTCTAAGAGCCGCGAGGACAATCCTAGGAGGTCGAGCTTCTAGAGCTAGGTTTATCCTTAGTCGTCTAGTATATTTACTTACTATCTCTATACGTTAAATCGAATATCGGCTTAGCATCTAGGTATACTATACTTACCTACCTAAATTTTAGGCAGTCGTAGTAATTATCTAACTAGTATGCGATCTAACTCTAGGAGAGTTATAATTAACTTATTTTACTATCTTACCTATTATACAAATCTTATAGAGGACGTATATTCCGTATAATCTTAATATCTAAATATATTCTCTTTCTGTACTAATAATATTTCGAACTAATAATAAATCTAAAATTTAGATATTAATTAGTCTCTACAAACAAACTCGATCGAGACATTAGAAGCTTGCTCTTATTATCTTAAAATATCGAATATAATAAATATTAGTTAATTATCTCTTTATATTGAGATACCTACTTTATAGATCAAATATAAAGTTATAAATAATTATAGGATAAGGGTTTTATAGTTAGGGTTTTGTTTAGGAAAACTTATGAGTTTTCTAACAAATTGCTGTTTTTTTAACAAATTATTAGTTTTCTAATAAAGGTTTAGAATAAATTCCTGAAACAGAATCTTTAATTTTGCAAACAAATTATTGAAAAAATGAGTATTTTCTCAACAAGTAATCGAAGAAATCGCCGATTTTTCTCAAATTACAGTTAGATTGATAGACCGAGGTTTTAAGAAATCATTAGTTTTGTTTGCAAATTGTCGTCTCTAAAGAATTATTAAGTATTAACAAATTATCGAACAAATCGTAGCCTTTCTAACATATTATCATTCTTTCAAAATTTATGAGTTTTCTTAACGGATTGTTATTATCGATTCTAACAGATAGTCGATTCTATTCAATTGTCGTTCAATTGTTAATTTCTTAGCAATTATTAGGTTTCAAGGAATTTTCGAACATCATACTAGCCTTCTATTAAATTGTCGAAAGAATTGTCGTAGGAATTATTAGTTTTTAACAAATTGTTACTTTATTGATGAATTATTAGTCTTTTGTCCAAGTTTCAATTATCGAATGAATCAACAGAAGAATTTTCTATTTTTCAACAAATTAGCTAGTTTTAGTTTATCTATTAGTTTTGTAACGACCTATTACTTTTTCTAGTTCCTTAGGAGATTATAAGCTTTCTTATAGATTCTTAACAAATTATCGAGTGAATTATAAGACAAATTATTAGTTTTTTGGGTTGTCTGTAAAATCTTAGATAGAATGTTATAAAGTTAAAAATTTGTTTTACGAAATTGCTAGCTTTTTAACAGATAGTCTTGTGGATTATAAAGCAGATTTCTAGGTCCTCAAAAAGTTGTTAGTTTATTAACTGATTTTTAGTTTATTTTCTATAGATTATCTATCTTTTAATGGATTGTCGGTTTTCTTTATCAATATATTAGTCTTTTCAATAAAATCATCTGATTCTAGTTACTAAATAGTTATCTCTGAAGCTAGATCATCAACTTTTTAACAAGTTATAGGCGCTTTTTACGGACCGAATATCAGATTCCAAAAAGGTTTTTTAGTAGTAACCTAGTATAGGTAGAAATGCCGAGCTTTCTACTATTATCCTATTTAGTACAAAAGGCATTATAATCGGCATATATACTTTCTACTCTACTCTAGGGATTATGTAATGATAACATACGTGTATTACGTAATCTGTAGGTACGAATTATTAGGTGTTGGAACGAAGTTTTTAATGAATTATCAGATAAATCGTTAGTTTTCAAAAAGGTTTCCAGGTTTCTCTCTCAAATTGTTATGGTAGCAGTCAGTTTGTTCATTAATTATTAGTCCTCTGACAATTTTTTCTCTTTAATAAGTTGCTTAGAGAATAGTCGTTATTACCTTGAATCGTCGAACAAATTGTCTTTTTCAAGCAAACTACTAAATGAACTGTGTATCTTTTTGAATTGGCAGAACCATTGTCGTTTCTCATATTGAAAGAATTATTGCTTTGCAGCCAATTGTTAGTGTTTTCAGAACTTGTTATTTTTTTCATGAATTTTGCCTACTACTGACGATGGCCGATAATCACCATCGAAATTGCGGCTAACAACTGCCAAGAATTGCTGGCACCATCTGCTGTTACGCCTCGACGCCTCATAACGGCTAGTTCCGACTTACCTAGCTTGAAATCCTCGTTTGCGCAACTGTTCTGCGCAAATCTCTACGTAATCCGCTTAACTCTTCGTGCAGTCTGCAGGACTTTCTATATGTTATTTTTCTAACTTTTCGTGCAAGTTGCGTGAATTTCTGTGCAATATGCCTAAAATTTCGTGCCATTTTTGGTGTGACTTGCGTCATTTTTTCTGAACAAACTTTTTGTTTCATTTGCGCATCCCGATATCCAATTTGTGCAATTATCAGTACAATTTCTGCAGCTTTTTGTGCGCGTGAATTACGTAACCCTTCATGTAATTTCCACAGCATTTTGTGCAATTTGCGCAGCCTGCCATGTGCGTAAGCGAGTTGTCTTCCTCTTAACGTAATTAGATAAATATATTCCGCTATAGTTGAGGATTTGTTCTTCTTTCTGATGGATTTCAAGGAGTTTTGATTACTCAACAAACCATTAAAGAAACTGATTTAATTTAGCAAGTTGTTTCTTCAGATAAGAGGGTTGGGAACTTGCTTAATTTTGATATATAGTGAGACAAATTACGAGTTTCTTAAGAAAATGATTAGATAGATTGTCAATATTTTGTCTAAATCATCCGACAAAGTATTAGGTCTTGAACAAATTGTTAGGTTTTTGAAAACACTTTGTTAGGTTTTAGTATATTATAGCCTAGTAAGAGGTTAATAATCGGTTCATAATCTAGCTTTAGTTTAATTACATACTTGGTATTATTGAATAGGGAGTTAAAGCCGACGTATTACCTAAAGCTAACATATTATCAAGCCGATACTTATTATATAAGCTAGATACTTCTAGAAGGTTCTAGATGCTATATGAACTATAGATGAATTGATAGAATCATCTAGAATGAATTGATTTAGAAGCTGAGTTATAAGCTAATTAGAAATTAATAGAAGACTCTAGAAGGTTTACTAGCAAGATAAATAGGAGGGTCCTCTCCCTAGATAGCTATAATAAAGTAAGTAACACAACTTATTAAATCGGTAACCTTCTACTTTAATCTTAATTAATCTTGAATCAATTGTTCAACTAATTTCAATTAATACCCCGAATACTTCAGTTATTACTAGAATTAGAAGAATTCGTAGATATTTTTAATAAAGAAGTAGATCTAATTCTAGTAATAACTAAGGCTTACTATTAGTAAAGTAAATATATATAGCATATATTACTTTTGCCTTTTTAAGGTCCCTAGTGCACGAGCGGGCGTCCTATAGGACTACTAAGAGGACCTTATTCTTTTTGTTATAGAGTAGGACTTACTCGCTCTATTAACAATTACTTCTTATTAGTATTACTATAGCTAGCCTGAAATTAACTCCTTATTTTCTAAGCAGAAGATTTTTTTAGTCTTATATTCTTCGCCTAAAGAGTCGATAACCTAAAGATATGATTTATATACTTGTAGCAAACGCATAGCTCCTAGTATTATCTTAAGACTAAGCTATACTACTATATACTACGATATAATATTTATTCTTATACTAATATCTACGATACTAATTATTCTATAGAGTTTTCTATTTACTTAGATATAAAGTAGGAGTATTTAAAGGGGAGAGGATGTTAAATTGAGATCCGACACTTAATTAAGATCTAATACTCTTTTAGGTAATAGATTTACGTATAAGGAAGTAGCTACTAGAGGAATATATTATAT